>JAOTOL010001648.1:0-555000 GCA_034440575.1 Imbricaverruca yamaguchii | reverse complement strand
GCCTGGTGATGGTCAACTTCTACTCGGAGTTTATCAGCTGCGACCACAACGCCACGATGGCGGGCGTGATTGGTGAGGCCGCACGGACGCGGGTCGAAGGCGGCCGGTGCGACCGTGCCATTCGGTGTCGTTGGCCACGGGTGGTAGGGTATTATCACCCTGTCACACTAATATCACTAACGCGGTATTATCACCCTGCCACAGTTGATGATACCGCGTCATGGGTGATACCACTCGAGCGTAACTAAGACTAAGGTACTAAAACGTAACGCTGCGCCATCGCGAATGTATGAAGCCATATCTGAGACCGTCCTGACAATAGTATGTCTGGTTATTTATCCTTAATGTGAGATGCCCTGTTCATGTAAGCATGCAAAAAATGATATCGAATGGTATGTTAAGACCCATTGGCTCTCCTTCCATTTGCCGAATATCCCGAGTCGGGGCATAAAGTGTTCGACAATGTATGTAAGTAGTATGCAGTGGTAAGTACGTGGCGGAGAGTTCTTTTACGTGTTATCTGACCGTGGTGGGGAGATTTGAGTGACGACTGACTGCTGTGATGAGATGTGAGTGACAGCTGACGGTTGTAGTGAAACGTGAGCGAAGTCTGGCCATTGTGGTAGGGGTAAGTGATGTTTGGCTTTTGTGGTGTGATGTGTTTAGCCTCTGTGGTGAGATGTGTGTGGTGTGTTACCGGCATGGTGAGATGTGTGTGTGGGGGGACCGGCATGGTGAGATGTGGGTGGTGTGTGACCATCAGGGTAAGGTGTAAGTGATGTCTGACGGTTGTGGCGAGATGTGAGTGATATCTGACTGTGATGGTGAGGTGTGAGTAAGTACTCTGTCTGCTGCTGTGAGATGCTGTTAGTTATGTCAGACTGCGATGGTGAGGTGTGAGACTCTGAGAGGTTTCAAGAAAATGTTTACCATTTGCGAAAGCACTACATGAATAATCAGTTTTCCATTCGTGCATTGCGTCCGAGTGTCATATTTGTCCGAGGTGAAAAATTCAACACGACTTCAAATGTAGCTTCGTCTTTGGTACATATTACATGATAACGTGGCAGACGCCGAAGAGTACCCTGCAGCATTTTGATCCGGTTTTGACTACGGCAATGCTAAATGCCGTCAGGATCCTACGATATTATATCAGGATTACACTAGTTCGTGGTTGTTTGTTGGTGATCCATTGTGACCTGTGTTCCATGAATGTTTTCAGATATTGCGTTCGAGTCTAGATCAGACCAAAGTACACTAAGTGAAATAACCATGAATGTGATTACATCATCTGTCTAGCTTTGCAAATGTGTGTAATATTTATTGCAACACGCAGTACAGCTTGTTTTCGCAATTGTCGAAAGTTACCGCAAGTTTGTTCGGAACACGTCAGAGCTCACACGACTGACATAAACAAGCGCGCACGTGTGGTGACGGTGTGTGCGTGTGTGGGGGGGGGCGTGTAGTGACGGTGTGTGCGTGTGGTGACGGTAGGTGTGTGTGGTGGCGGTAGGTGTGGGTGGTGATGGTGTGTGTGTATGGTGACGGTGTGTGCGTGTGGTGACGGTGTGTGCGTGCGGTGACGGTGTGTGCGTGTGGTGACGGTGGCTGAGTGTGGTGGCGATGGGTACGTGTGGTGACGGTGTGTGTGTGGTGAGGTGTGCGTGTGGTGACGGTGTGTGCGTGTGTGACGGTGTGGTGGGCGTGTGGTGACGGTGTGTGCGTGTGGTGACGGTGGTGTGTGTGGTGACGGTGTGTGCGTGTGGTGACGGTGGGTGCGTGTGGTGACGGTGGTGCGTGTGGTGACGGTGGGTGCGTGTGGTGACGGTGGGTGCGTGTGGTGACGGTGTGTGCGTGTGGTGACGGTGGATGCGTGTGGTGATGGTGTGTGCGTGTGGTGACGGTGTGTGCGTGTGATGATGGTGTGCGCGTGTGGTGACGGTGGGTGACGGCAGGTGTGTGTGGTGACGGTGGGACGGTGAGTGCGTGTGGTGGGTGCGTGTGGCGACGGTGTGTGTGGTGATGGTGCGTGTGGTGACGGTGGGTGCGTTTGGTGACGGCGAGTGCATGTGGTGACGGTGGGTGACGGCGGGTGTTTGTGGTGACGGTGTGGGCGTGTGGTGACGGCGAGTGCGTTTGGTGCTGTACGGCTGTCTAGCCCGTCGCTCCGATGTCTGCAGCGCACCTGAACTACATCCGGGCCACGGCCGGCATTGACCACGTCGGTCTGGGCGCCGGCTACGACGGCATCAACTGGTGAGCCCGGCCCGTACACCACCTGTGGTGATACGGTGCAGCACCAGCTCACGCCGGTACCGGCCGCACCATGCGCACCAGACAACACCGGCCAGTCCGAGCGTACATGCACGTATTTGTAGTAAAACATATGTCATGTATATCCAGTTCATAGATTGCAATCCCAGACTGTCCACATCGGCCACTGTACGTGGAAAGCATCTATCGTGAAGCATAAATAAATACATAAATTTATTTATTATTACTAGTATTATTTATCCGTCTTGAATGTGCGGATCACTGAGTGGCAGAATGGAGGAGGCCCCACCCCAGCTAGCATGCTGACAAAGGCCATGATACGCCTTATCCTTTGGACACCACCGCAGCCTAGTGACCAGTAGTCGTACGGTTGTCAGCAGGCAAAGAGAATATCAGCTTGTAATACTATTCCGTAATGTTTGGCAGCATTGTGGTCAACATTGACGATGTTTTTATGACGAGAGGAATACCTACTAGTTATACTATTCCGTATTACTTCGCGGCATCGCGGTACAGCATTGACGCTTGGCGGTCCTCGCTGTGACGATGACGTGAGTGACGAGGACGATAGGAATGCACACTAGGTATAATATTCCGCAATACTTGGAGGTATTGCGGTGCAGCATTAACGCCTGGCGGCAGCCGAGAGCACTAGTATTGCCGAGTGTTCGGTCATGGGAAGATGCTAATTGTATACAGCGGATTAAGGGGACCATGACCAGGGGCGTCCATACGCCCTAAAGCCCTAATAACTAACCAGGGTTGCATCTAGGCCATGGTGCAGGTGTCATGCCCCCCCCCCCCCACACAAGGAGCCAAGTTTTACCAAAAGTTTGCACTAGAATAACGTTTTATCGAAAACAAAGGGACATTGTTATGGGATAAATGTTATCTTAGCAGACACGACGAATGTTAGCTGTTCAAATCTCATGAGTGTCCACTGGCAGACGCTGAGGGCCTCGAGCTGAAACGAAGCGAAGGACTTCCAGGGGGCAGAGGGGGATCCGGTTCGTTGGAAGGGCCACGGACTGGTCGAGAGGGTCCCCGGGCCGACGGAAGAGGCCCAAGCCGTACAATGACCTGGCGGATGGGTCCAAGCTGCTGACCAAGAGGATCTCTCCGGCCTGGCGAAGGAGGTCCTGAGCCGTGAAAGCCGTAAACCGACGGAGAGTGGCCTGGTCCGGATGCGCAGGGCATCTTGGTCGGCCTTGACTCACCCTGATGAAGAGTGGTCTAGAGCTGACAGCTGGTCTCAGGTCGGTAAAGACGTCCCTGAGTCCCGGAGAAGGTCCGCGCCGAAGAAGAGGATTCCCGGTGCGACATAAATAATCCCCAGTGCCATGTGAGCACAAGCCGCAAAGTGGTCCGCGAGCTACTCGTTTGGCAAATGTTGAACTATATTTGCCAAAGCCACTGCCAAACTTTGTGCAGCGGCAAGTTCTAAACTAGATTTCGGTTCTATGTCAGGCTCCACAATGATGAAGTGTAGCGCGTAGCTCGTATTGTAGCGCGTTGCACAGGTGTGAAGTGTGGCCCTTGCTATCTTCCACGGGGGTGAAGTGCGAAGCCTACTGCATTCAAGAGGGGTGAAATACAGCCCATACCACAATGGTGTGCGCCTATTATAATCCACAAGGATTAATTACGGTGAACACCGCATGGCTTCTTTACCATTCGGCGCGATTCTCACACAATAAGCTTGTGTCCGCCTTTATCATACGAGTCCGGCTTCTAAAAGACCGCCCATTTGGAGACGTGATACCAGGCTGCACTGTTAGGTGCTGACCTTGACCTCTATGATGAGCCGTGGTACCCGGCTGCACTGTTGAGTGCTGACCTTGACCTGGAGGAGCCGTAATATCCGGCTGTACTATTGAGTGCTGACCTTGACCTGGCCGCTGACGTGGCGGCTGTGCTGGTTGGTGCAGGACGCCGCAGGGTCTGGAGGATGTGTCGCGCTACCCGTACCTGTTCGCCGAGCTACTGGCCGACCCCTCCTGGACCGAGAGTCACCTGAAGAAGCTGGCCGGCGCCAATCTGCTCAGAGTCTTTCGACAGGTGGAAGAGGTATGGAACAGCGGTCTGAGCGAGTTTTTCGATCCGGGGGAGGGCAGCGGGCTGGCCTCAGATGGCGAGGCGGTGCTGGTAAAGGGGCTACCATCGATCACACTTCAGGAACCATCACGGTGACTGCGGTTATCATGTTGTGACAGGCACACTGAGAAGGGTCCCATCACCGCAAAATCAACAATGCCCCGTATGTATTCGCAATTTTATGCAGCCCAGGAAAAAACTGAAGGACTGATAACCACAGGCAACTCTTGCATATCCTTGCACAGTTTATGTGCAGGTCAAGCTAACTGATAAATACTGGGCTGGGGTTCATGTGGCTGTACAAAGTGGATTATTTTCATTTGCAAATATTAAATTAAGGAAATATAATTCGTTTAATTTGAACCATGATCAGCTGAGGATGGCCCATCCGCTTCCGTCATCGAAGAGTTGTACTGGTTTCGTTGAGTGGCGATAGGGAAACAATTTATATGACTTCGAAAGGCCAAGATGGAACTGCACATTCAGACTGCACGGCCATTCGGCATTGGAAATGAATTGCCCTTCCCGGCTCCACGATACACTGCTGTGCCAAGACGAAGACAAATTAACCGGAATCGCTTTGGCTGGCTCCATCAAAATCTCCCTCCCTCTCTCTCTCTCCCTCTCTCTCTCTTTCTCTCTCTCTCTCTTTCTCTCACTCTCTCTTTCTCTCACTCTCTCTCCCTCTCTCTCTGTCTCTCTCTCCTCTCTCACTCTCACTCTCAATGTCTTCCTTTCTCTCTCCCGCTTTCTCTCTCTTTCGCGTGTTCTCGACCCTCTTTCTTTCCGCCCTTCTTCTTTCTCTCTCGCTCTGAAGCACACACTCTGTTTCTCTATCTTGTTTTTCGCCTACCTACGTAGCGCTGCTTATATTTATGGTTGTATAAATAATATGGCAATAAATTATTCAATTAGTTAAGTCCTTTTATCATGCTTTGTGTGCGTGTGTGCTCCGATTAGTGTCCCAGTTCTGACTACTGCATTGCCAGCGCCTGTCGGGTACTTGGGGCCGAAACCAGGATGAGTCCACAGCTCATCTCTCGTTAACGAAGCATGCGATTTTCAACTCAACAGCGATAGTTCCGGAAAAAGCAGTTCTACATCCTTTTAAACGGGCCACCGCTAGCACTTCAGGATAGCTCGGCGATACTCCCATTTCACCGTTTTATGTCGCTGTCACGTCGGTCTTTAATCTGCTATTCACAGCTGCTTTTTCTCTCCGAGAAATACAATCCCTTCTTGCGACTTATCGGCGCGGACATATGTCGGGGTCGTCGGATTGGACTGACTGGACAAAAAGCGCGGCACGGAATCAAATGTCGCGACTTGTAAAATGGAGGGCCAGGGATAGGTGCGTTGAGAATTGGACTATCCGCCTAAGGGTATATGAAGTTACACTGGGCGTTAATAGCATCGGACACCATTACTCGGCGGATGTCATCGTGTGTTCAAAGCACTCCGAAGAATATTTCAACTTTATGCCAGTCTGTGAATATTTCGACTTCATGTCCAATCGTATTCTCAGAATGACATTGTTTCTTGGCATTTTTTCGGAAATGCGTCCTGTGGGCACCGGTCACGTGACTTGTCCGGGGGCGCACTCTAAGATTGCTAGACCTGGTTCATGCGGCTCATGCGTGTAGCATGTGCTTAAACATGGCGGAGCGGTAAAGGTGTTATTAACTTTGTTTTTTCGTCAGTGACGTCACCAGGTGGGTTTATGTCGTCACGACTGACGCCATGGCTTTGGCTCTGAGGAGTTCACTTTGGGGAATATTTCAAGGACAAAACTAATTTGTAATCAAAAAGTAAAGCGAAGTAGACCATGGCTCAGAAATCGTTGTCCACCCAGAAAAAAAAGATGTTGGAAATTTTCAAAATCCAACATTTTCAAGTTTTCATTTTTATTTTTATAAAAGATAAAGCCCAACGTGAAGAGCTAACTTGAAACGACAAGAAACGTCGCTTCAAGTTAACCTAGCCTCATAACAAGTGCTTCTTTTAGCCAGAATCTTTCATTTGAGCCATAATGGGCAAATATGCACAAAAACAAGTCAACAACGCAAAAATTCAAAATCCTGTGGTACGTTTTCTTACGTCTCCAAAGATAAGTAAACGCTGCAAGGTTCATTGAAATATTAATTAAATTTTTTACCCATTAAATTATGACAACTGGTTTAACTTTTTGGAGGTGACCTCGCTTGACCTTTACTGACTCTGTGACCGTGGTTGACCTGACCTCAAACCTTTCACACAACATGTCAAATTGATGTGGGAAAAAAAATATTCCAAATTTCGTCGCTCTAATCGCGCCGTCTTTCATGTTCCGCGGAAAACCTCAGGGGGGGGAAGACCTCTCCCAGGACGGCGCGGGTTAATATGCAATTTTCGAAAGCCGGACGACATCGGCGACGTAACCCGTCATCCACCGATGCGGCTATTGCTGGCATGCTTCTACTACTCCTGCAATGTGTTGAATCGCGGAAGTACTTACAATCAAATTTATATAATCTGTCTGTCGTATCTGAGTATCATGCCGGTGGGGACGTAGACTGAAATCTAGCCAGTCTCTAAGGTAAAGCTGAAGTTGGACGAACTGTCCTACCCACATTAATTTCATGTCTCCGAAGCATTCGCCTGTTTCCTTCGTCATTGTGTTTACGTGTGCATCAACTAGAACTGCGTGGAGGCCGGCATGCTTGCTCAACAGCATTCAGCCTGAAAGCGGGCGGTTCATTTGTAGAAAGTTGGATCCACCTGGAGCGCCAGGTCCTCTTGCGACGTGTGGCATGTATGAAAGCTTCGTCTGGACCGCCGATATTTGGTTCGAAATAATTTTCCAACTGGACTTCCGAATGGCAGCAGGCAGCGGCCGGGGGCGCTCGCCTAACCGCTCATGCAAACTCAAAGCGACACTACGTAGAGCGGCGCGACAGTCCACCCTCGTCGACAGCTCCTCTACCCTCGTCCACCCTCGTCCACCCTCGTCCACCATCGTCCACCATCGTCCACCCTCGTCCACCATCGTCCACCCTCGTCCACCATCGTCCACCTTCGTCCACCCTCGTCCACCATCGTCCACCCTCGTCCACCCTCGTCCACCCTCGTCCACCCTCGTCGACTCCCTGAGCGCTGCGAGCTCCCGCACCTCACTAACCGGCGGTCGTAGCACATAACCGGCCACACCCGGCTGACGTGATACAAGGCCGTCTGCCGGCCACAGACGCTGGCTCAGCAGCTCAGAGTGCCGCGCCAGCTTTCTGCGGCGGTAGACGGCGGCTGACAAGTTGGAACATGCCCAGCTATGACTTGGCTACCTTATTTGGTGCTAAAGCCATTGCCCGAAGCTAACTTCGCTGCGAAGTCAGCTGAGACCAGATCTACATTGTGATTGAAGCGTCAGATTGAGGCTAATCATAGTGCTGGCTCATGTGACATGCTAGTGTGCCCCTCCCCTGCTCGGTACCGACACCACCGGTTCTAGTGCGGTGGGAGTACTGAGGATTTGCTACGCAGACAGTGGAGCCGGTGGAAGTACTGACGATCGGCTGTGTTGCCAGGCGAGCCGGTGAAAGTACTGGCGATCCGCTGTGTCGCCAGGTGACCCGGTGGTAGTACTGGCGATCCGCTGTGTCGCCAGGTGACCCGGTGGTAGTACTGGCGATCCGCTGTGTTGCCAGGTGACCCGGTGGTAGTACTGACGATCCGCTGTGTCGCCAGGTGACCCGGTGGTAGTACTGGCGACCCGCTGTGCCGCCAGGTGACCCGGTGGAAGTACTGGCGATCCGCTGTGTTGCCAGGTGACCCGGTGGTAGTACTGACGATCCGCTGTGTCGCCAGGTGACCCGGTGGTAGTACTGACGATCCGCTGTGTCGCCAGGTGACCCGGTGGAAGTACTGGCGATCGGCTGTGTCGCCAGGTGACCCGGTGGTAGTACTGACGATCCGCTGTGTTTCCAGGTGGCCCGGTGGTAGTACTGCGATCCGCTGTGTTGCCAGGTGACCCGGTGGAAGTACTGACGATCCGCTGTATTGCCAGGTGACCCGGTGGTAGTACTGGCGACCCGCTGTGTCACCAGGTGACCCGGTGGTAGTACTGGCGACCCGCTGTGTTGCCAGGTGACCCGGTGGTAGTACTGACGATCCGCTGTGTCGCCAGGTGACCCGGTGGAAGTACTGACGATCGGCTGTGTCGCCAGGTGAGCCGTCAGATGTCGGTGCAGCGCGCTCGGCCGCGAGAGGACAGGGTCGACCCTCACAAGCTGCTCTACACCGAGGCGGCGCGCTGCAGCTACGAGCTGTCGGAGGCGCTCAGCAAACGCCCACCGAAAGCCGTCGAGTTGTGATGACGTCGGCGGGCTGGTGACGTCACGACAGCCGGCTGGTGACGTCATCACGACAGCTGGCCGCCGAGCGGTGATGAAGTGTGCATGAGCTGCCACTCGTGGGTCGTCCTGTCAGCGACGGCTCAGTCTACTGCCGGTCAGAGCCTAAGACAGAGGTGTGTATCCAGACCATGCACAATTGACTCGTGACTATTGTCGAGTAGTTTTAAAACAAAGGTCATCAGTAAATAAGGGCAGTCACATAAGCATATGAATACATGTGGCGATTGTTCATACCAGTAACACGGAAAGAGTCAGCAAGTACGATGAGAAGTCAGCAAGTATGATCAAAAGTGAGCAAGTGCGATCAGAGCAATCAGTCCAGTCCCACGCACAAATGCCGCCGAAAGCGGCGACTGGACAGGGGAACTGGCAGTCGCTTCAGTACGTGTGGTAGCTCGTTATCTCGTGCTTAATGCGTGATTGCCAGATCTATTGTGCGTTTTGTTGCGTTATTTCGAGTCTCGAAATGTCTGCTGCTGGAATGTTTCGCGTGTACGGTGTTCGCTGGAAACTCCTGTCAGTACGTTTCCGGGTACGTTGGAGCTGTCAAAGTGGGCGCCGTCCGGAAGATTGATCTGCTCGCCACATCTGGCGTCGGATGCTAGTGCGCCGCCTCTGATGTGCCGCGAGGCGGCTGGCGGTCATCTATTGGTGATTTGCTCGCTGGGGCTGACGACCTACCCTGGCGCCCTGCTCAGCTCAGATTACCGCATATCAATGTACGCTGCCCGTGAGATTGGTGCCATGATCCGACTTTGGTGACACCCTGGCCATGTGAAATCAGATCTAGGAAGGAGGCGGGTGAAAGAGACGGATAGAGAAGAGAAAGAGAGGGATAGTGAGCGGGTGTGTGTGGAATGGGTAGCATGAATCAAGATCATATCTGCAATGCGTTTAAATTCGAATGCGTATTTTGCACGAAACAGCGTCTGAATTTGACTTCCGCGGGCGATGTTTCATCCCTAACTAGCAGTCATTCACCACGAAACCAACATACAGGGTAGTCTTTGCGCAAGGAGAGCATGTTCTCACGTCTCCAAGTACGTCATCGAATGTGTTCTGCATGTCCTTCTCCAGGTGCATGTATGGATATGTACATGCACGCACTTTAATGTCCCTGCGTGCGTCTGTGCATACGATTGCATTGTGTTTGGAGACGTGGTCACAGTCGCCGTACTTGACGTCGCGTTGTTGTATTTCCTACGGCTGGTTGCGACCCCATTGCCAAGTCTTTCATCAAGGTGTTTGGGCAGCGTGCTCCACACACATCCGTGTCGCTGTCATCTGTTTGTAATATTTTTATCAGATCGTGAAATACAAGTCACCTGTGCACAGACGTCTCTGATGTGAATCTTTAGAAAATAAATTCGTCGATTAACTAGGCGAACAAGATGAGAGAGAACACCACACACCGAAGCAGGGTGACTTGGAACACCCACACGATGAAGCAGGGTGACTTAGAACACACACAGGCCCGAACGAGGTGATCGAGATCACCGGCAGAACGGAGCAAGCCGAGCGGAAAGGCCCGCATGACGGAATGAGATGAGCGAGAACACTAGTAAGACGGAGCGGAATGAGCGGGAACCCCAGCAAGATGGAACGAGAAGAGCTGGAACATTCACTGAATGTTCAATGATGAGTCAGTTCAGTGCCATGCTTTCCTCCGTTCGTTCCTTTCTATAGCGTTCGCCAACACTGAGGTAATAATAGCAGGAAAGTGGCGTTGCATTACCTGACATGATTTGCTTACGGCTGGGTGAAATGCGCCAAGACAAAATATTGTATGATATTAACCGATATTGCACCTGGATATAAAAAGTAACGGCTGGAGAGACCAGGGTCCCCCTTCTCCTTTGCTGGCGTGCTAATCGAATCGCGTGTTCTTCCGCTGTGAATGAAATTTTGTTGCACAAAGTGCTTGGTAAATGGTTATCAAACGATAACGCAAAAACGCTGCACCGCCTCTCATACCAGACAGGGCCTTGCGTCAGATGATTGCGCCTTGGCAATTCGCTAGTTGTTATTGAGAAAAGGACTATATAATTTAATCATTTACACAAAAACGACGCAGTTATTTTGAGCTCATCGCTCCAAGGGACAATCCGTTGCGACTTGACAGCATGATAACAACATAAAGGTATCTCTCAGGAATTTCCGACAAAAGCAAGGACGGGTAGATTAATGTAATCCATCGGGTCCGATGGGCCGGGCATCATTTCCCCGCGGGGAGCACCATCGATTGAGAAAAATAAATGGCGTGAACTAAAACATTGTCAGGCGACCTTCCATGCGAGGTGGCTTCAGCTGAGAAGAGAGGAGAAGCTGCAATCGACCGTTCCTGAAGGAACGCCGCTCCGGTTGGCGTACTCTTAATCACCCCCTCTGGGTCCCGGAGCAACTTTAAATACATTTTTCACTGTGGAGACGACGGCAACAAACGAGCCAAACTCAGAATTCGGGCTGAATTCGTGAATCTATCACTAAAATTATTGTGGCTGACGAAGTAGCTAAAGTTCAGCTTCAATGCACCGTAAGCAGGATAACGTTTGGCGAGTGTCCAAAAGTGATGTCGAACAGACAATGCTGTGCACCGGGATAATAATTGCAACAAGTGAACAATAATTGCAACAATTTGACAATAACTGTAACAATTGGACACAATTGTATTAATTGGACAATAATTGTAACAAGTGGGAAACAATTGTAACAAGTTGACAATAATTGTCCATAATTTGTTAGAAGTACTAAACATGACCAGATAAAAATATGAATATATGCTCATGTCTTTGCCGTACTAACATTGCATAACTATTGGAAATCAACACTTCTTTTTGGAGATTTATTACCTAATTTCTCCAGGCATGCTTTTTTGTTCAACTTTTGTTGCCGTGCCTCATCAACATGGAGTCTTTGCGGCGGCATGTAGGTTGTTCTATGTGGCTATCCAATGAGATATTTCGGCCCCGAGCTCTACAAAGACAACAGAAGACTTTGTGCCATGCAGCATTCATCGAATGGTTGTTTACCTTCATCTCCATCTCCATCTCTATCTCTATCTCTGTTTCTATCTCCATCCACATCTCCATCTCTATCTCTATCTCTGTTTCTATCTCCATCCACATCTCCATCTCCATCTCCATCTCCATCTCCATCTCCATCTCCATCTCCATCTCCGTCTCCATCCCATCTCCATCTCCATCTGCATCTTGATTTCCATATCTCCATCTCTCAATCTCTCCATACTTCCATCTCTCCATCTATCCATCTATCCATCTATCGAACTATCCATCTTTCCATCTCTCAATCTCTCCATCTCTCCATCTCTCCATCTTTACATCTCTCCATCTTTACGTCTCTCCATCTCTCCATATCCATCTCCATCTCCGCCTCTGTTATCCGTCTCCGTTCTCCTTCTCAATCTCCGTCTCCACATTCATCTCCGTTTCCGTGTCCGTCTCCGTCTCCGTCTCCGTCTCCGTCTCCGTCTCCGTCTCCGTCTCCGTCTCCGTCTCCGTCTCCGTCTCCGTCTCCGTCTCCGTCTCCGTCTCCGCCCCCGTTTCGTGGGAGGAAGTCACCGCGGTGACAGGAAGCGAGAGTGGCCGACAACTCCACCCGGAAGTGCGTCAGTCCGTGCCTAATCGCCACAAATGGCTGGTCACGTCGCCGAAGTGGTGCCGACGCCGGCCGGCTGCCTGCTGCCGGCCGGTTCGGGCCCGGCCGGAACGCAGGGGGTCGGGAGGCCAGACCAGTGCTGCCGGCGCCGCAACTGGGCTCGGCCTCGGAGCTCGGAGCCGCCTCCCCCGGGGCCGTCTGACCCGGCCGCCGCCGGGTCGTTGCCGCCGTGTTCGACAGGTTTGCGCCGTGCTTAGCGCGTGGTGTGCCACGTCCCCCGCTGCCGGGGCGACGTTTTCCGCTCAGCACGACGCTTTGAATGGGACTTTGGTGCGCACGGGCGCGGCGCCGCTCCTGGCACTCGTGTTTGTATCGAACGCAGCTCCTCCATACCAAGTTGTATTCAGCAGCACTGAGAAGCACTTGCAACCCGCTCTTCTACCCGCTATATATATATATATATATATATATATATATATATATATATATATATATATATATATATATATATATATATATATATATATATATATATATATATATATATATGTATCTAATTATCTTCTATAGGCTCACACATTTGCTATGAAAGTTATGGAACTGAGCTGCTGTCCTTTTGGCAATCCAGAAGCTCGGTAACACTGCAGACGACTCCAGACATTCTGGTCGGCACCGAAGGTCGTCGGAGGTCATCGCAGGATGTAGTGGGTTAAATCGTGAAGGGTTCCTTTCATTGTGTCCAATGTTTCGTGAGATGTTCGGAATATCTGATGCGTGTTCCAAGTTCGTGACTGTACTGCGTGATGGTCTGCGTGATTTATCTGCTAACAAGATCTGCGGGCGAAGTTCGTGGCAATTATGTTTCTGTGAAGTCGGCGTGGTTGGCACAGTCTCCATAGGCAGATTGGCATCTGCAGTTCATCACCAATGGAAATGCAGCAGGAGCGAATACAGAAGGCCGTGGGGGCATGCTCGACCTCCCTCGTCGAAAGGTGACGTCAGGGCATGAAAGGCTCCCCATCGGTAAGCTCGAGAGCACCCTACCCCTCTCCTCCCCTCTCGCTCAACCAATTTTCCTCCGAAGGCTTTCCTTCAAGGAAGGGGCTCTCCATAGATAAGTGCCCCAATCTAAACTTCTGGATCCGCCCCTGAAATGCACCACTTCCAAACATCTCCCCACTCCCACACCCCTCCCACATCTACACAAAATGCAGACATTCACAGCCAGCTGAACACCTATCCCCTCTGACTCGCACGAGTACTCAGTGTGGGCGGATGTGGGGTCGGCTCCGGCTCTCGTCACGTGCCGCCGCTGACGTCGCCCGGAAACAGCTGATGTCACCCGGAAATAGCTGACGTCACCCGGAAACAGCTGACGTCACCCGGAAATAGCTGACGTCACTCGGAGACAGCTGACGTCACCCGGGCACGCCCGCCCTGGCGAGCTCCCCTCACACCCATCAGACAGCGGCAGGTGACGGCGTCGTGGCCACCGCCACTGTGATTCCATGCGGACACCGGCACGCGTCCGACAGTTCCTTGGACGGCGCTGCGACATTCAACGTCAGCCGATCACGCTCGTCAGCTATTGCATTACGCCGTCAGGGCCGGACGTCGATGTGGTACAGAGCGGCGCACGCGAGTGCCAGGTACCGAGGACGGCGGAGCTCGCCGGCCACGTCGCTGCTGCACTGCCAGCTGCCGGCCGTGGCATTGGCAGTTATCGGATAATGTGACGGCCGCGATGGTCGCGACGGTGAAGGTCACACGCCACGTGCGTCCGTGACCGCGGAGCAGCCGGCGTTCGGAGCGGCTATTGGGTGGAACGTGTTGTTCGGCAGGATTGGCACCGTTGAGTGCGCGTTGTCCAGTCTGCTCCGGTTGTTGGCCGACAGACGGGCGACCCTGGCCGTCGGCAGCACATTGTCGGTGCTGCCGACTCCGGTCGGTCTCACCCTACCGGCCTGAAAGGTCCGTTGCCATGGTGATGTCTGGTCTCAGTCTCGCAGACAACGGAGTCGATATACCCTCTGACTTTTGTCTGTAAGGCGGCTTCGCAACTTTGTTTTTGCCGAACGCACACCGTGAGCGGAAGTCCCAGGATATGGCAGTGACCGGACGTCATATGGACTGGAGTCGTGTAGCACCACCTGAGAGCATAGTTTTCCAGTACATAAACCTGGTTGTTCAAACATATTAAGTTGTCACAAAGCTATACTAGATTTGTTTTCAGGTGCCAATGTCCACATGATCTAGTTACCTGACTTAGGGCCGTTTTAGTTCTTTTGCAATTTATTTCGTTTATTTAATTTTATATTATATTTCGTTATTACCCTTATCGAAATATATTTCGTTAATACCCTTATGTTTATCTTTTGATTTTATCTTGCGCGGGTTGCTTGTGACAAACGCTTCGGCATACGTCAATAAAAAAATACATTTAGACAAGGGTGTGACCTGCCTTTGACCTGACCTACCTCCGGGATCATAATAGACTCGGTCTCCAGTTTTTGATGGAATATGCTTCCATTCATTGTAGGAGACATGCCGAATTTCAAGCGTGATATATAAAATGGAACATGAATTGCCTCAGAAGTATCCCATGGTCAAATAATCCCCCATCCCCACCCCACCCGCCGCACCCCGAGGCTAGCTTCTCCGCGAAACGTTATTGCACTTGATCTGCTCTCCGAATAGCTAAGCACATTCAGCTTGAATCTGTACGGTACGTTCACTAGTGCATTATCTTGAACACAAATCCTTTCTATGGTGAGTGAAACGCGTTCAACCGTTCGCCGTTTACGGCTGATGGACAAAGTGTTTTGTAACGGCAAAGTGTCAGAACGCCAACCGCAGTACCTGAAGCTCGGACTTTTCCTTCTATTGCCGGTCTGTACCTCGCATTGCCAGATTGTCGGCAGCTGCCTTGCCATCCCGCTCTACTGTGTTGCACTCATCTGTTTCCTCTCATTTCCCTGAATCATTCTGCTTACGCTGTGGCGCATCTGTCATGTATACGATGTCAGGGTTCCCTTGAAATTCGTTCAACCACGTTCAACGTTACTTCAGGCTCCAGTGCACGAGGTTGGATTGTTTTTGACATGCCTCTGCCCTTCATGCCCGTGGTGGAGTGGCACCGATCGACTCCGATTGGTACGAGAATTCACTCTACACTCCGATTGGTGCGAGAATCCACTCTACACTCCGATTGGTACGAGAATTCACTCTCCACTGGCAGGCAGCAAGTGGCTCGAAAAAACTCCCACTTCACTCTCCTGGCACCTGTGACTGATGAGGCATCGCTCTCCAATAACTTTGGACTCCAGAGTTAATTGCGCATTAAATTTGCTCCCAGCACACTCGAAATCTCCTGACGGGAAATCGTCAATTGTAAGGATAATGTGTTCGACCTAACGGCCCATTGAATGCATCAAGCCGTGTGCTCGGGTTTCACCTCCTGCGACGCGGTTCAATTTTGAAGTCAAATGGTGTCGTTTAAAATTATTCCGCCAAAGTGAATTGAAGGGCCACCGCTTGGAATGGTGAGGCGGCTAAAACTGGCAGGTTGGTTTTACACAGTTATTGAGAAATGAGTGTTTGTTTGTGTTCGTGTGTGTGTGTGTGTGTGTGTGTGTGTATGTGTGCGTGTGTGTGGTGTGTATGTGTGTGTGTGTGTGTGTGTGTGTGTGTGTATGTGTGTGTGTGTGTGTGTGTGTGTGTGTGTGTGTGTGTGTGTGTGTGTGTGTGTGTGTGTGTGTGTGTGTGTGTGTGTGTGTGTGTGTGTGTGTGTGTGTGTGTGTGTGTGTGTGTGTGTGTGTGTGTGTGTGTATGTGTGTGTATGTGTGTGTATGTGTGTGTACGGCACGGCACACTATACGCGGTCGGCGACCGCGTATAGTGTGCCGTGAGACCACCATGCGGCGCGCGCATCTGTTTTGAATGGGGCACCTCCGGGTTGGGAGATGCCCGTGCTATCTTGTCAAATGTGGTGGGCTGGTAACCAGTGGGCACGACTATGCGGGCAGGTCCAATCGGTGCTGGTGGGTGCTGGGATTGACTCGTGCTGCACATCCTGCGCTTATCTTGCAGTCAGAATGGCCGAATGCTTGCACTGAAGAGCGCACTCGTCTGAAATTTCGTGAAAATGCACAGTCGACACTGATGGGCGCTGTATAACCACTGCAGTTGATGCGTCCTAAAACCCTAATAACTAACTAACACTCGACACTGGTTGTAGCTTCAGGTGCAGATTGGGTGCAACGTGTGACCGTCAGACACGTGCGCTCGCTCGATGGAGGACCACACGAGTTTCTGAGGGCACGTGGGAATGCCTCCAATTTCGGTGGGCGGACAGGCTACCATAAACGCTATCCATGGTTCTCTTTTAGTGATGGTTGTCGCGTGGGACACGTGCGCGTATTTTACAACTTCTGGCCGGCATTCTGCTAATTCTGGTAATTCTTGCCAGGCACTCCTACTTCTACGCCATCCTGGGTCGCATACAACTCATATCGGATAACCTATAACCCCAAAATTTGGTCACGATATACACGTCACGCAAACTCGGGAGCTTTGCGCTTAGCGGCGGTATGAAGTGTACCGAGTGCCGTTCATGTGCGTGCATTTACCTTGAATCGGACACCTCTGCGATTATTAGCGTACGCTACGACCACAAAGCTTGGCGGGCGGCTGACCCATCGCCAGGGCTATTTGCAATTTGCATATAGATGGTTTCCAGTGTAAAGGCAAACGGGTTGTACGTTCGGCACTCGCACATGTTCTGCACTCCTATTACACGAACGGGGTCACAGGTCGTTGTACATTTGGCGCGACCCTGATATTTTGTCAAAAACGCGCGACCCATACGGATTCGGCTGCCTTTGACGATGGCTACCGGGTGCGGTGTACCATGTGACTGCGCTTCAGTGTCAGCGGGAGCACGTGGTGGTGTAGCCAGCGCTTCGCACTTAGCATTAAAGCAGCATGAACGCTTCGCGGCGCCCGCTGCATGTGTGACGAAACGAATGCCTACTAGTTATACTATTTAGTAATACTCAGAAGCGCTGCGGTACAGCATTAACGTTTGGTAGTGTTCGCGGCATACATGACGAGAATTCCTACTAGTTATCTCCGTGATACCTAGAGGCATTGTAGTCCAGCACTAACGTTTGGCGACGTTCGCTGTATACATGATGAGGGGAATACTTTAGAGGGAACGGGAATACTATTCCGTAATATTTAGAAGCATTGCGGTACAGCATTAACACTTGGCGGCACCCGCTATTCTATTGGCGTCACAAATAGCTTGGCAGTCAGGCTGTTCTTGCACCTGCATATCCTGCATAGGTATGCCGTTTCCCACCATTCCTAGGTATGTACCGATGGTGTCACAAATAGCGCGTCTGTCAGGCTGAACGCCCTGACACCTGAATATCCTTCATAGGTATGCCCTTTCCCAAAACACCTAAACCGAGGTAGGATATTCAGGTGCAAGGACGTCCAGCATGGCTGCCAAGCTATTTGTGCCGGCAATTATACATATGACGAGAATACCTACTAGTTATACTATTCCGTAATACTTAGCGGCATTACGGTGCAGTATTAATACTTGGCGGCACCGGGGAATACTAATATTGCCAAGTGTTCAGTCATGAAAAGATTATAGCTTCATGTGGCGGGTTAAGGGCACCATGGCCCAGTGGCGTAGCCCAGTCGAGCGAATGAGGCAGCCCCCCTCCCACTGGAGGGTCGAAGAGAGCCCTCAAGGCGTCGGTGCAGGGGGCCCGCAAGGGCCCCATGGGCCGACGTGTAGGACCTCAGGTCAGATGAATGGGGCCCGGGCTGACGGAAAGGGCGAGAAGAAGGCCCAAGTCAACGGAAGTGCCCTCAGGAAAATGTTGAGGGCTTTTAGCTGGGATAACGTGGAATGCTTCTAGATCGGCGGAGGGCCCCGGATAGTTGGAATAGTCCCGGGCTAACGGAGAGGGCCCGAACCAGTGTGAAGGCCCCTGAGCTGTCGACAGAGCCCAAGCCAAAGAAAGGCCCCTGACCTGATGGACAGGGTCAAATCTGAAAAGGGGCCTCCGGCTTGCCGTAAAGGGGTCTGGATCGTCACAGGGGCCCATAAGAAGATGGAGGGGATCCTAGTTTCCGGCGAGGACCTCGGGCCGTCAGAAAGGGTCCTTAGGGCGACGGAAAGAACCCCTAAGCCGTACAAGGGTCCCTAGTCTGATGGAAAGGGCTAAGTTGTTGAAGGCCTCACTGAAGAGGCCCAAGCCTCCGGCCTTTGATGTCACATAGGAATGACATCAGCAATATATTGTTCCAGCACCGCCTTCAGTATTCAGATCTGCTCCTTGATCTTGATCTGGCACTTGGAAGTTGAGGCAGTACTGTGGCCTGAGTGTTGCATTCGCATCTTCTCCAAGTGTTGCTGTATCGATTTGTGCTGCTGTAGTCTGCTATGGATCTGTATTTTCTTGAGTATTCAGCTTCCGGACACAGCTACGTGGCAGCATTGTCTTAATCGCTGCCATTGCCCAGAGCTACGATGACCTGGTGTGCCTGATTCATGTCTGAAAACTTGTCATTGACATGGAAAAATTAAAGGGCAAGCGTTCCAGTAACAACTTTCATCCAGAAACAGAACGTACAGGCCGTCCAACAAACACACTTCGACGTTCATTTCTCAAAACGGGCATCGAAGCCATTACCTTAACATCCTTTTTCAAACCCATCGTGAAAACAGCCAGTCAGTTGTTCAATCATCTGGAAAGTGACAGTCCATTAAGACATAGTCCAGTTTCTCCGGACAGTTTTTCTCTCTCATCTCGGAATCTCTTCTTTAGCATTCAGCTCTCTCAAAAATCATATTGCGGGGATTCCGTTCACTTCCTCCGTTAAGAAATTGGGAATGTACGCTTTTCAGTGACGAGCGCACCTACACTTTAGCGCCCAGTCGCACAATGCTGCCATGTCTATAAAACAGCAAAAGCGATGCAAAGCACAACAACTTGTGCATTAGAGATCGACAGTTGTTTTTCATATAGGAGCTGGTATTGTGCGACTGGGCACTGATATACATCAGATGGTGTTAGCAGAGAGTAGATACAGAGAAACCAATGTTTGCAAAAATATTGTTCAGGAACAGGTCAAGTTCCAGGTATAGCAAGTTCCCCCGTTCTTTTCTCCATCGTGGTCCAATTGAGTTCAAAGAGAGCAAGCAGATGCCAAATGTAGTCAAATGACGCTGAGATACACATCGTGTTCCTTTAGTTGTGGTGGTTTGCTTGCTGTCCACTTCGACATGGTTTGAATAATTTGCATGTTCAATATTGCTGCCTCCCCCAATCAGGTCAAGTAATATTAATCACCTTGATTTAAGAAATCCAAATACGGAACTAAAATGGCAAGGGAGTGATGTGGTTCGCTTCATGGTGCCTAGCTGAGATCCACGTCGATTTTCATCCCACCCCACTTTGCTCGAGGACAAAATAAGCTGAAAACTGAAGTTTAAACTTATTGCCCACCATTTGTTAACCAAGCTGATATTTGGATAAAAATGACATCGTTGCACCCGCCTTGAACCATAGAACGGGTCCCTTACCAGCAATACTGCTCTCATAGTGATATTTTGAGACGCCCTAATGAGCACATATGGGGAGCGGATTGATAAATTACATTCCGAACGGCATTTTGACCCGCCATCCGTACAGCATTTCGGAATGTCTTCATCTCATGCATTTCAAACTCTTCCCTTGTGTTGGGAACGCCAAGCGCCCTTCCTTTTCAGTTGCCGTCGCCTTGATTGGCTGCGAAGTCGCGAGGTACATGTCGGCAGCTTCAACCGCACGAGAAATAGCGGGACTCCCGGCGGACACAGCGGCCCTGAAGCCATGCAAATCCGCGGCAACTCGCTGCAGCCGAAAGTCAAGCCATAGCAGCGTGTTCACGTTTCGACAGTGCCGCTGAAAGCCTGGCGGAATTGCTCAGCCGTCTGAGTGGGTAAGTGGGCGGCGAGTTGTCGCAAGGCCGTCGCTGGTACCATGCAGCCGACCAGACTCGATAGCTGGGACATCCGAGTCAGACGCCGCACTTATATACTGGCTGGCTGGTTCGCATTAATTAAAAAATAGAAATGTGTTCAGAATTCTTACCGTTAGTAAGTTAGTTATTTTGGCATTGGGGTGCTTCGGCCAGTTTTGATCATTCGCGCCGGGTAGCGTTATGGGCCAGTCCTATTACTAAGCAGTGCTTATTGCGTCGGACCTGGCGCCACTACACGATTCGTTAATTCCGGTTTAGCGATATAATTTTGGCCGAGAGTTTAATGTACCGCCAATGCACTGACACGGCCGCACCGGTAGCTCGTCCCCGGTCTTATCGGGATAGTTGTCAACTGACATTCCCAGTGGGGGGCTAAATGCGAGTGCGTGAAGCGACTCAAACCTGTCTTGCCAGGACGAAGAGACCAATGCAGGCCAACGCTCTAACCAACTGAACTGCCGAGGAGATTATGTTAGTTAGGATCGTGTTCATTTTTTTCCTCAGTTTAACGAACGTGGAATTTGCTACCAGTCAGACTGTCGTTAAACTCCACGCTGTTCTTTTAACTTCCTGTGTATGATCTGTATCAGTAACGATGCTCGAGCTTCACTGCTTCGTCTATACTGGATGCGAACATCGAAGGTCCGGCTCGAGTCGATGTCGTACAACATGAATAGCTGTGGTGTGAGCAATCATACCGCACGCTACATAGTCCATACTTATGAAGCACGTAATACATACGGAATAGTCCATGCTCCAGCCACCACTTGGCCTTCGATGAAGAGACATGTTTAATATGAAATATTTTCCGATGGGTTTCCATTCCGCCAGCACATTTGGGCCTGTGCATATTTTCCCGTACTGATTAGCTTCGCAGTTGAGTGTAATACTCATGTTATGCGTCACCAGCAATCAGAGTCACGTTTAATCCTAGCCTACGTTGCTCAGCTTGGTCACGTGTGATGCATAACCATGTGCACATAGATGGTGTTGCTACTTGCGTTGCATCAGTGCGTTCATACCGAACTACATATCGTGCATGTGTGTCTTGTGCTGGATTTACTTCACTGCTTAACGTGCTGCAATCGCCCTGTCGCTGCCAGGCAGTGAAACATAGATAAACCGACAATCGCTTTACGTGGTCTCTCTGTTCACATTTATGCTCATATTTTGGAGTTCACATCATGACCAACGTGCATGCACGCACGCATTCACTCACACACATGAATACAAGATATGACACATATATCCATTCACGGCACTTCGCGATTTGGAAGCACCATCACAACGTTATTGCATCACCTTACAAAAGGCTAAGCACACGTGGAGCCTTGCTCTGTGGTCAAATGAATGGCGACGACCTGAGCAGAACCGCCCAACGCCTCGGGCCGTCAGAGGTCACCGACCGACGCCGGAGACCGCCGGCGGCCACCAGAAGCTGCCGACTACCTCCGGAGCACACTTATTCCCGCCAGAGATCATCAGGCACCGCCACAGGTCATCGCGGTCACCATGGGTCACCGCAGGTCACTCACGCCTCCAGGTGTCACCACAGGTCACTGACGATCACCGAGCACCGGCACAGGTCACCACAGGTCACTGACACCTCCGGGTGCCACCACAGGCCACCGCAGGTCACTGCAGGTCATTGACGCCTCCAGGTGCCGCCGGCAGTTGCCAGAGGTCAGCGCACCTGGACGGCCAGCTGGGCGACGGCGGCCAGCGCGATGCGCGAGTGCAGCTCGTTGACCTCCTTCTGCGTGAGTGTGCGCTCCATGTGCCGGTACGTGATCCGATAGCAGTGCGACGTGCGGCCAGTCTTCGGGTGTCTGAAGTCGTCCACCAGACTGACCTGCGGCCGGGTCACGGGTCATGTCGCTGCGCGGCACGTCAGATCGGCACCAGTGCCATGTCTAAGCCGGGTCAGGTCGGCGGTTAGATGACGGAACATTGCGCAGTGTAGCTTCGCGCCCGAACATTAGTCCAGGAGTGGCCATACCTACTGAAGTGGAAAATATTGATCATGGATTGCATTCACCAGTCTACGATCAAATAGTGAATGCTTGAAAAATTTAGCTGGTTGCACCATCCTGACACGAGCACTCTATGGCACGTCTCGTGTAAAAAATAACACGTTAAGCATTTTCTGACTGATTTTGCAGGGTCATTGTTCATTGTGAGGGGATCGTAGTATGACGCAGGAGAAAATGCTCAAATTCAAACATTTTGCTAAAGGAAATTCAACATTATACATAAAACTCGTTATAGGAATTACATTACCTAGCTTCAATGTGTCTCCTTCCACCGGCTTATTCTGACACATATCCGCCTACTGACCTGCTGCACAGTGGCCCCGCCCACTGATCTGCCTCGCAGTGTCCCCGACGCCAGCTGACCTGTTCAACGGTGTCCCCGCCGAGAGAGCGGACCAAGTCGTAGAAGTCTGCTGACGAGTACGGCTGGGCGGTCGGCAGCCAGAAACTCAGGTCGTTACTGCACGGCGGGTACTGGCTGACGGGCTGTCGGCGCCGAACAACACACACAGTTACCGGCCAGCACACCTACACGAGCCTACAAACCCACGGGTCACACGGTCGCAGGCGCACACCTCTCACGTCAATGTGCAGCACGGCGAAAGCACAGCCGCCGCTCAAGCTGCAGCCGAGTCCGGTGTGCTCAGCGTGCCGGAACTCGCCGGATTCAGCCGGCGTCAGTCAGTTCGGCAGCCCCAGACTATGATAGCGTCATAGCCTCGCTTACGTCAAGAGCTCGGCAACTTCCAGTGGCTTGGTCTAGAGGCTCCCATAGAGTAGTGATAGACTGTTTCGAAGAGCAGATAATTGATGGTTTGAGTTATATTAAAATAGGCACTTCGGCTTATTCAGGCCATTTCGTGCCGTTAATAGAGAGTTGAAGGCAGATGAAGAGAAGATGAGACATTCAGCGGGCGTGACACTCGCGTGTGTGTGTGTGTGTGTGTGTGTGAATTTTACAAGCCTGCCACCGTGTGGTGATATCGGCTGGACAATCGTGATCGTGGCCAGGTGATGTCTTGTAGGTGATGTCTTGTTCACAGTTATCGTGAGCGTGCCCACCTTGTAGGTGATGTCTTCTTCACAGTTGTCAGTCCGAAACTGGCTGAGGAAGCCGGAGTCACGTGACCAGAACAGCCGGATGTCCGGGATTGAATATAGTTTCATGGCAAGCCGCTCAAGGCCGAGTCCGAACGCCCAGCCGATCTTATCACCAACGCCACCTGTCGGCGAGAAGATGAGGCTATAGTTGCAAATCTGCACCACTGCACCAGGCGGTCAGGCATTCTACCGGCACTACGTGACAGAACCACCTATCATATTTTACATCTAATGAGGAACAATGTGTCAGGGAAGTTTTGGGTTGAGTGTCGGGTGTAAAAAGCATGTCTAGATTTTCCATGCCGACGATGCTAAAAGAAATTAAATGCAAACGTAAAATTCATAAACCGTCGCGAACTTGAGGAAGGGCATGAGAAGTACTTTAAAGAACACAAATCGGGCACTATTCGTGATAGTGAAATGCAGGATATCCAGGCGGTCCCAATGCACACTGAGATGAGTCCACAGACTCCAGTTTGAATTGCAAACAAAATTAATCTTTGGAGGTGTAAGATGTAAATATGTTCGCTGTTCGGCGTAATTTTCCATCCAACACTTCGAATTTGGACACACTAATGAGGGAATGATCGTGGCAGTTAAGAATGGGTTTCCTGACATGCAAGTCTTAGTCCTGATGAGAAGTAGCGCCATACAATAACGCCCCCTGCTAGCACATCAGTGAAATGTTAACTGCCCGGGCGCTTATCCCGGCCACTTCAGTCAATGTAGTCAATACATTATTTTCATCGATGAAGAGATTATGCGAAGAGAATTGAGAAGTGACATTTGCAGGGTGATGAACGCCTTGAGGGTACTTGATAAAGTTGCGAGGAACAATCTAAACGCCCACCCAAGTTGAAACTGGCCAATAGCTCCTTGCCGACGGTTCGGAAGTCACCACTGCTCACGTAGTCGCGCATGTACGCTCGCTACAACTCTACACGCCGACATCAGACCAGCCGTCACGAGCTGGTGTCCGTTCAGAACGCTGCCACATGCCACTGTTGGCTGGTTATTGGCTTTACGACACGTCGACCGTCGAGTCATGTACCGTCGCCAATCTCTCACGCCGATTGGTCGCGGGCGAAGAGTAGCGACAGGTCAGACTTGAACCCACAATCTTTCGATTGTGAGTTTCAAGCAACTTACCCCTAGACCACTCGTCCCCCACCGCATGCCACTGTATAATGGCTGACGAACACCCCACGGCACTGGTGGGACGTCACGTCAGGTAATCACCGGCCTAGGAGGACCCAGGGATGCTCGAGCTGATGAATTCAAAATACACCGCCTGCTCATAAGGTGGTATGGTTAAGAGTGAAGGGACGTCGTTGCTAAGTTAACCCGCGCCGTCTTTCCGGTCAGATCCTCACACCTCCCGTCTCGGGGGGACGGCGAATAACCCCCTCTAAAATCCAAACTAAGCATCGCACGAGAACGAGAGGTGTCATCGGAAAGCGCTCGACGAGTAGGGTCCGGGTCCACCCCCAAAACAATCTTCCTTCCAAAAGTGACGTCACCAGGGGGCTAGATTTTCACGACTTTTCACGACTTACATTATGTTTTTGGCTCTGGGGAGTTCATTTTGGGATATAAGAAAAAAAAGTATTTGGAATGAGAAAAGGACAGCGAAATCGACCAGGCCTATAATTATTTTTGGCCCCCAAAGGTTATTTTCTTTAAATGTCAAAATTTTTAGTTTTCAAGTCTTCTTTAATTTTGCTTATCCGATGGGTAGAGCAGACCGAGAAACGTTGTTGAAAGTCAACTTGCCCTAATAAAAATGCTTACTTTAGCCAGAATCCTCTATTTGAACTGCAATTTGGCAAATATGCAAAATTTATATGTAGTCAAAAACGAAAAAAAGGACAAATTCCACTCGGTACGTTTTGTTGCATCCCTAAAGATAAGCAAACGCTGAAAGTTTCATTGAAATATCTGTATCCGTTAAAGCGTGACGACTGGTTGAACGTTTTTGGAGGTGACCTCACTTGACCTTGACTAAATAGTTGACCCTAGATGACCTAACTTCAAAATTTTGAAACAGCATGCCAAATTGATGTGGGAAAAAGTATGCCAAATTTGGGCGCGCTGCCGCGCGCCGTTCGTTCACTATCCGCGAAAAACCTGGGGGGGGGGGCGATTGAAGACCCCCACCCGAGACGGGACAGGTTAATCTGGCATGGAAATTGCTTTTCTCGCGATAACAAGGGAAAAACAAACAAAAAATGGGTTCAAGATACACTTTCCAAGAAAGCGTTCAAACTGCTTTCAGCATAATTATTGCCATGTTGTGATATCAGATGTTCTTGAAAACGCACTGCACTCTTCCATTCCAATTTCCCTGTAAAGCAACCCATTCCCCTTTAAAATTGCCACCCTTTACAATACTCCTGCAAATAGCGGAGGGGTTTGAGTGCCCTAGAGATTTCAGCTCCGCCTATGTTCTGTACATTGCACAGTCGACGAATACTCTTAAACATTGCAAAGCAATAACAAAAGATCGTCCAGTATGCGTTGCAGAACAGACGACAGATACCGCCAGTGTCGCAGAACGGGAGGCAAATATTGCGTCACCAAGTCCACAAAGGACATGCTACCGATGCCTTGTGAAACGGAATACAGAAACTGGCAACGCACATTTGAGTAGAAAAACGAGAACACACCGAGAGACACACCGCACTCCGTTCGACGGCGAGATTGAATGAAACATTTCAGGCAAGAAGCTGGTCAGATGATGATGATGATTATTGGGGTTTTACGGTGCGTCAATCCATGTGGATTATATTGCACCCAATAGGCTGGTCGGCAATTAATGCAAAACAGAGTACTGATAATTCAGTATTCTGAATAATTACATTGAATGTGAGCATTGAAGCTCCCAGTGTTCTCCAGTATGGGAGAAGATCATGGTGCTCCAACTGATCGTTATCGGCGTGGCGGTGATCTAATACACAAGCCCACTATTGTCGAGCAAGGAGTGCCACTACTGTCATACCAAAAACGGTTTTGTTGCGCGTGAAGGGCCGATGATTTATGTTCCAGCTTGCCATATTTGATAAACTTGACGTTTAAAAACCTCTCAATTTAAATACAAGGGAAATTGAAAATAATCAAGCAGCGCAATTTACTGCACTCTTCCTTCAAATACATAAAAAAACGACAGGAATGCCAATAGTACGTTATGCCAGTGCTTTCAAGTGACTAAGGCATTGCAAGGGCGTATCCCGCTCCCCCCACCAAGCCTTCACCCAGCTCCACCAGGACGCGTTGTGCAACACCGACTGACTGTTCTGCAGGATGGCGTGCTCCATGATGCCGCAGCCGAGCACTTCCATCCAGCCGCCGTCCAGCTGCACCTCCAGCTCCCACGACGGGTGGGTGAACGGGAAGTAGCAGTCCACCCACCGGTACTCGATCCCTGGCCACACAGGAGCGTCAGTAGCTCAGTGGTTAAGCTGAGCGGATGGTAAGCCAGAGGTACGGGGTTCGA
The DNA here is from genome assembly GCA_034440575.1 of Imbricaverruca yamaguchii. Classification (NCBI taxonomy): domain Eukaryota; kingdom Metazoa; phylum Arthropoda; class Thecostraca; family Neoverrucidae; genus Imbricaverruca; species Imbricaverruca yamaguchii. The sequence continues at coordinate 527,956 of JAOTOL010001648.1, read as the reverse complement.
TTCCCCGCGAGGCCTGCCCTTCCTGCCAGGGTGAGAGGCAGGCGACGGCATATGGCCTCACTGCCGAGTGCGTCGTAAAGTCACAACCCAATACAATCCAATCCCTGGCTACACAAAGGCTGAGTAATCGACGGCCAGCTGGCCAGCTGAGTGCTGAGGGACTGAGTAGACGACGTGTGTCGGCTCACTGTTCAAAGGCCGAGCAATCGACGTAAACCGGCCGAGAGCTGACGTGGCTGTAGTTCCGCTTGCCGCCAAAGCATGCTACATTTTCAAGATATTTCAGAATTGTCAAATATAGCAGTGGTGAGTTCCTATGGTGTCCAGCCAGTTTTGTTCGGCTCTTTCCCCACAGAGTGTCTGCCATCGCCGCGGACTCCGGTCCCGTCCAGTTCCCACGCGGCGCCACCAATAACGACTGCCACGAGAGACACCACAATTTCGATCGGCGAAAATGCCGCTGCCACAGAAAGGCCATACAACTGAATGCGTCAGGATTCTTCTGCGACACGAAATCAAGCCATATTCATGCGTTTCATACTGTGGGGAGGGGTGGATGCGCCACAGGACACGGCCACTCTGACTAGACTACTACAGGCCATTCTGACTGGCATCACACTCGAGACCCTTCCTCACCAGATCCAAACAGTGCTCTGGCGAGACCCTCCAGGCACGTCTTCAGCTCGCCCTCCACCCGCTGCACAGCCTCCAGGGTGTGCGTCTGCTGTTTCTCGGGTTGCCGCGGTCCGGACGCAGGCTCGAACACGTGCAGAGCCGGGTCCGACGCCACCCCGAACAACTGTCCAGACGGCGAGTGGGAGCACATCACACCGAACAACTGTCCAGACGGCGAGTGGGAGAACATCACCCCGAACAACTGTCCAGACGGCGAGTGGGAGCACATTACACCGAACAACTGTCCAGACGGCGAGTGGGAGAACATCACCCCGAACAACTGTCCAGACGGCGAGTGGGAGCACATTACACCGAACAACTGTCCAGACGGCGAGTGGGAGAACATCACCCCGAACAACTGTCCAGACGGCGAGTGGGAGAACATCACCCCGAACAACTGTCCAGACGGCGAGTGGGAGAACATCACACCGAACAACTGTCCAGACCGAGTGGGAGAACATCACCCCGAACAACTGTCCAGACGGCGAGTGGGAGAACATCACCCCGAACAACTGTCCAGACGGCGAGTGGGAGAACATCACCCCGAACAACTGTCCAGACGGCGAGTGGGAGCACATTACACCGAACAACTGTCCAGACGGCGAGTGGGAGAACATCACCCCGAACAACTGTCCAGACGGCGAGTGGGAGCACATCACACCGAACAACTGTCCAGATGGCGAGTGGGAGCACATCATACCGAACAACTGTCCAGACGGCGAGTGGGAGCACATCACACCGAACAACTGTCCAGATGGCGAGTGGGAGAACATCACCACGAACAACTGTCAAGATGGCGAGTGGGAGCACCCGAACGCTAAGGCCGTGCATAACACGGAACAATTTACTGGATGTGGATCGACGATATTCGAACACTGAGGCGGTACATGGCACCGAACAACTGTCCCGACGCCGAGTGAGAGCACCCGAACGCTGGAGACGTACATCACACGGAACAGCTAACCACACGTGGAGTGACGATATTTGCACGCCGGCGTGTCGGACATCACGCCAAAACGTCACCACATCCAATAATTCCACACCAATTGTCAAAATGTGGAGTGAAAACACCTCGGCGTTGAATATTTGTTGAATATTACGGGTCAAAATCGCAAGCAGACTAGCATTTTACGCAAATTCGGTGTTGGCATTGATTCATTTCATTTTTGTTTTCAGTCTGATTCCATATTTGCTTGCCTTTAGGTCCTTTATTCGTCCCGAAGTGAACAGGAGATATAATGAAAGTACACACATACACTTTCCCACAAGTACATTTGAGATATGGCTTGTCATAGCTATTAGCATTTACTCAAAAATTTCCATCATAATTGCTTTGTCCTCTGATCCAATTAGGAGCGCAAAACCAATGCTAGAGATGCACGTCGAATTCACGAATCCAACTTTTCTAAATTATTCACATAAATGGAGCTGGTGGGCTTTCCAATGTGAATAACATTCAACAAAAGCCATTCCCGATGTGCAATGATTCAGGGCGTCTGCAATACCACGCTAAAACAGTCTGCCATCGAACGAACGGCGGCAGACCACCCGCCGGCGGGTGGCACCGCGCGGCGCTCGCGGTTCCCACCGCACGTACCTGCTCCCTGTTCTGCACGCGCACGCCCTCCATCTGGTGGAAGACCGGGTAGTGGGTGCGGTCGATCTCGTCGCGCCGGTACACGTCGCCGGCCACCAGGAACGCGTCCAGCCCGGCCGCCAGCAGCTCGCTCTGGTGGGCGCTGGTGTGCGCGCGCAGCAGCGCGTCGGCCGTTACGTAGTAGTTGTCGCTGCGGCGCCGACTCGGGTGGTCGGCCGGCACCAGCAGGCTGTCGAAGTTCTGCGCCACCGACACCACCGGGCTCAGCCGCTCGTGCAGCGAGAAGAGCGCGTTGCCGCGCGCGTTGCGGAACGCGCGGTGCATGTAGCCGGCGACGCGCCGCTTGACCAGGCAGAGCGGGTGGTGCGGCTGCAGGTGGAGCCGCCGCTCCACGTGCGACAGCACGCGCGGCGTCACGTTGGTCCACGCGTCGGCCGTGTAGGCGGCGCCGTCGACCACCAGCGGCGCGGCCGCGCACAGGTGGCGCACGGGCCGGGCGTCGCGCGGCCCCCGCAGCGCACGTGGCAGCAGGCGCGCACACTGCATGCCCACTGCGCTCCTCACCATGGCCGGGTGTCTGTGGAACGGTGCTGAAATGATGCTTTGTCATGACATGAGATGACAAAGCAGATTAGAATGTTGAAATTTGCCAGTGATATGCTAACATATCGTGTACATCCTTCAAGTTCAAATGTGTGCCAGCAGGATTCACCTAACTGCAAACAAGCCAACTTATGCCACCCACTGCACACTTGTGGCACCACCTGGATGATTAGGCACTGAGCTCATCTAGCCATGGTATACAAACTTGCTAAATATGTGCCTGAAGATGTTTGATAAGTTCTTAACTTAACAATACAACATCCATGAATGTGATTGAATGAATGAAGTTACTCAAAAGCTGTGTAGCCCCCAATGCACAAAAATACTGAAAGGTTCACAAAAAATCACACAAAACCAATTTAAAGGATTTTTTATTCCAAAGCAGCTTAGGTCAGGTTAGGTTAGGATAGGCTGGGTTAGATTTCTTTTTTAATTTTGAGAATTTTCAGAAAATAGATTACTCAACATTTTTATAATCATATTTTGGGATCTATTTAAAAATGTAGATTAGGCTAGGTTAGGTTAGATCATGATGCATAAAAAAATTGTGTTATGCTGTTACCTAACTCAAAGGCTATTTTTGGAATTATTTTGCTCACATCCTGAGAAGTAAGCATTTGCACAGAAAATAAGTGGTCCCATCATCTTAGTCATCTTCACAAAAATGGTATTCCAAATAAAACAAAATAAAAACACCCTTTGAGACAAATTTAACAATTCTCCTTCCTCAGTGGATTACAAAGATGCATCATTGACATGCCTGCATCTGGGTTTGTCTCATCAAACCTCCACCATTTATGTTGGTAAATACACTATAAATGTATATATTCATGCTTGATAGCATTGAAGGACATTTGAACTATGGAAATTGCTGCAGTATAACATAACCACATGGCAAGTTTTACACACAGTTTACTGTCATGAAGCATACCATACTTAGATTTGGTTAGGTTAGGTTTGGTTAGAGTTTTGTTTGAAGTCATAATTTTTATTTGGGAATTTTCCTAAAACTGTCAGTTTTTTATTCAAAAGCAGTTCAGGATAGCTTTGGTTATGTGTTTTTCTATTTGAAATTTCTTAAAGAAGAAAATACTTTGAAATGTTCAATTAAAAAAAATTGTTTTAATGCATGGAAAGTTTAGGTTATGTTAGGTTATGTTACATCTATTTATATATTCAACACTAATTTGTATGCCATATTACCCAACTACAAGCTCCTTTCTGGGTGTTATTTTGCCTCTCAACTGAGAAGTATGCATTTGCAGAGGGATTGAGTGGTCACATTATGTTCAGCACATTCATAAACATTATATTCGAAAAAGAAATCCCAAGAAATCAGATGATGCTTTAGACTAAAATTTTCCAAATTATGGTGGTAGGTCCTAGGCAAGGATATTTCATATCCTAGGTTTGTAGGTGCATAGGCCTTGTCAGAATGGGGGAATGGCAAGGTAATAGATAACAATAGATAGAAGTGCACAAGTTCTTAGATACTTATCCGTCCGCGGGTGTCAGAATACTATACGCATACCTGGAGGTTGAATTTCCTAAGTTATTAACTGTTTGAAAATGAACTGCTGTGATGAATTGCTCAAAATTCACTGAAACGGGTGGAAATTGAGTTACGATGCCTAAGGTTTGAAGAAAACATCCTCCATACTGGAGGACTACAAAATATTCCTCTCCACATGCAGGGCAACAATGCACAAATCTAACCTCGCATTTGCATGGGGAAAAATGTTTCTGAAAAATGCTCACTGGAAAGAATAGTAGAAGAAGATTATAGCTCACCTGTTCGGTCAGCGGAAGACAAATGCATGTAGGAAAATAAAAGTAACCATTGCGTATGATTTGAGAATAGTCTTCTGCAACCATATTGATACCATATTAATAAAAACCTTCGGATAATGTCGTGAGGGCTGGAAGGGAAACTTCGATATCCCTTCTAGTAAAGGTATCTTGCGCTTATCCGTCTCCCACTACGAACTAACACTGAGCAAATTCCTTGTGCTATTTGTTTACGTTCGCCAAATTAGCGACAGATTCATATTCACAGTTGGTTAACATTCGCCGGATATCAGGACTCTTCAGGTTATATTTTAAATTAGCGGAACGGTAGTAGTCGATGCACTGATCATCATGAGCAGAAAAGTTAAGAGGGACGCTTATAAACAGCTAGGTTATTGAAGGTCAAATGTCAAGGTCATTGAATTCGGAACATATTTTCCCTCCTAAATTGATACATGGGTAGTATCGTTATTCAATATACTCTGGTGGAAACCGGTGTTCACCAAACGTTCAACCACTGAACAACTGAATTATGTCCTTAATCGGAGGACAATGTGCTGGGATCGATCTGCACGTATACCCAGTTAGTTACCTGATATGCCCGTATACCCAGTTCCCATATCCAGATACCCAGTTCTCCGTCATGCTTCCTATTCTTTGTGTACTTCTATGTTAAATTCAGGAGCATTCAGTTTGTTTGATACAATTCGGAATCTGAATATCGTTTTGATCACAATGCGTAGGGCCGTTCGGTTTTCATGGGTTGGATAGGTATTACTTCGCCTCGTCAACCTATAGAAACAGCGTGGACTGGAATATCGTGGCGGAATAGTAAAACACTGATCTAAGAAAAGCAGTTTGAGAAGAGGTTCAGCAAGTTGTTGATTTAATGCATGCCTAAGTTAAGTCACGTCCACGCAAACGTCCGGAACGTTCCTCGGCCGGAATCCACAGAACACACGTCACACAGTGGGATCCGAGTTAGCACTGAGAAAAAGCAACTTTTAGCGTGAGAAAGTAGGAATTCCTCACGCGCGCAGCAGGAACGGAACCAGGGGAGCGCGCTTCCACCTTGGCCCCATGCGACTCAACCAACTTGAAAAGGTGTCGCTCCAAGAAGTGGTAGATCCTGGGGTTAGGGGACCAGGCTATGACACATCCAGGACGATTATATGTGTAGCAAACTTGGCCTCTATACGCGATTTGCGGAGACTAACATCACTTCTTGGAAAATAGTTGCAAACTCCAGCTCAGAAAGCAGTCGTCCGCGGCATCCATAGCTGTTAGCCAGTCTCCCTTCATCGTCAGGCGCCACAAGTATGAACCTGCACGTGTATTTCGGGTAGCCTCCCATCACACGGTGACGCTACAATTGCATTGATAATTAACTGACACATCCGACATATCCGACACTGGGCGACACAGCCGGCCGGGCTGACCCCGGGCTGACCGCCTGCCACCGCCGCCCCGTTCCCTGCAGTCGACCACCGCACCGGCCACAGCATCCAGACCTTCAGGCACCACACGCATCCCCCGACACGGCAGTTGGGACTCCGGAGCTCCGCGCATGGCCAGCGCGTGCCCACGCCCCACACGCCATAAATAGCCGGCGGCGGGCGGGCCCGAGAGCGCCACTCGGCCGCCGCCACATCGTAACCACCTGCGATCACGGCGACCGCAATAACCCTGTGTGAGCGGGCTGCACCAACAACACCCTACCCCGCGCGGCGCACGGCGCGGCCGCTACTTGGCCGGGTAGAACTTGTCGCCCGACTTGGCGTGGTCGCGCAGCAGCTGGCACGGCTCGAACGCCACGCCGTAGACGGACCGGAAGCGCTCCATGTCGGCGATCAGCCGGTCGGCGCCCACGCGGTCCACGAACCGGAACGGCCCGCCCGTGAACGGCGGGAAACCGAGCCCGAACACGGCGCCGATGTCGCCCTCGAGCTGTCACGGAGGTCAGGTCAGGTGTCAGAACACGGCCCAGTCGCCCCCAACTCTATGGAGGTCAGGCAGGGTCAAACAGGCTCCAGTATCACTCTCCAATTGTCACATAGGTCAGGTCAGGTTAGGTGTCGGAACATGGCTCCAATGTTATCCTCCAGCTGTCACAGAGATCAGTTCAGGTGTCGGAACACGGCGCCGATGTCGCCCTCGAGCTGTCACGGAGGTCAGGTCAGGTCAGGTGTCAGAACACAGCTCCAATGTCATTCTCCAGCTGTCACGGAGGTCAGGTCAAACCGACGTAAGTACAGTATCATGTCATAAGCAGGTGTCAGCTGCATGCTTCACCGGCTATTTTCCAACCAACAGAAACCAGTCACACACTTCAAGTTTGGCAGGGACACCGGATCTACCTAGTTCGGTGGGCTGTACCGTAACAGGGGAAAGGCGCATCACTGCACATAGGGCTTTGTCATTTAAGGGACCCCACTGTGGAATGGGTCCTCGCTAAGTGTGCTCTTTTAAACAGAGTTAGTTATTTTGGCTTTAGGGCGCATCGACCATGTTGATTATACATCGCCCATCTTTTAGACAGGAAGGAACCCCACTGTGGGCAAGGACTTGCAACGTGACGCCACCTCACCATGGACACCGGCAAGTGTCGCCAATAAACAGCGACTGCACCCGGGACAGGGCGACAGACAGTTCAACACACACTCCGTGGCCGAGCGGTCACGTCACGCACCGGGCTGGCGAGGATGCCCTCCTGCAGACAGAGCACGGCCTCGTTCACGAAGCGCGCCACCAGTCGCAGCTGAATGTCGGCGTCGCCGCTGAGGCCGCGCGGCTCCATCGAGTACTTCTTGAGGATGGTCAGCGCACCGTCGTTGGCGGGCCGCTCCTTGGAGTTGGTCGGGTACAGGTACATGCCCTTGCCGGACTTGCGGCCTGTCGACACACACACACGAATGAAGTCCGGATCGTGTCAGGTCAGGTCACACGAGCGTGACGCCCGGACCATCTCAGATCGGACCATACGGGGTCGCACGCGCACAAAGCCAGATCTATGCGAGGTCCATCGTCTGTGGTGTTGGACGCGCGCGACACCCACGGTCACGTGTGAGGTCGAGAGGGAGAGGTGAGACATGTGACAAGCTGGACACGTGCGAAGCTGGAACAACTGGAACTTGTATTGAACTTTTGTCATGCAGATAATTATGCTCTTCCGAGTATTGACATTTCTGGTGAAGATACGTGAGGCTGCAAATCATCAAGCATGTGTTTATGCAACACGACACGACCCAGAAAATAGTTCATGGCTTGTTTTTCCACATGTATTTGAGTATTCAAATTATAATATTTCAACCAGACCAGAGAACAAATTCAGAACCAAGGCTTCATTGCAACAAGGAAAGAATACAGACTACGAAAATAAGTCCTCCGTCTACTTCGACAAGAAAAAACAAACATACCAAACATCAGCAATTAGCTGAAAACTGAGTTCACCCACAATATGGCTGCGTTCCTTTCACGTAAATCCCAAAGGGAGTAGTAACCCACACCACATTCATTTTACTTGCCCCCATGACACCACATAACCCAACTATTGATCCTTTGTTTTTGGATTCAACCCAGTTTATCTCACAGCCACGTGCTTCAGCAAGGCAGCAAAGGCATAGACATTCTGGACTGTTACATGCACAGCGATGCAGTATTGCACTACGGTACACAACAATCAAACAAAATCCGCGTCCCCTAGTTATCAGCCCGGATCACGCGTCTGTTCCGTGTTCTCCGTGCGGTTCACTCACCCATGAATCCCTGCTCAACCATTTCCTTGAGCACCTCGACGTTACCGCCGCTGAAGCGCTCGCCGAACGCGGCACCCAGGTCAGCTGACACGTGCATCGCCACGTCCAGTCCTGCAGGGTCAGACAGGGTCATCACATCCCAGTTCTGAACGGCCAGATGGGGTCAACACATTGGAAGTTTAGAAAAAGTCGTGCAGGGCCAAACAGGGTCATCACATCAGGGGTCAGAGTCTTGCAGGGTCAGCACACCAGAGATCAGGCCAGTCCTGCAGGGCCAGGCAGGGCAATCACATCAGAGGTAAGGCCAGTCCTGTATGGTTAGGTGGGGTCATCACATCAGAGGTAATGCCATTCCTGCAGGGTCAGATGGGATCATCACACTGTAAGTTATACCAGCCATGCAGGGTCAGATGGGATCATCACACTGTAAGTTATACCAGCCATGCAGGGTCAGATGGGGTCATCACATCAGAAATCAGGCAGTCCTACATGGCCAGACGAGTCATCACGTCAGAGGTCACAGGGTCATCACATCAGAGGTCAAGCCAGTCCTGCAGGGACAGGCAGGGCAATCACATCAGAGGTAAGGCCAGTCCTGCAGGGTCATATGGGGTCGATCCATACAGAGTAATGCCATTCCTCAGGGTCATATGGGGTCATCATACTGGAAGTTATACCAGTCCTGCAGGGTCAGATGGGGTCATCACGTCAGAGTTCAGATGATGCCCACAGGGTCAGATGGGGCCATCACATTTGAAGTTAAACCAGTCCTCAACCTTCTAATTCCAATTCCAACCTTCAACACCAATACTCAACCTTCCCAGAATAAAAGGGAGATATTTTTTCCGAAGATGACAGATCCTCCAGCATGACGCAAATGCAGGAGCAACCTGCTTTTCCAACCTTATTTCGAATCTGAATTGCCTTCTCCAGTACTTGCCTTACTGCTTGGGAAGGCTTCTGGGAACACCTGCATGAGCTGTGTTCACTTGCTACATGCATTGATTTGATGCCTATGCTAAATATTCGCCATAAAGTGCGCACTGCTTCTAGCGTTTCTCCCATTACAAAGATTAGCCCTAAAACCAAGCTCACGACAGATTCCAAAACCAAGCTCACGATAGGTCCGGGAGGACCGTCGCACACACGAACATGGACGATCATCACACCCAAGGTCAAACGATATTGCCATACTTGAAATCAGAGGAGACCGTTTCACTCATCCAACAACCACAATTCATGTTCAGTCTCGCTCTCGCCCCTGAAACGGGGGCGACGTTCACGGAAAAACGTACCTCCATACCATTTATAGCCCAATGGCAGGTTCACGAAGTCACCTGCAGTTGGAGTATTACGCCTAATTCACGAAGTGTTGCACTTAGATCCAAAAGCCAATTGATATCCCGGTAACGCCGTTTGTGTTTGAGCAACACCCCTGCTTGTTCTCGCGCAACATTCGGCCATCCAATCGAACACGTAGACAGCAGCATGAATGCCGACAACAGGACAGGGAAGCAACACAACACCAACACAACGGGAGCGTACCGACTTCGTCGGCCAGCGTGGCCATGCCGACCGGCCAGCCGTAGTTCTTGGTGAGCGCGTCGAGCTGCTTGGGCGAGGTGCCCTCCTGCAGGACGCGGATGTTCTCGGCCAGCATGGGCGCCAGGATGCGCGTGGTGTAGAAGCCGGGCCCGTCGCGCACCGTGATCACCACCTTGCCCTGGCGCAGGCCAACGTTGACGGCCGACGCGGCCGTCTCCTTCGACGTCTTGTCGGTGGTGATGATCTCCAGCAGCTGCATCTTGTCCACCGGCGAGAAGTAGTGCATGCCGACCACCTGCGGCGGCGCCGCCGCCCGCGTCACAACCCGTCCAGCAGCACGGGGTCGGACGGGGACGTGAGACCCGCCACACGACCAGGCATGTCTCTCGTGTCCCAGTGTCGGGACAGTTCATCAGCCTCGTGAGTGGTGTAGTGATCGGCACAGGGCGACACATTGCCATAAAGCAGTCATGTGCAAACACCTGTCGTGATGCCTACCCTGGAAACTATTTGATCGCTAACTTTCAACCGTAGAAACTGTCGGCAGGCGGAAGTGTAACGTAGAGCAATATTCGCATGCCTAATAAATAAAGACTGATATACTGAATAAAAACTGAATAACGCACACTAATATTCACATGGCACGCTCCATGTGAGCCAGCTTTTCACGCCAACCATATCCCAGAAGCTGCCCCGTTCCAGATGAGAATTGTTGTGGATTGCGCCAGTATTGGGCGACAACGCGGGCATCAGGCTTTCCGTTTCCGATCAGCATGTCAAAACAAACAGATGGACTACACGTCCCCAGACACTAGACGCGTTTATGGTCGGCGTCGGTAACATACCGACCACCATGTGGCACGCGCGGTACCTTGTCGGGCCGCTTGCTGACACTGGCGATCTTGGTGATGGGCAGCGCAGACGTGTTGGAGGCGAAGATGCAGTGGTCGGGCGTGATCGCCTCGGTGGCCTGCAGCACCTTATGCTTCACGGCCAGGTCCTCGAATACGGCCTCGATCACCATGTCGGCCTTGTCGAAGCCGGCGTTCGTGATGGTCGGCAACAGGTTCGACATGTACCGCTCGCCCTCGAAGCTGGAACGGGGTATAGTTAGTGTCAGCGGGAGGAGCTCGAAACAATCTGAGTTTAGAGGCGCATCGACTGCAGTTGTCACGCAGCAGCTCGAACCGATCAAAAACAGACAGCAGGCTCCGCCTATGCTGGCTTCTGTTTCGGGATCAGAATCCACACCAACGAATACACCCAGCAGCTAGACTACCTCGTTAGTCCGAGCCGTTCTTTCTCATCTCAAGACAACCCAGGCAAGCGCCTCCGAAACAGACGGGGTCGCCCGGTTGAGGAAGAGAACATGCTTCACGACTTGACGCATACACATTAGAAACCCGCCAACTACGAACAGGTAGTATCCGATCTTGGTATTTGGAGTGCACTGCCAAGCCATGATTAAACAAGCCATTGGGCATGTGAGCCCTTTGTAGGCCATTTGGTGATCAGCTGCCGACCAGCCGCTGACCGGTGGGTATCACATCGCTGGGGACGCCAGTCGCACGACTGACCTGGTCATGGCTCGCCTCTTGACCTTCTTCTTGATGCCAGCCTCCACCTGGTTGATGCCGCGAGCCAGTCCCTTGGTGTTCATGTCCTTGAGGATGCACTTCATGCCCTTGTCGACGGTCACCTGCGCTATGCCGGCTCCCATCAGGCCAGCGCCCAGCACCGCCAGCGTCCTGACGACACAACACACCTCTGTCACAGTCTACCGCCAGCGTCCTGACACACTACTTCAGTCACAGTCTACCGCCAGCGTCCTGACGACACGACACACTACCTCCGTCAGAGTCTACCACCAGCGTCCTGACACACTACTTCAGTCACAGTCTACCGCCATCATCCTGACACACTACTTCAGTGACAGTCTACCACCAGCATCCTGACACACTACTTCAGTCACAGTCTACCGCCAGCGTCCTGACAACACACTACTTCAGTCACAGTCTACCGCCAGCGTCCTGACACACTACCTCAGTCACAGTCTACCGCCAGCGTCCTGACACACTACTTCAGTCACAGTCTACCGCCAGCGTCCTGACATACTACTTCAGTCACAGTCTACCGCCAGCGTCCTGACACACTACTTCAGTCACAGTCTACCGCCATCATCCTGACACACTACTTCAGTCACAGTCTACCACCAGCATCCTGACACACTACAGGCACACTACCTAGTCACAGTCTACCGCCAGCGTCCTGACAACACGCACACTTACTTCAGTCACAGTCTACCGCCAGCGTCCTGACACACTACTTCAGTCACAGTCTACTGCCAGCGTCCTGACAACACACTACCTCAGTCACAGTCTACCACCAGCGTCCTGACACACTACCTCAGTCACAGTATACCGCCAGCATCCTGACAACATGGCACACTACCTCAGCCTACAGATAGTGCCATACGACGCGACAAACCACGCCAACCACAGCGCACCGACATTTGCAGTGGCGCGCACAGTCCTGACAGAGCGACGGTCCGCGTCAATTACCACGAGTATAAACAAAAGTTATTACGAACATCCGCGCATCTACGACAGATGTAAACTACGACCGGCGAACAAAACCCAACGAACACATAGTACATCCAAAACAGGCACCTGCCACACCAATAGCAGAAACCGAAACACGCACCGAAGCACACCAGAAACACACATCGAGCATACAGACACTACACAACCACCACACCCAACAACACCAGACACCGAACGCACCGATCAATACAGCAAATAACCGACACACCAACAGCTAACACCGAGCGCGCCCCGCGACAGACAGAACAGGCATCGAGCACACCAACAACAGACGTCGAACACAGTCCGAAAGCGACACGTACTTCACTGGGCGTGCAGGCTCGCCGAACCGGTTCTTTTTGCACTCGGTCTGTCCGTGGAACAGTCCGATGAGGCCGCGAGACTCGGGTGTCATGACCAGCTCACCGAACCCGGCACACTCGGCCTGGTACCCCTTCTGCAGTCCTCCGTCCAGGCCAGCACGCACCACGTCCAGGATCTGAAGAAGCAGGACGTCTGTCCTCTGTCTAATGACCATACACTACAGCTCATCCTTGGTGTGGCAGCCACATACACCACAGTTGGTCCTTCGTGTGGTTGCCCAGTCTGCTGTCCTCGATGCGACGGTCACACATCCGAGTCGGTCTCAAGGTGACACACTACAGTCGGCCCTCAATATGACTGTCACACAGTGTTAAAATCATTATATTTTGTTAGGCGTGAGATATCGAAACGAGCACAGTAGGATGTCGAAATCTGCCATGGAATTAGTGTCATTTAATATCCTTTTCAATCTTTCAGATTCAAAGTTGAGCCGATGGCATACCTATTTATGACTGTACACTTTTAGTTGGTTTTGATATTCCGAAGTTAGAAAGAGCAATATTTTGGATAGCGCGAAAAATACCTATGCAATAAACTGCTATTGTATGCCATATCATTTATAGGTAACCCCTTTACACGAAACTGCATTGTGAAATGCTTGTGTATCACCATATCTTATTGAGAGCATGGGCATGGTACTTCGTACAAGATACTGCTAAAAAGGACTCATGAAGACTTCATAAACATGCGTCAAGAAGCAGGATGTCGCTTTGAGAAGGATGTCAATTCAGTGTTCAGAAAGTGGTATATTCTACCCTATTTCATCAATAATGCATCACTGTGGTCACACGCTACAGTCGGTCCTCGGTATTGCAGTCACACACTACAGCCGGCCCTCGATATTACGGTAACACACTACAGTCGGCCCTCGATATGACGGTCACACACTACAGTCGGCCCTCGGTATGGCAGTCACACACTGCAGTCGGCCCTCGGTATGGCAGTCGCGCACTACAGTCGGCCATTGATATTGCGGTCACACACTATAGTCAGCCCTCGATATGGCAGCCACACATCCCAGTCGGTCCTCAATCAATGAAATTTATCTATCATACCAGTAAATAATTTGAGACAAAGCAGGTTGTTTTATCAAGCATAACTTGCCCTATATCTCTCCAGACATCGCCAGAATAGCGCTTACATACACCTTCGACCATGTCGTCGAATAAATTCACCACCTGCTGGCCAAGTATAAGTCAGCAGTGCTCACCTTGAGTGGGGCTGGGTAGAGGCCGTTGGTCTGCTTCATCACCTGGCCGCGCGCCTTCTTGAACACCTGGTTCTTGACGAAGTCGTACTTGAGCGCGAACTCGAGCACCTTGTCTGCTAATGGCTTGGCTCGAGTTGGCTGTGGATGGGCAACAGTCTATTAAAATGCTTATACTTCAGGAAGCACCATTTGCACCAAGTATTTCTTCCCTCCCCGAATCAGGCTCCGAAATAACGTAGATGGCATTGTTAATCCAACCCATCCTACTATCATCAGAGTCCAGCCCCAACACAAACACTCCCAAAACAGCCACACTAGCAAGAGCAGGACTGCAGCAACATATCCATACTATTGATTAGTGTACGAGTTGCTTCTCTTGGCGCAGTACTTGCCTTCATAGTCTGATGACGCCTTTCCGGATTTTATAGGCACCAGCCCCAGTTGGCAGCACACCCGCCCCCTCAATAGGTAGGCATTGCAGGCAAACCAATCACCACGAAGGGATGGACCAATACATCAATGCTCACATGCATAAACAATCGACTCAAAGTGTGTTACGACACAACAGCACAATAGTTTATAACAGCTCACCAGCGCCGAGGACCCACTTGAAAACTGCTGAGTACGAGTTGAGTACGAAGTTACGAAAGCTCGTCCAATGGAGCCAAAAATTGCGACATTATCTGGGCTTGCAGGGTCAATATTCTGATGGTGGTCTTGATTGGAACTGGGTTGACCCCGGGTGGTGGTTATGGACGTGAGAATGGCCGGGGCTGGGGCTGGCTGGGGTCGTGGCAGGGCCTGCTGGCTTGAGGTCATGGTCGAGACAAATGCTCAGTCATAGCTAGGGCAAGGCTCACCTTCAGATCACCACTGGCCAGCTGAGACGCCACCTTCACCGCCACCTCCTCCAGATACTCGAGAGTTCTGCCAAGCAGCCAACACTCAGCACCACAGACGAGCCAACTCACAAAATATGAACAAAACATGCAACTTTTGATGCACTCCAAAGAACCGAATACAGCAGACAGCATAGTTACCTTCGCTACCTTACCATAGTTACCTTAGCTTCAGCTCCAACTAACTCCGATTCAAGTATACACGCTACATGCACGGAGTTAACATACAGCCTAACATTGTGTAATTTTACAAGGGAGCACTTAGGGGTGATACTAGTCTATGTGCGTAGGGGCACATCGACTGCGTTAGTCATACAGCACGACGGAGAGGGAGAAGTGGGCAAACAAGGAAGGTGCCGGAACACAGGAAGAACAACAGTACCCACCGTTCATCAGTTGGCTTGAGACCGGGCCCGAGCGGGTCCACCAGCGTGTCCACCAGGCCCAGCTTCTTGGCCTTGTCGGCCTTGACCATCTTGCCAGTGAGGGTCATGTCCAGCGCCGTGGGCACGGAGGTGAGGCGCGGCAGCCGCTGGGTGCCGCCGCCGCCCGGCAGCAGGCCCAGCATCACCTCGGGCAAGCCCAGCGACGACTTGTTCTTCACCGCCACCCGGTAGTGTGTCGCCAGTGCCACCTGGTGGCGGCCATATATACTATACAGTCATGGCCAGCTGCTGACACCACTGGTCCCACCACCGGTCCAGTGGTGTCGCCAGTGTCACCTAGCGGCGGCCATATACACTATACAGTTGTGGCCAGCTGCTGACACCACTGTTCCTATCACCAGTCCAGTGGTGTCGCCAGTGCCACTTGGTGGCGGCTGTATACAGTCAGTTGGTTATTCGCGTTTTAGAGTCATTTAGGGGGCCGTATTTAGCTGTGGACAGCAATAGTCCTGCAGCCAACTCTCACATGTGGCTCAATCAGCAACCTGAGGATCCCTTAACCATGATAATGGTGAAAGCATGTAAAATCGTCTCATTGTTAAAGGGGTGGCTATTCACCTCCTGAGATCTTGCCAACCGATGGACAGATGCCAAGACAAGTATTGTTTGAAATTTTGCACCCAGAGCCATTTCCTCCGGCCTCACCACAGACTTCAGGCCAAGCCCCAAATCTTCTCCAGACTTCGATTACTTCCTCTCACCTGACATCCAGAGTCCATCTCCACTTCTCCAGACATTCACTATCGCTCCCACTGACACCCAGAACCTATCTCCCCTTACCTCAGCCCCAGTCCACATGCCTCGCCCTAGCTGTCCACCAGACATCCATCACTCCCTCCCAACTGACACCCATAGCCCATCTCGTCCCACCTTACCTCCAGACCGCCGCCCAAGCAAGAGCCCATGATGGCTGACACGAACGGCTTCTTGCTTGCCTCCAGCTCCATCAGCAGGTCCTGGCACACTTTACTGAGTGCGCACGCCTCCTCGGCGGTCTTCACGCGCTCCAGCATGCTGATGTCGGCGCCGGCGATGAAGTTGGCCGGCTTGCCTGAGATGAGAACGGCCGCCTTGATGGCCGGGTCTGCCTGCACGGCCTGCATCGCCTCCCGCATCTCCTCCATCACAGGCTGGTTCAGGACATTCACCTGAACGAGTCAGTCAGCTTATTAATGGAACTGAAGGGCACATCTACCACACTGCTAACATAGCATCAAATCTAAAAATGCTACGGACTCAACTCGTAAAAGTGAGAGTGCAAAAGTAGATGCATATGTGGTTTATTTTATGCATCATATGCCAACAACCTTATACCAACCAACAACCAATATACTTTACATCACATATACTTATGCACACCGACATCACATACATATCACACATTTGCATACCAACATTAGAACAATATGTGTACTCTAGAAGTTTTCATAACAACGGATGTTCCACGCCAATAACACATACAACATTATCCAAAAGTGCCCAGGTTGCATTCAACCATCCCATTTGATGATATAAACAACTGATGTTGATCAACAATATCACATACAGCCTTATCCAATGGCGACCAGGTTGCATTCCCATGACCTATTCAAACACTGATAAAATTTTTGTGAAATAGGGTAGAATATACTGCTTCCTTGGCACTGAGTCAACATCCTTCCGGAAGAAGTATCATTGTGCTTTTTTGGTGTATGCTTATGGAGTTGCTGTGCCTTATTTCTAACAGTATATCGTTTATAAGTACCATGCCTGTGCTCATCATTTTGGATCATAAGACATGAGCACCTCATAATAAAATTCCAGCCAAGGGGATTCCTATGATGTAGTGCCTGTTATGCAATACCAGTTGATATCATAGGTACTGCTATCATTATTGTTGACATAAGTATAAATGTGGTTGGTATCTCCCAAAAGAAACGAAAAAGGTGCTCTTCTGCATACACTTACACCTTACATGTACATTATAATTAGCTGAAAATCAAGTTAGAACGAGCTGAGAATATTCTAAACGGCATCGTATTCATGACGAAATTACACATCGCACTGCATTCGTTTGAACGTCACACATGACGAAAAACAATTAGTTCAACACTATATTCAATGGCACTGCTAACACCACTAAACACCTCCAATCAATAGTGGCAATGCTTCAGTTATTTGGGCTCTAGGGCGCTTCAACCAGAATTGATCATCCGCGTGACAATGTTTCAGACTGGCGACCACAGTGAGCAGCACGGTCACTGTCTCACCTTGCCGGGCGAGTTTATCCGGATGACGGCCACGCCGTGGTTGACCTCCATATGTATGTGCTGGTTGGCTGCCGCAGCTCTGCTGGTGGCGAACGTGCGCCATGACGGGGCCCACGCGGCTGAAACAAGCACCAACACAGTGTTACGGCAGCCAGGTCATGTCAGTGCAAGAGGAACAACCTTGAGTTATTTTACGACGCATTCAACCACTAGCTCATATAGCGCGCCAATCTCCCACGCTTAACAAGCTACATGAGTGACACCTGGTAAAGGAGAGAACTAAACTGCGAGCTCGGCAGATCGTCTTCTCGCCGGGGATCGATATCGACATCGATCCCCGTACGCGTACGTGCGCAATGCGCCAGCGGGAGCTGCCATTCCAGCAAGCCCAGACGATGGTGCGACGGGAGACGGCAACCCGTCCATTTGAATGCATGTCAGTCAGCCGACTTCACAGAGCACGCCGGACACACGTTGACTAATAGCAGTTGACAACTTATCCAACTGGAAGTTCGTGCAAGACTTGAACACAACAGTGCACACGAGCCAACTCGTCGCACCACCTTTTGCCATGTGGGTGTGGCGAGAATGCTGCACTCAGATGGAGGACCCCAGTTCACTGCACTCATGTTTCACAACTTATTGAGGGACTGGGAGATCGACCATCGAGTCTCATCTCGGAACTTTCTGCAATTCAACGGAAAGGTGGAATCTGCTGTGAAGACGACCAAGAGACTGTTCCGGAAATGCTGGAACAATCAGCAAGGACTGAGTCCGGGCCTGCTCGAGCATAGCAACACCCCCGGCCTGACGGCGATCACCGGCGGAGATATATGGTGATTGGTGCGACTCAGTAACGGCTCACTGGCGCTGCTTTGCACCAGAATTGCGGAAGAAGACTGAATTTACGTTTTGCATGGTGCTGCTAGGTGGTGGTGCCATTAGCTGACCTTACTGGCCCATTAGGTGCTGCCACCTGTGGTGGAAATTGGAACCCAGGAAAACAGTAAGGGTGTGGCAGCATTGTTTGCTTGGTTCTGGAGAGTCATGACGAAATGACACTAGAACAGTCTGGACTTGTTATAGCTTACATAGCAACTTCTTCCAATCTCATTTCTCTGGAAAATTGCATGTAAGCAAGATATTCACTATATAAAATGTCACCACTTAGCATTGACACAGTTGTGTGTGATTAGGGTTTAGGGCACATCAACCACAGCACTCATTTAGCACCCACATTGACACAGTTGATGATGATGATGATGACTCCTTTGGTAACATTAGTGGACTTTACATGATCCAACAGCAGTGGGGCTTATGGGACCCATCAGTATGTAGTAGGTGATCCAACATCCAAAGGTTTAAGGTGATAAAACATTGGTAGGTCAGGTTAGGTTATTTTGCAATGTTACATTGTTCTTCATCAAAAGAAGGAGAATCTTAGTTTCTTTTATGATGCATTTAACTGCTAGGTCATATAGTATTGCCAACCTCCCATACTAATTGATAGAGGGTGCACTTGGTAATCCTGTCAGTTGCAGGATTCAAACCCACAATCTTGTAATCAAGAATTCAACTCCATATTGAGGTAGCTAAAGCAGCCCCCTTTTTGTTTATCATCTTAACACCACAAATATAGCCCATAGCATATAATTATCAGTACCTGGTCTCACAGACATGATAATCATGAAGAAATTCAACACTTCATGCACTCAATTCAATACTCATTGACATTAAAAAATCAAGTTTCTGGCTCAATTCCACATTCATTCCCAACAATGAATATCTACAGCCAGACATGTCTGAAACCTTCAATCAAGGAAGGAACCTCCTTGCAATGCTGTTAACATTGACAGCAGAGCTAGCAATGCTGCTGACTGCCATATAGTGGGGGAAATTGGTAGTTTATTAGTGGTTTATGTTCTATAATCTATCAGTGAACCAACTGATACAAGGTATTTTTATGTCATAACAATTAGCAACTTTGAACACATTACTATCAGGGTCATGCCACAAATACAAGACCTTGGGTGACCTTTGCATTGTGCACCACTATCATATCTGATCTCAGACTGGGGCATGTATGGTAGTGGAGGTGGGTTCCTATTACAAAGGGAATTGGCTGCATAGGTAGGTGCACACCCTGAGCTGAGGATGAAGAGTGAATTTTTTTTTTGTCATATGGCTAGCCTTGTACTGATGATGATGAATTGGAGTTTAGGGGAGCATCGACTACCAGGGTTATTTTGCACCCATAACTGTGTTTACCTTGTACTGAAACCAACAGTGAAAGGAAAGCACATTGCTCCTGTGAGTTATGAAAGATGAAGCTGTTCTGATTATCAAGATTCTTTGCTGGGCAGTGACATCCATTGTTCACTTCTTTGCTCCTATACTTTGGCATTTGGTTTTGATCAAAAATGACAATGCATACTACTTATCCATATTATGTAGGTACTGACATAGACTTTTCCTGTCAGTTACCAGTAGACAGATTCTATGCATTAAAAAATAATGCATAGAATCTGTCTACTGGCAGAATCTCTGGCAGAAATCAGTATGCACTCCCAACCCAGAAAGTAAGTTTCCCACCCTGGGTTTTAAATTTTTCTGACAACACAGTGCTATTCCAGGCAGGGTTATTTACTCAAATTGTTCCAATTGCCAGAGTATATTTTTAAAAAAAAAAGTAATTCCACTGTCATGAGATTAAAAAATCTCACAACAACTCATGAGTTATAAGCTGCAGACCTGTGCCTATGATGTATTCAATTGTATTGACCACTGCTAACTTAAAAGCAACCATTTGCAGAGAAATGAGTGGTCACATCACACTAATCATGTGAAGGCATCTTTTTTAAATACAAAATATTGTTACCTTAATCTCCAAATTTGCCGAAATGACTACTTAGTTGGAGTGCAAATATCTCAACCTGAATTGCTTATAACTTGAAAAGCTGTCATTTCCCAAAGAAACAATACAAATTCCTTCAAATCACAACAGAAAGCACCCAGACATTGTTACGAAAAACTTGTATTGGGCCATCTTGTACAAATTATAACTACCAAAAACAAACAGACCATTAGGAAGCCAACTAGATACTAAGGCACTATCATCATCATTGCGATTTAAGCCTTTTTGCAGGGCCTTTTTCATTTCAATTTCCTACGCACGCTACCGACTGCAGGCTATATAAATACATACATATACCACATCGAATATGGGCAAGAATTACATACTTACAACAGCATGTTAACGTCCTAGGCTTGGAAAAATGTCGAAAAACAGAAGACACCCAAATAGCTGACATGGTCGATGAAATTGAAATTTATGAAGAACAGGCTACCTCCCAATGCCAATGTTTGCCGCAAAAGAATCTAGTGATGGTAATTTACATCTGCGGTGTTGTGACCGCATTCAGGGTACTTGTGACTAGGTACTTCCTGAATACTACAACATATCTGGGCGGATTCAAGGAGAGTAAACCAAGATGTATATTATATTATTTTTAAAATAAATTTTGCTTAAAAGGTGTTGAACACTTCAAATCCATGCGAAACTTCAAATACCTTGTACGGAATGGAAGTATATTTGCATTCGTCGTCTGTATAGTGAGGAAGCTCGCAAAGATGCATCGTTAGCCATAATGCTTTGAATCTTATTTGTTATCTGGAAATTCCGCAATACAATTATTATGATTTATTTATTTTTGTAATTTTGTCCAATTTTCTTCGTCGTTGGAAGCGCCAGCTGCGTCCGAAATAGCCACAGACTCCGAGTATGAATATTTCATCAATATCATTGGATGTGACAATCATGGCGCCAATCCGAAAATAAAGTTATTGTTATAAAGTTGTAGAGGTTGACAGGACAGCAGGGCAAGTAACAAGAACTGGAAGTTTTATCTCAAGCAGAATTTAGATACTTAGAGTACCCACTATGGCTGCTAGCAAATAGCTGTCACAAGATTTCTAGCACTAGTTCAGAAAAAAAGTAAATACAAAGAAGTGAAGTTACGTTTCCAAGTTTTAACAGTATACTATCATCGTTATTTCATTCATTATATTTCTACAGTAAAGTGCAGATATTTGAGTGCAGCTTTAAATAGAACCAGGTCTGTTATTGTTACAACTTAAGTGATCAGGTTGTTTCTTCCAAGTGACAGCATGGGAGGCTAAAAATTCACGCAAACTACTGATATCTAGGTGCCTGCCTACATGGCTGATGGAAAATGTATGTCAATATCCATGTGTTTTAGTGGTGCCAGCACAAACATGTTTGGTCTGAAATTTGAATGGTGGAATGTTCAGGAAAAGTCTGTAAATTTGCAGTTTGACTCAGGACAAATTTGCACTTTGAATAATTTTTTTACAGGAAAATTTTCCTTCCATTGTTTATAAAAGTGGTTGGCATGATGCATCCACTGATTTCCTCTGGCAATGCATACTTTTCCATTAAAATGTCCATACAAGTTGGGTAATATGGCATAAAAAGTAATGTTCAAAAAGTATATAAAGATATAGCATATCCTAACCCAGCCTAACCTTTTACACAAGAAAATAAATTCCTTAAAAAGAGGAGAATTTTGTGATTATTTATTCTTTAAATTTCTGCCTTAAAACTGGTAGGTATTATTACAGGTTAAGGTAACTATGAGGTAAGTTACACACATTCTACCTCCATGAAGCACAAAAGGTGTCAGGTACAGTTAGGTTAGGCTTTTGTTGTAATTGATAAAATAAATTTCAAAGTATGCAAGGGTAAGAACAGTATGCATTTGTAAGGCAAATATGTGGTCACATGTTCAGCATATTCTAAGCAGAGGACAAGTAGTCTAGGGCTAAGTTACCCATTTTACAATCAAGATTGTGGGTTCAAGTCTCACCTGTTGCTACTATTTGTCTGCAACCAATCAGAGTGAGAGATTGGCTATGCTACATTGGCTCAACAGTAAGCATGTCATAAAACCACCAACCACCACTGCAAATTCCAAGCATTGCACTAAATAAAAATCCATGAAATCAGAAATTACCTGAAACTGCAAATTTATCCACAAAATATAAGAACCAAACCTAGCCTGGCTTGTCTTTGGAAATCAAATGGGTTGAAAATCTCCCATTTGTATTTGCTAACTTAAAACAAAATCCTGGCCTAACCAAACCTAAACTCCTTGTTTGCTTCATGTAGGTGAATTGTCTGGGGAGCTTGACTTTAAAATACCTTAAATTGCAATAATACCCAAAAGTATTCATATGTTTTATTTTGTTTGGCATTTTGTATTAACATTAACATAATGTCAATGTAATGATTAACATTTGTCTGCTCAAATCAGTCTACCTTTAACAGAGTATAAATCTAGTTTTTTGCAATCTGGCACCATAAATCCTGGTGTGCTTCCCTGGTAGCTCAGTTGGTGAGAGTACTGGCCTGTACTGGTATCCCCTGCCCCAGCAAGACATGGTTTGTGTCACTGTGAACTTGCATTTAACCATAAGCTGGTGGGCCATGGGCTTGGGGACTTCACATTGGTCTTTAGGGCACTTCACACTGTGTGAAGTGCCCTGAAGCTCAAATAACTAACTACCTAAGCCCCAGCTGTGATGGGCTGTATGACCACTGCAGTTTATGTGCCCCTAAGCCCAAATAACCATCCAACAACCAACCAATCTAGGAGGGTCAACTGGCAATTGGCCAGATAAGGCTGTAAATGAGCTACCAGGACAACTGTGTCAGTGTTTTGATGGGAAATGGAACTCCAGGGTAAGATTCTGCAGTTGAACTGGAATTCATTGATTGGATGGTTGGACCAAAGTTCATGCAACATGCTCTGCTTAGAAATTGGGCCCTGGTTCATTAACCCACCCCAAAAGGAGTTTGGACCAAATCTATATTTCAACAAATCCAGTCCTTCTATCCTTGCTATGTTCAATGTCCACCTTCTCTTTACTGCCCAAAATCACCTAGGTATCTTCTGTTTCAAGTGCACTAGGAGAACCAAGAGTTCTGGTATGAGTAATGCACATGGTTTTCATAAATATAGCATGTTCCAGATTACTGATTTGCACCCTTGTTTCGCAGTGATTACGTCATTGAAGCCTAACGTCTCGATGATCCGAAAATGAGACGCAAAGGGAAAATCGGCGGCCGCGCGTCACGCAAGCGCAATGCGGCGCCGGCGGCGACAAACCCGGCCGATGCGCCGGCGGCGGCCGAGCCGGCGGCAGCGCCGTCGGCCGGACCTGGCCGTGGTGGTCGGAAGAGGCCGCGGGGCCCGACCGGCGCGTGCCGCAAGCTGTACGCGGACGCGCCGCCGCCGCGGCCACGCGGCGTCATCACCGTGGACCGGGTGCGCCTGCCGCCCGACATCGGCCTGGTGGTGAAGCCCGACAACACGGTCAAACTGCGGGCCATCCGGCCGGCCGCGGACGCTGCTGACGGTGCGGACCGCCGCCCGGACTCCGCTGCCGGTGCGGACCGCCGCCCGGACTCCGCTGCCGGCGCAGACGAAGACCGCGACTGGGATCCAGACGAGGACGACGACGGCGACAGCAACGACGGCGGCGACGGAGATGGCAACACGGACGAGGAGTATTGCCCGCCGGGCTCGTCAAGCTCCAAGAAGAAGAAGGCACGCTTCAAGACTAAGCGGCGAAGTACGTACTGTCAGTTACTTGCGTCTGGTGTCGTCTTGCGGTCAGTGTGCTCTTTAGTGTGGAGTGTCTTGGCCTGTCCTCGTTTGACACCCATCAATGTCAATTGTCCATAGGTACACTGAATAATACTGTGTATACACAGTATTGTTCAGTTGTGTTACATACTTCAATTCTACCTTGTTTTGAAGCCAATCTTTCAATAATTTTGCGCACAATATAATCCCATGGGCTGACACACCCTAAAACCCCAATAATCATCAATAAAGTTGCGCTGTTTTGTTGGGGGAACCACTCACCTGCCGCTCCCTAACTTATGTGGCATCTGAATTTGGCACCATGTGTTGCGTGAGTCGCGAGGTGTGGCGGGGTCCACTGACCGCCAACCCACGTCTCAGAGTCCACCAGTGACTGTATGACGCGACAGGTCAACTGAGCGGCGACGCCGCCTTCCCATCTCTGATGCATCGATGGCAATGTATGCCGCGGTAGGTTAACTGAGCGGCGGCGGCGCCCCCCAACGCGGATGGGCCCACCAATGACCATGCGACGCGGCTGCTCCAACAATGGCAATGTATATCACTGCTGGATCCACCAATGACTGCGTGTAGCGCCGATGAGCCCACCAATGACAGTGTGCGATGCAGCTGGATCCACCAATGACAGCGTGTGACGCGGCAGGGCGACGGAGCGGCCGGGTAACGCGGAGGACTTCGTCGGCCTCGGGTGCCGAGGAGGAGATCACCTTCAGCGGTGGCCGGCAGTTCGACGAGGACATCGACCGCAAGGCCTCCAAGGCCAACATCACCGTGCGCAACGCCAAGACCATCATCAGGAAGATCATCATCAACGAGCAGGTGGGCACGCACTGAGGTCGGAGCCACTCCAAAATCGCTGCCAATTCAACCGAGCATGCAATTGCTCGCTATTGCGTTTGTCGTAGCTGTTTTAAGCACACACACTGACTCCAGCCGTGGCTTTAGTCCATGTCTTAAAAAAATTCAGTGAAGATACAGGGAGTGGTTGACATCGCAGTGGTGATCTCCCTTCGTGGATATCCTGTTCTTCACGTTTCGTCATCGTTGAAATGAGGACACTATCAGAGCAAATAATGCCACCATGAGCTATGTCTAACAGATGTTTCACTTCATCAAGGTGGCGAATACAGCATACCATGGACGCCCATTAGACGGATCGTCGATAGTTTTGACCAAAGCCAAGGGTACAAGAGTCGCAGTAGCTCAGTCGGTAGGGCGTTGGACAGTTGATCATAAGATCGTGGGTTGGAATCCCACAGCCGGTTGGCTTACCGAGTCTGCGCGCGACAAATCGGCGTGAGAGGCTGGCATCGCTATATGCCCGATCAGGTGATGGGCGCTATATGACCTTCGCAGTCGATGCGCCCCTAAATTACAATAACTAACTAACTAATCGATCAGGTGAACGTGTCGTACAGCTGTCAAAGGTTCTTCGGTCTCCGCCAACCGCGTTTGGGTTGCCGCGCGTGAGTGGAGTCGTGTGACGAGTCGCCGCCGCCGCCGCTGCCGCCGCCCGGCGCGTGACCACCGGCCGCGCCGTGTGCCGACAGGTGCGCGCCATGATGCAGTACGCCGTGGCCAAGGAGGCGGACCCGCAGGCGGCGCCGCCACCCACCTTCCCCGCCAAGATGACGCGCTCGCGCACGCGCCAGCTGCAGGTGGTGGACACGCAGCTGGCGACGCTGCCGGTGACGCCCGTGAAGCGCGTGTCGCTGGGCACCGAGCAGCTGGCGCACCACGAGTTCCCCGACCACGACAACGACGACGACGAGGAGTACACGCCGCGCAAGCAGCTGAGCGAGTGCTCGTCGGCGGTGTCGTCGCCGGCGCCGTCGACGCCGTCGGTGCGCTCGTCGACACCGACGCCGGCGCCGGCCACGCCCGGCTCCGTCGGCGACGAGCCGCTCTGTCTGCGCACGCGCAGTCGGCTGCCGCTCACCGACCAGCCGCTGGAGGAGCTCGAGAAGCTGGTGAGTGGTCCGCCGCGGCCAGCCGCTCCTGCCGGCCGGCCGACGCGATCTGGTGGCGTGGTTGTGCTGACTGAAGTGCGACGGGCTGAAATCGAGGGGTTCTCCGAGCGCTGTGCAGACGGTTTGAGCTAGCTCGATCAGCGTCTGGTTTTGTGGAGGTGAGAATTCCGTGAGATCAACATTGTGCCTGTAATGAGGGTAAAATTAGTGCGTACGATCTGGTGGTATTGTAGAATTTACATCAACCGCATGTATCGCGACATGTTACTTTTCATTTGCAGAAACCCTGTGCGAATCAGCCTGTCATTCATCTTCTAGCCACACTTTATAGCACATTAGGGTCCCAGCTGTGACGTTTGTTGGTAGGCGTTTGTTGGGTGACGACACTGCCATTGTATTCAGAGTGTGGAGGTATGGTCGGGTCTTTCGCCACAGGGACAAACTGGTGAACATGTGTTTGCAGTTGGTGGCGCCAGATGTCACGCCCGACATGTACGCGCCGGTGGTGGACGACGACGACTGGGCCGCCTTCCTGCGGGACTTCAGCGAGCCTTTCATGACCGACGTGCCGGACGACGAAGAGGACGAGGAATACATCTTCCAGGTGCGTGCTTGTCCCAGGGATCCCAGGGCAGTACATACAGCACACTCATGTACTGCTACAAATACTCTGCATGTTTTCAATGTGTGGGTCACAACAGGTGAAATTGAGTTTGCCTATGCGCTTCTGGAAAAGGTGAATGGGCGCCTAGTTCCTCTTCAGCAGACTATCCGAAACCGTTGGTTGGACCACAGTCGGGACCAGTATTTACGTTTGGACACGTGCCCCGCAGCTCAACGAGGAAGAGGAAAACGAGCGCGAGGAGTTGCGCGGCGACCCGGCGGCGCGCATCTCGCAGAAGGAGGTCACCAAGCTGGTGATGGAGCTGTTCAAGGACGTGAACGACCTGCAGTGCCAGCCCGACTCGGCGGAGCCGGCGCCCGACACGGAGCGCGCATCGTCGCCGACGCGGGCCGGCGCGCAGGGCATGACGGCCGCCCAGGCGCTCCAGCTGGACCACCAGATGACGGCGCACGTGCAGCTGCTGGCGCAGACGTACGCCGTGTGCGCCGAGTACGAGTGGCTGCAGGCGGAGCGCGCCGGCGCCGCCGCCCTGCTGGTGGAGCTCAACGGCCTGTCGTCGGCGCTGAAGGCGCACGCGCCCGCTTCCAGCTTCTTCTGCCCGGCCAACTTGGCGCCGGCGCTGCAGATGGTCGCCCAGTGGGACACGGTGCCCGCCCACGAGCTGATGGGACCGGACCGGTCGCGCGTTATCAGGTGAGAGCTGGCAGCCAGTTGCAGGACATCAGGTGATTGCTAGGTGAGGCTAGGTTACTGGTCATCAGGGTGATGGCTAGGTGGGGATAGGTTACTGGTCATGGGTGATGGCAGGTCATCAGGCGAGAGCAGGCCGCGGTTCATCGGGTGAGGACAGGTTGCTGGCCATCTGGTGAGAGTAGGTCACGGGTCACCGGGTGGGGACAGGTCACGGGATGTCTTCATTGAAGTGGTTGCGCGTCGCCTGGGGCCAAACTGGAGACATCGCGCTCTCTTGTATGTTTCTTTTTGTGTCTAATGGTTCGTCAGCACGTACGGAAGCGTATCCTGTTCCGCTCAGCTCGGTGTGGCAACTGGAACGTTCCCTTCCTCGGACGATATGAACATACGCAATTCGTGTAAACGCTTCCTCTGACTGCGTCAATGTTCTTGAAAATTAGCCTATCATGGGTGCTAAATAACCTCGTAATCGGCGCGCCCTTAATCCATAAAAAATAAGCCCATCATTCCATCTATCCAACCAACAACGATGACCTTCTCAATCGTCAATGGCACACCTATCTGAAACTGCTGTGAGGTGTGCTGCTCTTGCAAAGGGCAGCTCCATTCCGAGTCCTGATCTACCCAGCGAACGTTTCGAGTACGCTCCAATGCCTTAACTCAGAGTGCACTAGCTCACTTGTCGCTCGGATGGGCACCGAGTGACCACGTAGTCGTCGCGTCGGTAAGCCAGACCACCAGCTATCTGGCGCCGCGTCAGATGCCCGAGCCACAGCTGGTAAGCAGTGGCTCCGGCACTGCTTACTGCCCTTTGCAAGAGCAGCACACCTCACAGCTATGAAAAGCTCCGCCCAGCTAGTAAAAGCATACTGGGCGGGCAGCACGTGCCGGCGGCAGCCGTCGCCTTGCTGTTGTCCTGGCGCCGCACGGCCGTGCCTCGTGTCCGGTGCCGGTGGACAGGTCCCGAGCCACAGCTGGTACCCACTGGCCGTCGTGCTACCGCCCGGCCGTCCGATGTCGACCATCGGCAGTGGTAAATTGTTGGTGGAATAGGCAGAATATCTGAACACTCTGAACACTCAATCGACATCCCTCCCAACGAACCATCGACATCGTGCTTCTTGATGCGTGATTATGAGGTCTTCGTGTTTCCTTTCTAACAATATGATTTTCATAGGGTCATGCTTTTGGTAAGGGATGGTGATGCACGAACATTTCGCAACGCAATTTCAGGTAAATGGATTACCTATAACGTGATATGGCGTACAATTCCAGTTTGTAGCATGGACATTGTTTTCCCGCTATCCTGAATATGGCTCTTTTTAAATTATGAATTCCAAAGCAAAAATCAAAGCTACAGTCATAAGTACGCCATTGGCTGAAATTTGAGTCTGAATGGAATCAAAAGTATTTTAAACGACGTTAATTCCATGACAAATGAACCCTCATAAGCAAACCCTAATCATTATTTTTACACTGAGCATCGGTGACGCAGTTGGCCGCCCGCACGTGCCGGCGTGGGGAAGGGTCGGGCGCAGCCACCCTCCCAGATGCCCCAGGTACACGACGACGGCACTCGTCCAAATATATGTGTGGCCTACCAGAACAGCTTGGGACGGGGGGAATGTAAACGTCATACACCCATGTCCTACACGAGGTCGTCTTAACGTGTTATTCGCAGTGGTGAATCAACTGGACTGTTTCGGGGAATGGGCACTAAATGACCAAACCGGGTCGATGCGCCCTAAAATGTAAAATAGCCAACCAACCCTAGAACTCAAATAGCCAGCGAACTGTTTCGTGAAGAGTGCGTCATTGCGGTCGATTTTGCTCGATTTGGCCGGGCTGACGTGTGACCTGGCGTCCAACAGCGCTACCGGCAGCTTCCACTGCCGACTGTCGGACCGGCTGGTGGACACGATCCTGGACAGCACGGCGTTCGTGTTCCCGCACCTGCTGCCCACCGGCGCGCCGGTGGTGCGACAGCACAAGAAGAGGTCCGAGCACCTGGTGTTCCCCTGCGTGGACCGGCTGATCGCCATGGGCTTGGAGCAGTTCACGCCGTACGCGCGGGCGCAGAGCCGGCGCGGCAAGGCCACCACCAGCGCCGTCTGCAGGCTGATCGAGCAGTACATGATGCCGGTGCGCGCGTCGCGCATCCACCGGCGCATCAATCGCATGCGCAGCGAGAACAACGTCGACAACCCGATCATGGTGTGCCTGGAGCGGCGGCACGCGCCGCCCGTGCCGCGCATCAACTTCCTGCCGCAGTACCCGCTGCGCCCGCTGCGGCCCAACCCGCGCGAGCTGATTGCGCCGTGGTGCGACCTGGCGCGCCTCGGCAACGCCTACTTCTCGATGCGCGGCCACGGCCGCGGCCAGCTGGCGCTGCGCGGCCGCACCTACGTGCGGCGGATCGGCGCGCGGGTGGTGAAGGGCAAGGAGCGGCTCAGCAAGCTGGTGAAGCAGTACGCGCCCGCCTGCGTGCGCCGCACCAAGCGGCTGAAGGTGGCGTTGTCGGGCGTGGGCCGCGTCGAGCCGGACGACCCGCGGCTGGAGCCGACGGGCCGCGCTGCCCGGCGTCAGTCGCGGCCCGACAGGAGCCCTGGCCACCGTCAGTCGGACTCTGACTGGGCCGACGACACGGACGAAGGACCCTGACGCGCCGGACGCACGTGGCAGCTGTGACGACCCGGACTCACCCCGGGACCCAGACGGCCGGGTGTCTGAGTCGCGCGCCAGGACGGAACAGAACACGGCAGAGCGGAGCGCGCCGTCAGGTGACGAGAGTCCGCCGCACTGGGCGAGGGTGCGCTGCACCAAGCGAATGCTTCTGTCGCGGACGCAGCAGGCGCGGCGGAGGCCGTGGGGTCGCCTCAAGCACCCGCAGGCTGCCGGCGGCGCCGAGGGTGTACCGCCGGCCGAGGACGCCGGTACGCCGGAGCCGACTCCTGCGACCCCGGCCCCGACCGGTGCCGATAGCTCCACCTGCACCCCCTGCCGGGCAAACGTTGACCGGCTCAGCGAGGACGCGGTGTACAGCGGCCAACGTCACGTTCCGGAGACGAGGCGACTTTCGTCCGACTCGGCCAAGAAACCTGTGGGAGGTCGCCGCCCTGCCGGCGTCCGCGGACGGGCCGGCCGCGCGAGCCGAGGCGGCCGCACCGCACGTGGCACGGTCTCGACAACCCCGGACACACAGCTGGACACCCCCGACACACAGCTGGACCCTCCCGACACACAGCTGGACACCCCCGACACACAGCTGGACACCCCCGACACACAGCTAGACACCCACGACACACAGGTGGACACCCCCGACACACAGCTGGGCACCCCCGACACACAGCTGGACACCCACGACACACAGCTGTACACTCCCGACACACAGGTGGACCCTCCCGACACACAGCTGGACACCCCCGACACACAGCTGGACACCCCCGACACACAGCTAGACACCCCCGACACACAGCTGGACACTCCCGACACACAGATGGACATGCCTGATATAATGGTGAACATCAATGATGCAAAGGTAGACATCCCCGACACACAGATGAAGGCCACTGACACTCAGATAGATATCCCTGACACACAGATGAATATCCTTGATACACAGATGAATATCCCCGACATACAGATGAACATTCCTGACACACAGATGAATATCCATGTCACTCAGATGAACACTCCTGTCGCTCAGGTGGACATCCCTGACACACAGATCGACATCCGTGACACACAGATGGACATCCCTGATACGCAGGCAGCAGGTGCGGACATTAAGACGGAGACTCCCGACCAAACTGAAGTCAGACACGGCATGGACACGAATGGTGTCGCGAGGCCAAGCATCTCGGACAAGTCGGTCAGCTCGTGCGTGGTGGGCTCGTCGGTGATCGAGTTGCGGGAGGAGGACGGCCGGCTGGTGGTGTACATACACACGTCGGACCAGCCGTCGGTGCGCGTGCCGGTGCGGGCCAAGGCCGGCTGCACGCGACTGCTGCTGCCGCCGACGCTGGCCATCCAGGGCCTGGCCGGCGACGGGCCGGTGGCTGCTCGCCGCACCGCGGCCGTGCCGCCGATGGCGCGGCCGTCGGCGCCGGTGCAGCCGACGGTCCGACGGCCGGCTACGTCCGAGGAGGCGGCGTCGCAGTCGCAGTCGAAGGCGGACGGCGGCGTGTTCAAGATGCCGCTGACGCCGCACAAGCCGCTGCGCCGCGTCACGATCACCGCCTACCCGGTCACGATCACCGGCGTGCCGTCGCCGCGGCCGACCGGCGCGTCGGACGACGCGTCCTCGGAGCCGGCGCCCCTTCTCCCGGACAGGCAGGACGCCGTGACGTCGGAGGTGCCGACGTCGGAGCCGGTGACGTCAGAGCCTGCGGCGGAGTCACCAGCTCTGACCAGCTCAGTCACAAGCTCAGTCATGTCGGCGGCGGTGAAGACCGAGGCGGTGGGGGCGCCGGAGTCGGACGTGGCGCCGGACGAGAGTTCGCAGCCCGGCGCCAGCTCCGCCGGCTGGTGGTGGCCGTCACACGGGCTGGAGGTGCCGGCCATGCTGCCGCCGGTGCTGATGACGCCACGCCGCGGCTCGCCCGAGCACCTGGTGTTCGGTTTCCCGTCGCCGACAGCTACGCCGGCCGAGGCGCTGGCGCCGCCTCTGCCGCCGCACTCGCCGTCGTCGCGCGCGCTGCTGGACACGCCGCTGGTGCGCCGCTCGCCGCCGGCCGGCCCGCTGCTGGACACGCCCGTGGTGCGTCAGTCGCCGCCGCCGGCGCCACACACGCCGCCGCGCACCGACGACCCGGCTTTCTCCGGCCGGACGGCGCGAGCGGCCGCCGGCCCCGACTTCACCTTGGAGCAGTCTCTGGGCGGCATTCTGGACGCGCTGCTGACAGGGCAGGCCGGCGGCGCCGCCACCACCGCCGGGCCCCTGTCCGCCGGGCGCACCTCCGGGTCGCTTCCCACCGTGGATGACGTCAGACGGTCCGCCGCCGGGGACGTCTCCAAGGCGCGCTCTGTCGCGGGCTCCTCTAAGCTGCCCTCTGCTGCGAATGCTTCCAAGAGGCCACCCTCCGCCAGGGATGCCTCCAAGCCACTCCCCGCTGGGGGTGCTTCCAAGCAGCCGTCCGACAGAGGCGCTTCCAAGCCGGCCTCTGCTAGGGATTCCCCGAAGCCGGCCTCTGCTAGGGATTCTCCGAAGCTGGCCTCTGCTAGGGATTCCCCGAAGCTGGCTTCTGCTCGAGATTCCCCGAGGTCGGCTTCTGGTGGGAGTGCTTCCAAGCAGTTTCTTGGTGGGCACGCATCCGAGGCCGCTTCAGCGGCAGCCCTTGCCGTGTCGTCGCTGAAGCTGAAGACGGGCGGGGATGACACGGCCGGTCCGTCCACCAGTGCGGCGGGCTCGACCGCAACCACCACCGCCGCCGCCACCGCCGCCGCCTCCGGCACTGAAGACACTACCGAGACCGAGGAGGTGAGTAATTGGGCCAGCTTACCCAACCACTGGGGGGGGGGGGTGGAGGGGCAGACAGTCAGTACGGACAGAAGACGGGGTCGGTGTTTGAAAAATAGGCCATTCCTGGGTTTTTGGCACCCAGAACATTATCTTCTCGAGATAATTATCATCCTTTTTCTCTCTTGCAAGTTGAATGGTGCTGCTTGACAATGAACTACTTTTTGATCAAGTGCTCATGATTCACTAGAAGAGCAAGCTGAGCTTCTGATGTCATATTTGGATAAAAATATCCTCTCACCTCATTTGACTACCCTAAGGTTTTCCTCTGCATATCCTGGATCACAAATTACAAATCAAATCCTGCGCGATGTTGTAGGTGTTCTCGAGTTTACCCGTGACATCAGCCCATCACATTGGGTCAGGTCGCCGATATTTTGGCCAGACAGGGACTGGTCGCTGACATTGAATCTATGGAGAGGTGGGCGTTGTGTAGCCTATGTAGCTGATGCGCCGCTAAGCTTCGTTAATGCGCCTCAACGATTCGTCCAGGCAGTGACAGGTCTCTGGCATGCAGTCTATTGATAGGGGCAGGTCACTTGTGATCAGGGTGGGAAACTTGCTTTCCGGGTTTGGAGTCGGAGTGCAAACAGATTTATCCCGGAGTACATTTTCATGCACATAATATTTTTCAGGCATGGAATCTATTTGCCGGTAATCGACGAGAAAAGCATATGTACCTAGTCAGAGTCTACGTAATAGGCATAATACACATCATTTTTGGTCACATCAAAGCATAGAAACAAAGAAGTGAGCAATGGATGGCACCACAAGACAGTGAGTTGTGATCAGCTCAGCTTTGTCTCTCATAACTCACAGGAGCAATGCGCCTTCCTTTCTCTGTTGGTCTCAGCATAGTGCTAGGCAAAATGAGAAACACAAATAATTCACGGTTCACCCTCAGCTCAGATCGTACACTTACCTACATACACAGCCAATTCAATGCACGATACGGACCCACAACACTACCTCACACGCAGTCGGAATCGAGGGCGGTGCGCAGAGGATCAGTCAAGGTCTTGTGTTTGCGGCATGACGATGTTAAGTGTTCAAAACACGTGTTCAAAGTTGCTAATGGTTATGTTGTCATTAAAAGAATACCTTGCATTGATTGGCTAAAGGACAGTTTTCGTAACAGAAAATGCTGACGCAGCAAATTCCGATCGGCGGCCTCCGCTGCACTCCGGAAGCGACTCTTAAAGCAGTCAGTTTTCCCACTATAGGGTGGCTCGAAAGCAGGTTTCTGGAGACGCACCGGCCGAATTTGTAGCGACCGGAGGCCATTATATTCAGTGCGCATGCGCGAAGTTTGGCGCGTTGTCGTCGGTATTTCCCCTGTTTGTGGTTTCGTGTGGTGTGTGTTCGGTTGCTGTCTGTGTGCTTGATGGTACGAAAAGTGTATAGTTATTTGGTAACCGTAAGTAGAATAACATATTTGGTGGATATTTTCTTCAATCCTGTATTAGTTTTTTAGTAGTATTTTTGTCCTTCTGTATGTTTGTGTCGGAGTACATGTGGAGCCCATTCTATCCAGTATGAATCCGGAGTGCAAAAATGTTTTAAGAGATGAAATCTCTTAAAAAGTGCCTTAATTCCCACCCTGCTTGTGATCCACTCATATATGGGGGGGGGGGAGTCAGCTCGGTGGCAGTAGCTGACGGCTGTGGCGCAGGACAGCAGGGTGGGACTGACAACTGCACAACGGCAGGACGGGTCTGACAGCTGCACAACAGCAGGATGGGACTGACAGCTGCACAACAGCAGGATGGGACTGACAGCTGCACAACAGCAGGGTGGGACTGACAGCTGCACAACGGCAGGACGGGTCTGACAGCTGCACAACGGCAGGACGGGTCTGACAGCTGCACAACGGCAGGACGGGTCTGACAGTTGCACAACAGTAGGACGGGACTGGCTGGTGCAGCGGAGCAGGACGGGTCTGACAGCTGCACAACAGCAGGACGGGACTGACAGCTGCACAACAGCATGGTGGGACTGACAGCTGCACAACAGCAGGGTGGGACTGACAGCTGCACAACAGCAGGACGGGACTGGCTGGTGCAGCGGAGCAGGACGGGACTGACTGGTGCAGCGGAGCAGGACGGGACTGACCGCTGTGCTCGCTGCAGGACCGCGAGCTGGCCGCGCTGATAGCCGCCAGCACCACGGTGACGCCGGCCGGCCGCAGTCGGCCCAAGCGCAGCCGACAGCAGCGCGAGGCCGAGCTGACGCGCATGGCGCTGGCGCCCGAGTCACCCAGCACCAAGCAGCGGCGCCAGGGCGAGCTGGCGCTCCAGTTCTACAACCGCGTCAGGGTCGGTACACGCTGGCGTGACTCGTCTCACTCGTGTGTTCCGCCAGGGTCCGTGCATGGTGACTTTTCACTCAGCACGTCGGCAAACGTAGGACATTTCAGGAGAGGCGCTGGGCACAGCGGACCATGTGCGAGAGTTTCGTCGTAGCAGGTGGTGCGGCTCGATTCGACTGCCGCGCCCGCGCCGCACAATGTCATGCTGCGGCGTGGATCGGAAGCCTGGTCTGGGGACGCGGTAGCACAGTCGGTAGGGCGTTGGGTTCTTGATCGCAAGATCGTGGGTTTGGGTCTCACGGACGGCGTGATTGCCTAGTTCAACTGCGGCCAATCGGCGTGATGGGTTGGCGACGCTGTATGTTCCAGCAGTTTTAGGCGTAAATGGAAGAAAAAAAGTTTCGTACAAGAGTTTCTTCCTTGCTTGAGATCTTCGTCCGTATGGTAGAAGTAAAGTTAGACTGATAACGCCGTTCCATTGAGCTGCATTGGTCTGGCATTTCAGGAAGAATTCCGCCGATTGGCCGGATGGGTCATTTATAAAGATATTTCGCCGAGTAAATATGCTGCCCAAACTACTGGCGTCCTAAGAATTTTCACGAGTAATGGCCTGTCGTCTGGTTAAGCACCTGGCAGTCGCTCTATGAACAGTTTGTGACTTGTGGTTGGGTTAAGTGTGAGTGTGTGTCCGGCCATCCCGAGTGGCGACACTGACCCCGCACGTGGGTTGAAGGCGTGTCCGACATGTGTTTGTATGCAAATTATTCATACGAATATGCAGTGTAATGTGTAATTGTTATTGCACTCACGGCGGGTGAGCCGTTGTTTGTTTGTTTATTGGGTGGTTCACGACGCACTTTATGCACATTCACGGCTAATGGCGTCGCCCACACTGTGGGTGAGCCGTTGTCCTTGGCCGACCGACCGCGACCGACCTAGGTTGGCTCGGCCCAGCTTTTGTCTCAGCGCGTGAGGGGACACGAAACACCGCGCTCACTCTGCTTCGTGCCACCACCAGGAGTGCGTCGGGCCCGACATCTACCGGCAGTTCGAGGAGCTGCTGACCACGTTCGACGCCGAGACGGACGACGAGGCGGTGCTGTACGACTCGGTGGGCCAGCTGTTGCGCGGCTTCCCCGAGCTGTCCAGCCAGTTCCTCGGCTTCCTGTCGCCGGACGTGGCGGTGCGCCGCAACTGCGTCACCGAGCACCTGCGCGCCACGCGCCGCGTCGAGCTGGCGCGCCGCATCGAGGCCGTCAACGTGGCGCACCCCACGCAGATCCAGAAGGTGCGTACCGCCGCAGCTGCCCGTGCCGGCCCGGTGCAGCCGTCGGCCCGGCCGCCGGCCAGTGTGTCGGCGATGTTTGTCGTCTGGGGAATGCGTCGATCGCTCGACCCAATTGGCAAACGCGTGAGCGATTGATGAACGCTAATGTTGGATGCTGCGTGACCGATGAAGTCGATGCTCATCTGAACATCAATAACCAGCCGAACGCGAATTCAAACGAAGATGGTTTGGTCCGGTTACGGATGGTGAAGACGTCTGATGGCTTAGAATTCGAGAGGTTGGCTTAGAATTCGAGAGGTTACTTGATGGGTTTGATATGACTGACATGCGTTTGATAGGCTGTGCCGTGCAATATGCCATGTGTTTTCCCAGGAGTAGATTAGCTGATGGTTTGTTCATGCACTCGTTGCATTTGCTACACCCGAGGTCGTACATTGCCAGGTATCTCGAATAATTGTAGCACATCGTCAACCAGAGCGGCGCATCCGGGATTGGCCGCACATGCCTGGCCACACACGCCTGGCTAAACCAGACTCACGGCGGCTGAGTGAGCGGCGCCGCCAGGTGTCGCTCTGAGACTATTGGGACAAATGTTCAGACTGATGGGTCTGTGTGCCGACAGGTGTCGCTCTGAGACTAATGGGACAAATGTTCAGACTGATGGGTCTGTGTGCCGACAGGTGTCGCTCTGAGACTAATGGGACAAATGTTCAGACTGATGGGTCTGTGTGCTAAAAAATAGGGCCGACAGGTGTCGCTCTGAGACTAATGGACAAATGTTCAGACTGATGGGTCTGTGTGCCGCAGGTGTCGCTCTGAGACTAATGGGACAAATGTTCAGACTGATGGGTCTGTGTGGTGTCGCTCTGAGACTAATGGGACAAATGTTCAGACTGATGGGTCTGTGTGCCGCCAGGTGTCGCTCTGAGACTAATGGGACAAATTCAGACTGATGGGTCTGTGTGCCGACAGGTGTCGCTCTGAACTAATGGGACAAATGTCAGACTGATTTGCAATGTAACTAATGTTGAGACTGCTGTGTCTGTGTGCCACCATGTGCCGCTTTGTGACTAATGTTGCGACTGATGGGTCTGTGTGCTGGCAGGTGTCGCTTTGTGACTAATGTTGCGACTGATAGGTCTGCGTGCCGCCAGGTGTCGCTTTGCGACTAATGTACCTAACGTTGCGACTGATGGGTCTGTGTGCCGCCAGGTGTCGCTTTGCAACTAATGTACCTAATGTTGCGACTGATGGGTCTGTGTGCCGGCAGGTGTCGCGCGCGCTGACGCAGCTGTTCAGCCGCAGCGACGACGTGAGCGCGGCGGCACTGCGCGCCGGCCTGCAGCCGCTGGTGCGCGGCTGTCCGCTGCTGTCGGCCGGCCTGGACGAGCTGATCGACTCGGAGCCGCCGGCGGCGGCGCTGACGCGGCGCGACGCCGACTTCGAGACAGCCGCGCTGGACGCCGCCGCCGACGCCGACGCCGACGACCCGTTCGAGGAGGTGTCCGACCTGACGGCCGGCCAGCCGGACCCGTACGGCACCGACCAGTGTCCGTGCCGGTGCCACGAGCGCGCCGACGACGCGCGCTTCCTGCAGCGACGCCGCCACTGCCGCCACTGCGGACTGCGCTTCATTGGCGGCCGCGTCTACCTGCAGACGGGCAAGGTGGGCGAGACGGCGCCACGGCCGACGTCGTCGGGCTACACTCGGGTGGTGGGGAGTGCGGGTGCAGGGTGGGCCGCCACCGGAACCCTGGCCGTGACCACCGTCTCCTGGGGCAGTAGGGGGTATGGGTATAGGGTGGGCCGCGGATACAGGGCCGGAACCACCGTCTCCCTACCCTGGGACAGTGGGGGGTATGTGTATGGGGTGGGCCGCGGAGACAGGGCCGGGACCACGCTCTCCTGGTCACCCTGGGGCAGTGGGGGTATGGGTATGGGGTGGGCCGCGGAGACAGGGCCGTGACCACCGTCTCCTGGTCCCCCTGGGGCAGTAGGGGGGTATGGGTATAGGGTGGGCCGCGGAGACAGGGCCGTGACCACGTCTCCTGCTTACCCTGGGGCAGTAGGGGGTATGGGTATAGGGTGGGCCGTGGAGACGGCCATGACCACCGTCTCTGGAGTTAGCCTCGAGTAGTGGGGAGTATGGGCGCAAAGTGAACGCGGTAGGAAGATCTGTGGTCACCGTCTATCGGGTTATCCTGAGGCTGTGGAGAGTATAGGTGCAATGTGGGCGTGGGGACAGGGCCGTGACCCCACCTTCTCACGCTTACCCTCGGGTAGGGGGAGCATGGGCGCATTGGAGGAATGTTCGTAGTATTATCGGTAGATCGTGCAGGTAGATGTGATTGCACAGGCACGCTGAAATGGTCTTTGTTGGTTCACCAGTAGATATAGGTGTGATAGACAGTCGGTGAGGATCATTGCCCTGAAATTATAAAATTACTGAGTACGCCAGCATGCAGTATATATTTGCCTTGCTGCCCCGAAGCAGTTTTGTCTTCCTGTCACAACTTCCATGGAACTTCATGACTTTCAACTACATAAGCATTTACTAGTGGTTCACCATATCTCATTTCTGCCATTTGTACCATCAAAATCTTGATAGCAGTTGTCGCCATGCAATATTATGCCTGTCATTTTGACGACTTGTGTCGACGTCAGCGTGGGTTGCGACGTCTTCGCCAAAATGTGATCATCTCAATTATATCCAAAAAACTGGGGTATCGACTTGAATTCTCCCTGGTATCCTTCACTGAACAAAGCATGAGTTGAGGACCCTTGGTGGAGCGGCCGGTTGTGCACTGTATAAATGTTGTGCTGTTGTGTTCAGGTGCTACGGTCGGCACCAGTCCACTGTATAAATGTTGTGCTGTTGTGTTCAGGTGCTACGGTCGGCACCACTCCACTGTATAGCTGTTGTGCTGTTGTTGTGTTCAGGTGCTACGGTCGGCACCAGTGCACTGTATAGCTGTTGTGCTGTTGTGCTGTTGTTGTGTTCAGGTGCTACGGTCGGCACCAGTCCACTGTATAGCTGTTGTGCTGTTGTTGTGCTCAGGTGCTACGGTCGGCACCAGTCTACTGTAGATGTTGTGCTGTTGTGTTCAGGTGCTACGGTCGGCACCAGTCCACTGTATAGCTGTTGTGCTGTTGTTGTGCTCAGGTGCTACGGTCGGCACCAGTCCACTGTATAGCTGTTGTGCTGTTGTTGTGTTCAGGGCTACGGTCGGCACCAGTCCACTGTACAGCTGTTGTGCTGTTATTGTGCTCAGGTGCTACGGTCGGCACCAGTCTACTGTAGATGTTGTGCTGTTGTTGTGCTCAGGTGCTACGGCCGGCACCAGTCCACTATATAGCTGTTGTGCTGTTGTTGTGTTCAGGCTACGGTCGGCACCAGTCCACTGTAATTGTGCTGTTGTTGTGCTCAGGCTACGGTCGGCACCAGTCCACTGTATAGCTGTTGTGCTGTTGTGCTCAGGTGCTGCGGTCGGCACCAGTCCACTGTATAGCTGTTGTGCTGTTGTTGTGTTCAGGTGCTACGGTCGGCACCAGTGCACTGTATAGCTGTTGTGCTGTTGTTGTGCTCAGGTGCTACGGTCGGCACCAGTCCACTGTATAGCTGTTGTGCTGTTGTTGTGCTCAGGTGCTACGGTCGGCACCAGTCCACTGTATAGCTGTTGTGCTGTTGTTGTGTTCAGGTGCTACGGTCGGCACCAGTCCACTGTATAGCTGTTGTGCTGTTGTTGTGCTCAGGTGCTACGGTCGGCACCAGTCCACTGTACAGCTGTTGTGCTGTTGTTGTGCTCAGGTGCTGCGGCCGGCGCGTGTCATCAGCTGCTCGGAGCCAACGGACGCGGCGGCGACGGCAGCTGCCAGCACGGCCGACCCCGCCGACTCGCCGCCCAGCAAGCGGGCGCGGCGGAAGGCGACGCCGCGCTCCGACAA
Organism: Imbricaverruca yamaguchii; assembly: GCA_034440575.1. Classification (NCBI taxonomy): domain Eukaryota; kingdom Metazoa; phylum Arthropoda; class Thecostraca; family Neoverrucidae; genus Imbricaverruca; species Imbricaverruca yamaguchii. The sequence continues at coordinate 487,187 of JAOTOL010001648.1, read as the reverse complement.
GCCTCGCCGTGGCTCGGCGGCGGCCGCTCCTGCCGCGGCGTCGGCCGCAGATGAGCCGCCGGCGGCCGCAGCGCCGGCACAGACACCGCCGGCGGTGTCCACGCCGCGCTCCGACAAGACGCGCCGGCCGCCGGCGACACCGCCGGCCGAGCCGTCGCCGGCGTCGACGTCGGCGTCGCCAGCGTCGACGTCGGGCTCGACGTCGGCCGACCCGGCGCCTTGGAGCCGCGACGACGACCTGGAGATCCTGACCGCCTGCCAGCGCAGCGGCGACGGCCAGAAGGCGTTCCGCGCCATCCAGCGGCGGCTGCCCACCCGCTCCGTGCAGCAGCTGCAGCTGCGCTTCCAGCAGCTGATGAGCATGCTGCGCGAGCAGCTGCAGCAGGACGAGACCACGTAGCGGCCGGCCGCGGTTGTGGCGCGCGCGCCGCTGGCCAGTTCGTGTGTCGATGCTGCCGCTGGGCTTGGACTGAGCGGTGCAGTCGCACTGCCTCGCCGTGGTGGAGAAGTCTTCCGGCGGGCGGACGGCAGCTCACGTGGCCCTCGAACTGAGTGGGTGTGTCGTTCTCGGTGTGGGCTGGAGCCGTGCGTGGGTGGCCGGCCGACGGCGGATTGTGGCGGTGGTCTGGTGGTCTCTCCGACCGACCGGCCGACTGGTCTTCCATTGGTCTCGCGCCCCGCTGGTCAGCTGTTCATGCCATCCTCCCACAGCGTGCCCATGCCCGGAAGGTCCCACAGCTCCCTGCCTTTGCATGCGTCCCTGCATGCGGCGAGCCGCGGGCAGAAGCCGACGGCGCCGGTTGCCTTCATTTACAAACTTGAACTCTTATAGCTAGTCGAGACGCTTGTCGAAGGGGCTGCCAGCCTCGGCGTGAAGGCTGACATGGTGGAAGAAGAGCTGCCGCACGCCCGACCGTCGTCGTCTAGTCTGTTGTTGCAAATACTCCATCTCCGTCACGCGTGAACTCATCAGTGATCCATTAAGCAGTCGTGAGCAATGCACACGATGTGCGACGCAGCGATTTTCGGGGCATTCGAGGTATTTTATTTTCATATGAAGTCATCGTGTTATGGTGTCGCATGTACAGTGTGCCGTTGTGTGTTTGTGTGTCATGAGAATACATCGCTGCATATTTTGATGGGCGGTGAGGCGATGAGTGCTGCAGAGGCGCCAGACCGGATGGCGTCAGTTGTTGGCGCGGATTGAAGCAAATTACCTCCGGCCGACCCCCGCCGGTGACCTTCCGGAGCTCACCCGACCGTCCGGACTCACCCGACAGCGGCCTATGACCTTCCGGAGGTCACCCGACCCTGCCAGAGACCGTCCTGAGGTCACCCGACCCCGACCGGTGACCGCCCGGAGCTCACCAGCCGCCGAGTTCGCCATCAGCGTATGTCGAATCCCCCCACACCGGCCAGCGGCGTTAGTTCGTGAGAAGTTCGCGTACGTCGCAGCTGTGCTGTGAACCCCCTCCCCACACATTGGCCGGTGGCGTTAGTTCGTGACACCGGAGCCGGGCCGATCTCGATTCCGGGCACACCAGATAGGCCGGGCCAGTCTCGATTGCGGGTGCACCAGAGAGGCCGGACCACTCTCGATTCTGAGTGCATCAGAGAGGCCGGGCACGCCGATAGGCTGGGCGTAAACAAAGTCCGAGTGTGGAGGCTGCGGCTCGGCCGCAGTCAGCTGTCAGTTGGGAGCACCGGCCCGCCGGACGAGGTGCCTGCGCACGCCGCGTGAGACGGTCGGGCACTGGCCGCGTGACGTGACGTGACGCCAGTCTGGTGACGCGACGTGACGCCAGTCTGGTGACGTGACGTGACGTGACGTGACGCCAGTCTGGTGACGACGTGACGCTAGTCTGGTGAGGTGACGTGACGCCAGTCGGGTGACGTGACGTGACGCCAGTCGGGTGACGTGACGTTACGCCAGTCTGGTGACGTGACGTTACGACAGTCTGGTGACCTGACGTGACGCCATGGCGACACTCACTGTCGTGTGCGCGTGCGTGGCGCTGCTGTGCGGGCCGTCGTGGGCGCGGTACGAGCCGACGTGGCCGTCGCTCGACACGCGCCCGCTGCCCGCCTGGTACGACGAGGCCAAGTTCGGCATCTTCCTGCACTGGGGCGTCTACTCGGTGCCCAGCTACGGCGACGAGTGGTTCTGGCAGTACTGGCGCGGCGACCACGACCCCCAGTACGTCGACTTCATGGAGAAAAACTACCGGCCCAACTTCACGTACGCCGACTTCGCCGAGCAGTTCCGCGCCGAGCTGTGGCAGCCGGACCAGTGGGCCGACCTGTTCCAGGCGGCCGGCGCCAAGTACGTGGTGCTCACCACCAAGCACCACGAGGGCTTCACCCTGTGGCCCAGCAAGTACGCCTGGAACTGGAACGCCGTCGACACGGGCCCCAACCGCGACCTGGTCGGCGACCTGGCGCGCGCCGTGCGCAACCGCACCGACCTGCGCTTCGGCGTCTACCACTCGCTGTTCGAGTGGTTCAACCCGCTGTGGCTGGCCGACCAGGCGTCCAACTTCACGACGCGCGTGTTTCCGCACGCCAAGCCGATACCGGAGCTGTACGAGCTGGTGGAGGGCTACCTGCCGGACGTGGTGTGGTCGGACGGCAGCATCGCGGCGCCCAACTCAGACTACTGGGGCAGCAAGCAGTTCCTCGCCTGGCTGTACAACGACTCGCCGGTGCGCGACACGGTGGTCACCAACGACCGCTGGGGCACCGACTGCAGCTGCCAGCACGGCGACTTCTTCACCTGCCAGGACCGCTACAACCCGGGCGTGCTGCAGCCGCACAAGTGGGAGAACTGCATGACGGTCGACCGCCGCTCGTGGGGCTACCGGCGCGAGGCGGTGCTCGCCGACTTCCTCTCCATGGAGGAGCTGACCGGCGCGCTGGCCGAGACCGTCGCGTGCGGCGGCAACCTGCTGCTCAACGTGGGCCCCACGCACGACGGCCGCATCGTGCCCATCTTCGAGGAGAGGCTACGCCAGATGGGCCAGTGGCTGGGCGTCAACGGCGAGGCGGTGTACGCGTCGCGGCCGTGGGCGGTGCAGAACGACACGACCTCGGCCGGCGTGTGGTACACGCAGCGCGCCGGCTACGTGTACGCCATGGTGCTCGGCTGGCCGGACGACGACATCCTGCGGCTGGGCAGCGTCGTGCTGGCCGCCGACGCCAAGGTGGTGCTGCTCGGCTGCCAGGCGCCGCTCAAGTGGACACAACAGGCCGGCCAGCCGCTGCACGTCAAGTTCCCCGACCTGGCGCAGGTCAGCTCGCGCTGGGCCTGGGTGCTGCGTCTGAGCGGCGCCAAGCCCGCCATCAGCAACCGGCTTTAGGCTGACGGCTGCTGACTGACGGTCGATCAGCTGACGGTAGCTGACCAACAGTCTGTCGTCTGATGGTAGCTGACTGGTGGTCTGTCGGTTGACGGCTTATACAGCTGATTGTCGGTTTATCGGCCGACGGCTGCTGGCTGACGGTCTGTCAGCTTACGGCTACTGACTGACTGCTTGTGAGCCGACGACCGGATGTTAGTGCGCTTCATGGGCGTACAATGAGACAGTCTTAGAACTGGTGACAACAGGGAAGAATTAGGCTGATATACAGCCAGCATATAGCTTAGAAAGAACACGGTCATCCGCGCTTACTACACCTTTGTGCAAGACAGCGTGTAGTGTGTAAATATACGGCGTTAGCACGGGATTCTACGGGGAGGTCCAACCCATTTGGATCTGCCCATTGCCTTCATGTATCTCCCCAAATAATGTTTGCAGAGGTCAACACCCGTGGTTGGTAATCCACGTGGAGAGCGAGGATTGGCATCTTTGATAACGGAAGGCAGCTGTGAGGGCAGACTTTGATTATCCGGTTATCGAACTCTGCCTCGTCTGTGCTGCGGTAGTGGAAGTCTCCAAAGCACGTGTGTGGTGCACGCGTGTGTAGATGTGTGCATAGGCGAATATATGGATGGGCAAGAAGCCCCACCCTCACCCGCAATAGCATTGGAAGGTGTCCTTTCGACAGTTGTGCAAAACGCCAAAAATGTGGTTACCAGGCGATTTTTCAGAATTCGGAAATGCTTGCTAGAACAATCGCCCAAACGTCGATTTCGATTTTTTAGTCCGTACACAAGATGGTCTGGGAGCTGGAGGGCCGACGACTCGTGTGACATGTTGATGCGGGTGCTGCGACCCCAGTCACGACCCTGGCCCACGCGATCACGGGACCTTTCCATTGCTGTAGCATTACTGCGGGGGCCGGAGTCAGCTGAGCTGAGGACAGCCCCACAGTAGCCGATGGATACGGCCCATCACTAAACATCTCTTAGACGATTCCCAGGGGAGAGACGGTGGGAACGTCCGTACCTCTTGAGACCTGAAGCGGCCCCTGCCCCACTTGAGAACTGGTGGAGCTGGAAGACCCCCCCCCCGAGAGCTTGAGGGTCTGAATGGTCAGTGGCAGCTAGAGTCGGAAGTGAAGGGCTCTGGACCGATGTGAGGGATCCCTAGACCGACGTAGGCTGTCCCAGGCTGACGAGGGTTTCAAGCCAATACAAAAGTTCCCCACCCCGAGTCGATGGAGTGCCTACGGACAGATGCTGAGGGCCCGGCCGGGTCAGCATGAGGACCCTACGGGCTGACGGAGATCAAAATTGATGTCAAGGGGCCTGGACCGACAGGGCGCCCCGGGTTAGAAGAGCCACTGACCTAACTGAGAGCCCCCACCTGGCAATACAAAGGGCCCTGATTCAACGGAGATGGTTCCGAGTCTCTATACAGATCTCGTGACTGAGGGAGGCTCTAGACCGTTGGAAAAAACCATCAGGCTGACGGAAAAGGTCCCGACCAGTAAAGGGCCCCTGAGCCAACGGAAATTGTCCCCGCCACCAGAGGATGCAAGGTCATTGGAGGGGGCCTCCGGGCTCCATGAAAGCACCCCGAACAAACAAAGTAGCCCCGAGCCGATATGAAGACCGTGGGCTAAGAGGCTTGACCGACATATGGCTCCGTGCAAATGGAAGGTCCCAGGCCGATATTAATTTCCCTGCGCTGATTGATGTGGGTTCCGGGTCTTGCGAATTAACCCTGACCAAATAAAGAACGCCCTTGAGCCGAGAGGGGACCCTGAACCAACGAAGATGACTCCTGAGCCAATACCCGGTCGATTATACGCATTATAATTAAGATTATTCAAAGAGCAACACCACTCGAAGGCCTAGTCTATTAATGGTCCTTTTAAAGCATGTGCTCTCCTTATCAAAATTATATAAGCGCCGATGTGTGCATGTATGCGTGTTGCATGTGTGGAGTAGGGGTAAGGGAGAGGCAGATACCCTCTTTACCTTGATTTTGTTTAGCGCACAACACCACATGTTTCGTTAATATTTCCGAAGCGTATGGGCCAGTACACTTTCTCTATGTACGTCCACGGGTGGCATGCTTAGCAGCCGACTGATCGCATCACCCAATCACGATACAGACGCGAATCAAAGGCCCACCAGGCGGACCTGAGTCAGTTTCAAACAGCAGACATATTCTGGAACTGGGATACAACTTGGTGAACATATAAGAACAAGACTGTTCGCGCCTTAAATTGAAAACAATAGCACAATCGTCTATACTGTAATATGGAACACAAGTCACTTCAGGCAAATCGCTAACCGACACATTTCAGAAGTACCTGACCTTGCTAGCACCATTGCTCGCTAGCCACCTCCCTAAGTCGATGCGCCGACACAAATTCGCAAACATTCTGCATACAGCATCCGTATCACAGGATTATATTATTTTTTATTTATTTTATATAAAAACACCGCACAACATATCACCCCAGCAAGGCACCGGGTACGTGGCCGTGGTTTGTTCCGTTTTCTATTACGTCACTTCCATGACGTAGCCGTGCGAACAGATCAGCGACAAATCGCCAGCAGAAATTACGCACGGCGAATGGAACTGTACGCGAGCTTGTACACATCACGCATGTAGTCTTCATCAGACAAATGCTTCAAGTTGGTGCACGTGCAACATGTTCCAGTCTGCGCCCATCCCAACTACTGAGTCCATCCAGTGCCGATCCAGTCCCTGCGCATGGTCGGGACAGCCGGTAGTGGGCGTGGTACGCTCCGGTGATACAGAAGTCGTATGGTCGGGACAGCCGGTAGTGGCGGACGTCCCCAGCATCGGTCCCGGTAGTCGATGATCGGGACAGCCGGTAGTGGGCGTGGTGTTGTCCCCGCTCCGGTGATACAGCAGTCGTATGGTCGGGACAGCCGGTAGTGGACGTGGTGTTGTCCCCGCTCCGGTGATACAGCAGTCGTATGGTCGGGACAGCCGGTAGTGGACGTGGTCCCGGTCCCGGTGATACAGCAGTCGTATGGTCGGGACAGCCGGTAGTGGGCGTGATGTGGGCCCGTCCCCGGTGATACAGCAGTCCGGATCTCAGATGTGCAAAGTCGGCGGCCAAGTTCACCAGATTCGGTCGACAACACCTGGTCGCCGGTCAAGGCGCATCACAGCCGATGGAGACCTGCCGGAGACCGGCCCAGACACAGAGACGTTCATTGGAGCCTGGCTCAGGCTTAGTTCGCCGAAGATGCCCATCTCAGAGATGCCCACCGGCCCAGACTCAGAGATGTCCACCGGTGCCCGCCACAGACTCAGAGATGTCCACCGGTGCCCGGCACAGACTCAGAGATGCCCACCGGTGCCCGCCACAGACTCAGAGATGCCCACCGGTGCCCGGCACAGACTCAGAGATGTCCACCGGTGCCCGCCACAGACTCAGAGATGTCCGCCTCACTAGCGCCGGCGCGGACCATCAGAGTCGCCGGTAGTCGGTCTTCTCCAGCTGCACCAGCGGCTTGAGCTGTTCGGCGAAGTTGCGCACGTCGTCGCCGACGGCGTCGTGCCCCTGCGGCGCCAGCACGCTCAGCTCCACCACGTGCGACATGCTCAGCGGCTCCCAACTGTCGGCCGACTTGTTCTGCCGACACACGCGCACACACACTGTGAGACGGCGCGCCAGCAGGTCAGGCTCTGGTGAGGAACAGTGGCAGTGGCAGCTGGACAGGCAATATACGCGTGTGTTGCGCCGGGAGTTCAGGCCCTGGTGAGGAGCACTGACGGTGGCAGCGGGAGGCAATTCACGCGATTCGCGGCAGGGGTGGGGCTTGTTGCGCCGGGAGTTCAGGCCCTGGTGAGGGCACTGACCAGTGGCAGCTGGACAGGCAATATACGCGTGTGTTGCGCCGGGAGTTCAGGCCCTGGTGAGGAGCACTGACGGTGGCAGCGGGACAGGCAATATACGCGTGTGTTGTGTTGGGAGAGATAAGGACATACCGGGGAAGTGAACTTACGTTCTGTGATAGGATGGAATATGTCTGCATGCTGGATTGCAGATGGAAATCGTGATTTTAAAAGATGCAATCAATGTGATGGAGCCACGTTGTTGTTCGTGTACTGCCGTCACTTCTCGCAGCACAACTCGTATATCGACAATCGACATGCTTGGCAACAAACTACTGGAATTTTCACTGGGAGTGGAACACCAAACACTTCCTCCCCTGATAGATGACTTTACATGACCCAGCTGATGAACCATTTAATGTCGCTGTTGGCAGGGAGTGCACTTATCCGAGTGGGGGGGGGGGGGTAAATCTCCTGGGACATCGTTTGATTCGTTTGACATCGGACATCGTTTGAACTCCTGGTGGACATCGTTTGAATATTTGGGTTTAATGGCGCGCCGACTAGACGGTCATTTAGCGCCCATCCTGGTGGGACATCCGTCGTCTCAGTTCTGTTATTGGCTTTACGACACGTCGAGCGGCGGGTCATACAGCGTCGCCAATCTCTCTCACGTCGATTGGCCGCGGGCGAAGAGCAGCGACAGGCGAGATTAGAACCTACCATCTTTCGATTGTCAGGTGGGCAGCATACCCCTAGACTACTAGCCCCCCCCATCATCTCACCATTTCTCCACAAAACGTTTGCACTTACCATCCACCACGTGTACGACGAATGAGTTGCACATCATGAGTGTTACACATCAGTTTGCATACTACATCAGCTGGACACAATACTGGATACCTTGTATATTTTGTACACCAGGATCTTCATGCGCCCCTTGCGGAATATAACGCCCTTGCACAGGTACTCGTACTCTTGCTTAAAGCCCATCTCGGAGAGAAACTCTAGCACGTTTGACGTGCAGCCGACATCGATACTGTTCCGCAGGACAGTCGGTCGACTCCTGTCACCTGAAACACCAAACACCAACACCTGAAACATCGTCACCTGAACACCAAACAGTCACCTGAAACACCAAACACCAACATCTGAAACGCCAAGCACGGTCACCTGAAACACCGAACACCAATGCCTGAAACGCCAAACACAAACACCCAAAACATCAAACACCAACACCTGAAACACCAACACATGAAACACAAAAAAAAAACCTGGAACACCAAATATCGTCACCTGAAGACCAAACACAGTCACCTCGACACCACACACTGTCACCTGAACACCAAATACCATCACCTGAAACGCCAAACACCAACAATTGGAACGCCAAACACCAACAGTGTAACCTAAAAGACTTTTTAAAAAACGCTACCTGAAGCGCCAAACACAGTCACCTGAAACACCAAATACCAACACCTGAAACCCCAAACACCAATACCTGAAACACGAAACACCAGAACCTGAAACGCCACAAACACCATGTAGACGCCTGAAACACCATCACACTTACATGAAACACCAGCAATGTCACCTGAAATACCAACAGTCACCTGAAACACCCCCTCACATAAAACACTAACACCATCACCAGAAATACCAAACACCGTCACCTGAAACACCAAACACCGTCACCTGAAACACCAGCATCGCCACTTGAAACACCAACACTGTCACATGAGACAACACCTAAACACCATGCATGGCCTGAAACAACATCGCACTCGCCTGGAACATCGTACACAATCACGTAAAATACCGTGCACCTTCTCCCATTACAACACACGCTATCACTTGAATCGGGGCGGGGATGGCCGAGTGGTTAAGGTGTCGGGCTAGGGATCAAGGTCCCGGTTCGACACTAGATTCAATCCGCGGCCCACGGGAAAATGCGCTACGTTCATGTGTAACCAACCAACAAACAAAACTTCACTTGAATCACAACGCTGCACTGTTACCTGAAATACCACATACACCCCACACCTAAAACAGCACACCTTGCCACGTGGAACGTCACACAGCCACCTGAAACACCACACAAAGTCATCTCAAACGCCACACAGAAACGGTTTCCCTGAAGATATACCGCTATGCATGAACGAACACGAGCGTATGTCCACTGTTCAGCATTGTCCACTACCGACCTCAACCAACCTTGTTTTGGGATATGTTAAATAATGAACCTTAGGTTGACCCAGTGTGACATGACCTCCCACGGAACACCACTACTCGACTGACAGTGTAACATATGACCTCCCATGGAACGTCACCAGTCTACAGACAGTGTAGCATCTGACCTTCCATAAAACGTCACCAGTATATCGAGAGTGTAACATCTGACCTCCCATGGAACGTCACCAGTCGACCGCAGTGTAACACTTGACCTCATACGGAACGTCACCAGTCATCATACAGTGCATCTTTGAGCGCCACTGAACTTGTCTTGCGACAAGAGGAGTGCCAGTGCTGCCGACTTAGCCGCATCCGGGAGCGAAGTGACGAGCGGGTGGTGAATCCACGGAAGGGAAGGCAGCAGTGTGCGAGAGCTACAGCTCTCCATTGTGGGGTGGGGTCAGGACGCACGGCCTGCAGTGATCATGCAGCAAGCTCTTGGTTGTGATATGTTTACATCTCACCATGACATCTGTGCTAAGCCTTTATTTCCAGCCATTTTCATTACGACGCCCTGACACCTGAACCATGGTTCCAGAGCCATCAAATAGCGCCCGGTCCTGCAGGGTGGCATCGACTCCGTTGGAGCCTCCCGAACTCGTGCCAACTGGTTCCTTTTCGGGCGAGGACGCCTAGACTGCCAGCTCCCCGCACATCTCCAATGCAGGCCAATCTCAAGTGCACGCCCTCGACTACGCTGCCGGACGAGACCACCCTGCAGTGGCAGACGCCGCCTTCGCACTCACCGACTTCGGGCTGGCCGATGTAGCGCATGGTCCACGGCGCGTCCGGGTGGTCAATGGCCTGCCTGACGTACAGCTGCAGCGACTGGCCGCCCACTGGCCGCCAGAGATCACACGTCACTAGTGACTGGCGGCCCGGCCGTCCCCCGACGCTCGTCAACACGCACGGTACGGCGAGAAGCGGGAGCACACGTGCTGTCGCATGTTACAGGCTAAACGCCTATACTGCATTCTAGGGCACAGTATGCTACAAATGTAATGCTTGATACTCATGGCAAACCTACCGGTATTTATACAAAGTTGTTCATTTAGATGACTGCATGTGGGCCTTGCAACATGACAGTTGCATCTACCATTTATTACACTGCATTATTTGTATCATTATGATTGCACCATCATACATCATAATGAGTCTTACACTGGCATTTAGCAGCATTCATGAATTCAAAAGTTGATGCGAAAACCAGTACCTGCTCGAACCTGGTCTGGTCCTCCCGCAAACACGCTCTACATTTTAAATTGGCTTCAATGAATTTTGACCATCACCCCATCTCTGTAATATTGCCGATTAGTTTCGCCTTCATCACGAGTATCCATACCTGCACCTGATATACCTCGTCTTCGAAAAAAAAGTGTGCTCGATGTATCATGCAAGACCAGGTTATTCCTATATGATCTATTGAAACAGCAACACCCTAAGTGACATTATGGCAAATATAAGGAACATTTGCGTTCCTAGACACTTCAAAAATTATATCGGAAGTTGAGAGCTATCAAAATTTCATAGCAAAATCCATGATTTTGAAACAAATACAACTCCAAAATCTGATTTTTGGCCATCTGTACACTCAGTGAAGATGACGTCAGACATCACTGAGCCAGTGTCCATGACCTCAATATTGACACTGACCCGATCCGTGACACTAGCTCCTTGTTGGTGACCTCAATTGACCTGGCCGGCCTCACACCAACGATCTCAACTGATCTGGCCATCCACACACCAGTGATGCCAGCTAACCTGACCAGCTTCACACACTAGTGATCCAAACTGACCTGGCCCCAGCGACAGCACCCTCTCGCGGTCGTGAAACGTCTCCACCTGCTCGTCCACGTTGTCGGCCAGGCCCCGAAGTCGGTGCATCAGCATGTCCTTGGCTGTGTCGAGGATACTGCCCTGCAGCAGGTACTCCTGGTGCACCACCATTCCAATAGTTATGTATAGCTAGCTTGTTATCACATGCCCAGGATCACTTCCATGTGTAGAAGATATCTCTCAATGGACTAAATATATGAGTTCTGAAGCAGCATGCAGATTCAGGCACTTGGAACAAGGGAGCTTAAGAATATTTATTCATCACTGCAGTGCAATTTTAGTGGCACATGACCCTTATTATTTGCTCTTCATGCATCATATTAACCATTTCATACTCAGAATTAAACATACCATCTATCCACATAAAGATGGCGGGTGCACCTAATATTATAGAAATGAACCAATAATTGGAGGGCTACAACATGAAGCTATACTGTTGTAATTACCTGATTTGGGACCACATTGGTTTTGATGGCTGCCTGCAGTATCTCCTGTGCTGACACAGCAGCACACATGGCTCATGCGATTGGCACACCTGACAAAATGCAGCACATTAGCACATGCCCCAGCTCAGTCATACAACACAACAACAGAAGCATGTTGTTGGAGTCTTCTTCCAAAGTACTTGATGGTCACTGTTGTTATTGAAGTTAATGGGTACATTGACTGCATCAGTTGTGTTGTGCCCAAATACTGGATGGTCAGTTTTCACAACATGCAGTAATGGTGGTGGAGTTCCTTCTCCTAACATAGTAGTCATGGCCCAGCCCGCAGTAGCAAGTTGGTCCCAAATGGGTTCCATGTGGGCAACCACACAACACCAGCTGACTGCCCAGATGTGGCACAAGTGGGCTTGATGTGGGGTAATGCATGGGTCCCATATGGGCTCCATGTGGGCTCAAATTGTGAGTCTGTGCTCCATCTGGGCTTAACATGGGTCCATCCAGGCTTCACACAGAGCTAATGTGGGCTTTATATTGGCATTATGTGGACACACATTGGCTGGACCCACTCTTGCTCTGTGGGCATTTTGTGTGGAATGAACCTGAATCCAGGGTCTTCCTGCAAGGGCCTCATCTAAGCCATCCAAAAATGCAAGACAAAATAATTTGTCTGAATGAAGTATCTGAAACTGGCCCACCACTTCTGGTGCATAACATCCTAATTGTTGAAGATGAGAAATCAAAAAGTTATAAATACATAGGTGAGGTAATTGTTTTTAATAACAACTGATCAGAGACAACAACAAGAGAAAAGCTTCATTAAGATATACAACTGTTTGTTATTTGTTTATTTGTTATTTGGGTTTTTGGGCATCTCAACTGCTATGGTCTAGGATACACGACTGACTTCATTCCAAATGACACACTCACAACGACTTGAATGAATTGACTAAAAAACAGTGAAATGAACACAACCTCAAACCATGTGGAAATGCCAGAAATGGCCCTCCATAGGTCACACAAGTATTCCACCAACATAAAAGTAGACATTCCTACACAAATGAATGACATCACCTTAATCATGTTCAAAAATGTGTTTCTGCAATATATTTGAATATATAATGAAATTTGGGCCTGAGAAAAAATTAACAGTTACTTCATAAGCATCCCCAAAAATAATGATAAAGTACAAAAAGGTTCTTCATATCAGTCATAAAAGAGGCAATCTAGAATGATTGGAAACCTTTCTGTCTGAGTCCATCATCCCAAACAGAAGCTGAAGTCTGACTCTGGCTGTTCAAGAAGCCTTTTTTGGGTATATTTGCAGTTTAGGGCAATTTGATTTCTTTAAACTTCATTTGTATTCAACATGTATGAATGTGCTGAACATGATGCTACTTATTTATTCTGCAAATGCATACTTTTCAACTTGGAAGCAAAATAGTTCCAAAAAATGAGCTTGGAGCTTAGTAATATAGCATAACATTGGCATTCAAATTCAAGAAAAAATGATGTAACATAACCTAACCTGGCCTTCTGTGCAAGAATGCAAACTATGGTTGTTAAGGAAATTTCTGAACAATTTTTTATTTGTAAAAATCCAAGTAAAAAATCTGACCTAACCTAAGCTAGCCGACACTGTTTTAAAAGGCACATTTTGAAAGCATTTTTTAGCTTACAACAAAACCATAGCCTAACCTAACTTAACCAAACCTAGGCCCTTGGCATGCTTCATGGAGGTAAAATGTGCTAAGCTTGTCTCGTTTTTACCTTAAACTGCAATAATACTTCTGTTTTGACAGTTAGTTATTAGGGCTTTAGGGCGCATCGATTACATTGGTCATGTAGCGCCCATGTTTTGAGAGAGGAAACCAATGCGATAGATACAGACAAATAGGATGCAACAGCAACACATTTTATACGAGGCTATTGCAAGCACTAGCCAGGAGAGGAACTGGAGGGAGTCCGAAAGCAAATGTGTTCCTTATAATTATGGCGGGGGTTTCAAGTCAGAGCTATCAAAACAAGTTTCAACCCACGATGTAAACCGTTCAAGACGCTAGAGGGACAGAAAGCCGGCGTTGTTGTTTTTCCGAAAGCGTATGCAACCATTGCGCAGTTTTTGTCTTAGTGCATTTTGCAGTGGTGGGTTAAGAAAATAGGCTTCTAAAACCAGGATGAAGTACGTCAAATCATAAAAGGTATTTCTATATCTATCGTTTAATATATGCCAATTTTTATAATCTAATTTCTGTGGCGTATACGATAAATACGCTTTCTTGGTTGAGTATGAATCACAACTTAGTTTTTTATTAAGCTACTCATTACGTTTAAGCTTAATGCACTATAATTAATTAAATTATGTGTCATATAGACCGGTCCAGTGTACACTTGTCTAATTAATTACAGAAAACATAACAGAAATATATTGTGCTTGACAGTTCTGTCCCGGAACTTGAAAAAAATTGCACCTAAAGTGAACGGGCTATCGTAAATGTACCCAACTCTTCAGTTGCGCTTAGCATTTTTTCTTCTTCTTTCCTCTCACCTCCCGCAAGGCCACCTCCCGACAGTTTTCTTTGCGCTTGGTGGTGCAAGCGGGACGAGTATTACTCGCATTCTTTAATACATTTTACATTTTGAGATAATGGCCTCCCAGGTTCCAGTAAAAGTATCACCATTGATCAAGGTACTTTGGTTTCACTGGCGGACAACTAATTATGCTATTACTGTTATCTATTTCCTCAGGTGTTTTTACATTAGATGTTGTTACACACTACCTACATATTGGATGTACACCATAGATTGTTGAGAAATGTTGTGTTGTTGTGTTGAAAAAAATCACAGGTAGTCATAAGTTGCATTAATTTCGGATTATAAAAGCCCAACCTTGACTATACTTTGACTTAGATGGCAGCAAGGTATCCAGAAATGTGTTGCAGTTGCTATTCATGGTGTACTAGACACTGGATAAAACCTCCACATTTTCTGCTGAGGGTCTACTGCACTCACTACATATGACATTTAGGTTGGTTGGTTTCAACAAAGCTTTTGCATGCATACCACTAAATGTGCATTTGCTGTGCTACCTAGTGGTGGAAATGTGTAATTATGAAAACATGCTTCACATAGCAGTCTGTAATAACATAATTATGTTGTGCTAGTTTGATGGTGGAACAGATTGATTTGTTTACTTCTAATATAAATGGCATTACATATACATTTAAATTATTTGTACATAGTGTAGCCACCCCACAGAACACCAGTACAAACAACTGATGGTCAAATGTCAGGCCACTGTACATGCCTCCAAGTGTTATTGAAGTATTTTTTTTATTCAACTTAAATATTCTGGATATGAACTAAAACATTTGTCACACAGCATTTAATTGAAACAAGTAATTGTTTTTTAAAAGTCAGTTTGCATTTTTTGTATTCATTCCAAGAGCCAATTGCTTGGCAGTGGGTGAGAAATGATGCTAGATGGTGTTCTAGTATAATTTGGATTAAACAATTTGATATTATCAAACTGTATGAATGTATGCTGATGTATGACATCAAGCAAATCAGTTGGTATACAAGCATCCTAATTGCGAGTTGTTGGAATATTACTGTTTGGGTGATGTGAGCATGTCAGGATTACCGGGTATAGATGAATGCACTTGGTTGACTTCTTGAAGTATGCCTTTGTTGTCATTTAATTTATTGTTGCCCCAGAAAGCAAGCTTGAACAAATTTAACCCCATGCTAATCAGACCATACTGCTAATGTTATCTGGCAGCCATGCTTTGTGCTGGTTGAGGGGAGTGCACTCTCCATGTAAACTGGAAAACATATAGTTAGCTGACATTTGCAAGGTTAAATCTTAGTTCAGCACCATTGCTGGTAAAGGCAATTTTGTTTTTAAAAGTGAGAATTGCAATCACTGATCACTTCTACTTGATGTTGCTCCTTATGCCAGGTCTGTTTGCTTCTCAATCCTGAGTTTGCATGACATGGGACCAAAAAGCTGCTGTTAAACTGCCTGATGTCCTAGAACCCCAATGCCTGATAACCTAACCTGAGATATAAGCAATTCAAGTTGGAGTACTTATATGTCACAAATGATCAACCCTGGTTGATGCACCCTAAAGCCTGTGAGTACTTATATGTAAAGATGGTGTCATTCATCAGGAAAAGACCATCAAAATAATTCAAAGAACATTGAAAACCATCAGAAAACATGTTTCTACAATGCAGGTACATGGTATCCCTATCAACAAAATATGGGAACAATGTACCAAAAAAGGATTTCAGTGAGGCAACATACAATAAACAACAATGGAAAAATATGTATCAACTTAACCTAACATAACATGGACTAATTTAGCCAAACCTACTGATGGTGGATAATGTCAATATACTGATACTGAATGGGCAGCATTATTGTGCTTTAAGATACTTACTCCAGAGAAGTTTTACATACATTTTATCCCCATAAAGGAAGCAAAGGGATTAAGTTTGAAGAGATTAGGTTGTATCAGGTTTTTCCTAATTTGGAAAACAATTTGTGATTTGAAATATCAAAAAATCTTAGGATAGGTTAAGATTTTTATGTGGGCACATTTTCAAAACATACAAATATCTTAAGCTTCCCAATTTTTAATGATGATGTTTTCATCTGATGTGGCTGGTTAAGGTAGGCTAGGTTAGGCTACATTATTTTCTTTTGAACACATGGTATGTTTATATATATAAAAAATATATATATATATATATATATATATATATATATAATATATATATATTAGCCTGGTCCAAAAAGTTAAGCTTGGAAAATTGTTAGCCCCACAAGTTTCATTTTGCTACACTGTTCATAAATAACATTCAGACAAATTTTCAGGAAATTTCGTTAAATTTTTGGGGTCGCGCAAAACGCTGTCTTTTTCCGACAGAAGAGAAACTGAAGGGATGTAAATTTGTGTTCTTCTTTTGCATAGCATAGCTCTTATTTTCTATGAAAACAAAATATCCTTAATAAATAATAATGCTTCATTGTGCCAACTTCAATGATGAAATAAGGTGGGACTTCAACCTGTCCATCTACAATTCAGCAACCACCCTCTTTCATCAGTCCCCCCTTGGTCGGAGCAGGGAGGCGGTGACGGCGATTAGCCACGAGGCGGAGTAGGTAATGTTTTTGCTCTTCGTCCTTGGTCAGCGATGTGTTGAAGGTGTGGATGAGAGAAACAGCTCTTTCTGCTGGATTGTTAACGATATTCAAAGAACCTGCAGACTTCTTCATCTCCAGGAACGTTGCGTTCGTCTTGCATTCTCGATTTTGTATTCTCCTTCCCCTGCTCAGCAATGACGTTAAACACCTTCAGCGTCCTCTTGGTCACGAGCTCCTCCAGCCCAACTCCGATCTCTGGGACTCCTTGCAAGCGACAGGGGCACCCTGACTTCTTCTCCCGCTCAAGGTTGGTCACCATCTTGCGCTTCGTTACCACGTTCACCTTCTTGTTGAAGAACGCCAGTCCACCCAGGTGCTCAGATACCAGATACCAGAGATGGCGTGCAAAGGCAGTGATAGCAGCATCTGCGACCTCTTTTGTCTGGGTATGCTCGAAGGGTTTGGAGGAATTCCAAATCGTTGCGAAGGCCTGTATGCTACGCAGAGCCTCGTTCCAAAACCGGATATAGATTAAGGCGATGAAAAGCGAGTGATCTGATGGCGCGCAATTTCTTGTCAGCGAGACGGAACTGATCCCGAAAGAGGAAGATCTTCAAGACGTACAATCTTTTCTGCATCCACCGCGCGTGATGCGTCGGGCCGAGGAGCAGAAACTTGGCCTGCTGATCACCCCTTCCATCCAAGAAGAGGAGGCTCAGGCTGAGGAACTTGGCAGAGTCTGCTCACACTTGTTCTTCCTTCATAGCCTGCTGGATGTAGGAAACCATGTCAATGCGCTGCTCTTTCAATCTGTGCTCGCGGAACATCTCACCTGGGACACCAGCATATATCTCTTGGTTGACTTTAGGTCAAAACCTATGGAACCTTTTGAAGAGTCCAGTTTCAGGTCCTCCCATTTGCCCGAAGACTATCTTGAAGACATTGGAGAAGACGATCTCTAAGACATCATGACGACAAGCTATCCACACTAGTTCTCTCCCGAGTCCTTTTCAATCAGTGTACAAGCTACACGGTGGAGACCTGTGTTGGAGGCAGTCGTATCGAAGGCCAGGCCTTGAATATGAAGACGGAGTGACCAACCGTCAAGAATCGCCATGCATGCTGCTGCTTGTGCCTCCCCCGTTCCCATTCCGTCTTTGGCACAGCCAATAATTTCTCTAAATCGCCTCGGCCAGTAACGAGCACGGCCACACTGTCCATCGTTCCCCCATCCCCAGTGTGGTCTGGAAGAAGCTTGGCATCCCAGTGTAGGCGAAGTGGACCTTTGGGGGTGAAGTTTTCTCGATCTTGAATGTCCTCTTGAAGTCGTTCCTGCCGCCTAGATCGCCGGACTAAGCTTCTGGAGAGGGTCAGATCCGAAACACCATGGCCAAGGGCCCGTGCCACGGTTCCTGCCACGAACACGGCTCCACGGTCCGGGAGGTTGACTCGATCGAGGCCTGATGCGACAGCAAGAGAGGCGAAAATATTCTTCGGTCGTCTGGGAGGAGCTGCAGGCGCTGTCGAGCAACTGGGAGTATAAGTAAAGTCTTCGTCGTCCTCGGACTCGAGGTTGGAGGAGGACATGGAAGACAGCTGAGCCACCACCACCAAGGATGAAGCTGCCTCAGCCTTTGCCATCGACCTTCTCGCCTTCTCTTGTTCTTCCCGAAGTCGCTTCTGACTCTCCCTCCCCGCTGTCACGAGATCAGGGCCAGACATGCTGCAGGAGGTGATATACTCACGTTGCATTTGGTAAAACACTCATCTGCGCCAGAGCATCACTGGCTCCGATGTCGAAGAGGTCGCCGAGTGATGCGTGGAAAAGCATCGCCTGTGTGTCACCTCGCTTTCGGCTCTTCTTGAGGTTCTGGTATTCTCGCATCAACTTATCCAACTTCCTCACACAAGAATCCAACCGCAGGATAGGGATCCTTGCCTTCGTCCAAGTGGCACAGCAGGCTTCATAGGTCTTCTTCAAGCTTTCCGGGAAAGGCAATTTCTGCTTCAGGTGAAAGAATTGTGACATGCGAAGTACGCCACCCCACGTTGGAAGCCGTGCAGTTGAGAAAAACTCAAGGGGACTCCATAATAACCACCATTCTGGTCCACTTCGCGTACTCGGTGCTGAGGAGGCATCTGCAAAAGAGAGAAACCAAAGATGAGATTTTGCGCGACCTTTAAATATGCATGAAATCGTCCAAAATTTGGCACCCAATACAGGTACATAAAGTGGAATGGAAATAACCTTGTGGAGTGCACTTCCTTGAAACTTTTAAAATTACCATGTATGTTTGGACAGGGTTAAAATAATGTTTTTTTCGTTTGGTGTGAGATGTCGAAACTGGCACAGTAGGATGTCGAAATACGCCATGGAATTAGTGCCATTTAAAATGCTTTTGACGTGTTTCAGACCCAAGTTTGAACCAATGGAGTATTTAGTAATTATGACTACATTTATAATTTGCCTTGAGATGCATAATTTAGGAAGAGCTGTACTCGGAACAGGGAAAAAATTCCCTATGCTATAAACTGGTACCGTACGCCATATCACATTATAATTAATCCCTTTACCAGAAATTGCATTGCGAGATGTTCGTGCATAACTATTTCATATCAAGAGCATACCTATACCTATATACAAGATACTGTAAGAAATGAGACATGAAGACTTCATAAGCACGCCTCAAGGAGCAGGATGTCTATACTTATTGGAAAAGGATGTCGATTGAGTGTTTAGAAAGTGGTATTTTCCACCCTATTCCCCGAAAATTGTATCACTGTGTTTGGGTCGCCCTAATATATATATATATATATATATATATATATATATACATTTGGCATGTAACCAGCTGATAAAGAAACTATGAGCCACAAGGGCCCTTCTTGGTTGCACTCTGGACACTCAGCCCATTGCCCACCAAATCTGTTGATCACCCCTCCCTGGAATACTGAAAAGCAAGCTCTCTATTCTTATAATGATTGTGCTGTTTTTAAAGATGTTCAATATGCTGCTACTCACAATGGTTTCTGGCAGCTGGTTCCAGTGTTCTATTACCCTGTTGGTGAAGAAAGACTGTCTTTACCTTGTTCTGCTGTGGTTAACTTTAATTTTGAATTGATGACTTCTAATTGCATCATTTCTATTAAATTCCAATATTTCTCTGATATATCCCCTCTGACCAAGGACAAATTTAAAGACCTCAATGAAATCTCCTCTCAGCCTTCTATATCTAAGTGAAAACATATTCAGTTTCTTCAATCTTTCCTCATACGTCAGGTTTCTTATACCATTAGCCGTTTTTGTAGCCCTCGTTTGTACTCTTTCTAAAAGCTAACAATCTTTTCCATAACTAGGAGACCAAGCTTGGATGCAGTATTCCAAATGTGGCCTGACATATGCACAGTAAAGCTTTCTGATGACTTCCTCACCTCTGTATGATACATTCCTATTTATTGCCCCAAGCATTCTCAATGCTTTCTTCCTGGCCTCCTTGAATGATGAAGCATGGGCACTAGCTGATGTTTCATTCTGTATCTGCAGCAATGGTATCCTTTTCATGCCACATAGAATCATACATTTTCAGACTTAATAAGAGCCCCAGGGGCCCATCCAGGAAAAGTCTGCAAAGTGAAGATACCACAACCCCAACAAAAAGTCGCACATCACCCCAACCAACGCCAGATCTCTAATTCCAAAAAAAATACATCCACCAACATTCCACAATCTCATCAATGCATATCTGCCTTACCTCCCAGGCCCTATTCGCTCTATTCCATGGCACATGTGTGGCTTGAGTGTCCTTCCAATAATTTTTTGACTCCATCCATGCCTGCTTGAAGAAACATGTGCAGTGCACACATACTTAGCATGAAACTTACCCAATCCACCACTACTTAGAACTCAAAAACAAGATTTGATGACCTACAAAAGATATCCACTCTATTTTTAAATACTTTCAATGGGGGACTCTCCACAACATCATCAGGCAGCCTATTCCATTTTCCACCAGTGTTTAATAAAATTAAGTGTGTGTTCTTTGTTTTGTCTGTGTTTGAAGTGACAAATTATATCTACTGAAGAAGGCAATAATGTGAACAGCTGGAATAAATCAGCCAAATTTGTATGTTCCCTGTGCACCATATCCTGGTATCCTTTGTCAAAAGTACAATGTCAGGCATGTTCTGGTTACATGATTTGAATAACCTGAGACATTCATTTGATTTGTGAATACTCTCAATTATGCGTATGGCAAGGTGACAACTTGGAATCTGTTAAAATATTGATATTCTACTGTAAAGATTCATCCATCTAGTGATGCTTCAAAATTGTTGTTCTGATCTGTTAGGCCACTACTATCTGCACATGATAGACCATGGGGATATTTGCCTCATGGGTTGTTCTATAAGTCGAGATTTGCTAAGATCTGCCCCGTTGCTAGGCAAGCAGGTCGAGCGTCAAGGTGCGTTGTGCCAATGAACCACATCTATCAGGCAGGCCGGTGGTCGGCGCTGCTGCTGGGGGTCATGTATGGCTCCTCTCACTTCAAGACACTGTCGACTCGCGAGGTGGAACTGCGTGAAATTGCCGCTAAGCAGAAGGTCATCCGCGATGCTCAGCTGGTGAAGGAGCGCTCCATGCTCAACAGAGGTGTGTGGTGTTGGAATCACAGTCTTGAGAGCTAGGAGAGGTTTCTTTTTTCTGAAATATTTTAGCTTCTACCATCTGCTCAACATCGCAATGACTTGGTTTTCACTTGCTATTGCATTTGCTCTGGGTTTGTCACTATTATCTCTATGGATATAACAGGAGGCAGTTATGGTGTTTATTTGAGCTTCTGAATCGATCGCCAGTCGTTCATATGTGATACACTTCTTACAGAGTACTTCGGACATAGGAAGTGCAATTGATTCTCAGCAATTCGGTTGCTAATCATAATTTACGCTTAGATTAGTTCAGACTAGACTTGTCTAAAAGTAGCCAATGGAGGCATAATAGTTAATTGTGTGTTTTCGTGTGTAATTGAAAGTGTCCTGAATCTTGGTTTGGAAATGGTAACTGTGTCGCATTAGTGTGTAAGCATACCAAATGAGGGACTTAGCCAGGCTATGGTTCAGTCATGATTGATCATGACTGAACCACGACATACCATCCAGCATTTTGGGTGCTGATTGGTAATTCACAATGGTAATGCTTCTGTAAATTTAAGAAAAGCAACACTTAGTTATAACTTGCTTCCAAGCTGAATTGGGGTTCCCATGCAATGGCTTTTACATGATTGCCGCGAATATTCTCTCTTGACACTCCATTCGAGACTCGCCTCCAGCCGAGTGGCCCATGCCAATTTAAGGATCTGTCATTGGGGCCGAAGCACTGTGCTACCGGAATTGCACCTACGTTGTACACATTTATTTTCGGCTGTATGCGAATTTGTCCCTCGGACGATATCAGTGCAGCAGAGCGCACCAGCAATATTCGGGTTTGTACGTATCGATCATGGCAGGCATGTAGATGAAACAAGCAGCAGTAATTGTAAACTATCCGATGAAAAGTGTGGTATTTTTAATCCGACGAACATGCCTCTTCCCGTTTTAATATCGAAACATTTTTTTCCCCGTGGCGTTTAAAGTCTTGCTTTCTTCACTCAGAACTACATAGCACAGAACTTCACTGAAGCAGTATATTCAATTTGACTCATGGGGTAACGTGTTGAAGTATGTCGCAGTAGTATTAACCCGCGCCGTCTTTCCGGTCAAATCCTCACACCCCGTCTCGGGGGGCGGTTGAAGACCCCCTCTAAAATCCAAACTAAGCATCACACGGAAACGAAAGAGGTGTCATCGGAAAGCCCTCGACGAGTAGGGTCCGGGTCCACCCTCCCAAACAATTTTATCCCAAAAGTGACGTCACCAGGGGGCTAGATTTTCACAACTTTTCACGACTTACATTATGTTTTTGACTCTGGGAAGTTCATTTTGGGGGATATATGAAGAAAAAAAAAACCTTTTTTTTAATGAGAAGTGGACAGCGAAATCGACCAGGGCTATATTTTTTGCCCCTCAAAAATAAATTTTATTTTTTTGAAATTTCAAAATTTTGAGTTTAAATTTTCTTTAATTTCTCTTTCCCAATGGGTAGAGCAGACCGAGAAACGTTGTTGGAAGTCAACTTGCCCTAATAAAAAAATGCTTACTTTAGCCAGATTACTGTACCAAATGTATAGGTAGTCAAAAACTAAAAAGAGAAAGAAAAATTCCACTCGTACGTTTTGTTGCATCTGTAAGGATAGACAAACGCTGAAAGTTTCATTAAAATATCTCCATCCGTTAAAGCGTGACGACTGGTTAAACTTTTTTGGAGGTGACCTCACTTGACCTTGGCTAACTCGATGACCCTAGATGACCTGACCTAAACATTATTAATCAGCATGTCAAATTGATGTGGGAAAAGGTATGCCAAATTTGGGCGCGCTGCCACGCGCCGTTCGTCCGCTATCCGCGAAAAACCTGACGGGGGCGGTTGAAGACCCCCCCCCGAGACGGGACGGGTTAATAGGGCATTGCTAAAGTACTGCAGATAATTGAGTCAAATCACAATGAATCGGCGAGCTTATGCATCAGCTGTTCATTATATCACGTTTTTCTCAACAATCTCAATGTTGTGACGCAAGATTTTGTTGGCTTCTTCTAATGAATGTCTCGTTTTCAGAACAACTGCTGTACCTTGCGAAGGAATCCGGAACGCCCATCCCTGCAGACTTCGACGAGCAATACCCAATCGCCTCCTAGGAGTACAATGTGTTTATGTGTCAACGTGTGCTTGAATGTGGCTGTATTGCTTTCTGGTTAATATAGATCACAATATGTATGCGAGGGTTTCGTTTACTGTGATATGCTGAGGCGACGAGGAGATCGTGAACAGGGGGCGGGGATGGCCGAGTGGTTAAGGTATCGGGCTATGGGTACCAAAGGTCCCGGGTTCGACTCTAGCGCCACTCAGGACATTTCCCAATCCCGTGGCCCACCGGCGAAACAGTGTGGGCGGCGCCATTAGCCGTGAATGCGCATAAAGTGTGTCGTGAACCAACCAATAAACAAGAGATCGTGAACAGGAGAGGTTGATAGATTCTCTGTAAATACAGTTATGGGCGCAAAATGACCTTGGCAGTCGACGCGCCCCTAAACTCCAATTCATCATCAAGATCGCTGCATGACCACGGCAGTCGATGCGCCCCTAAATCCCCAATCAAGATCGTAGACAGCCGACACGAACACAAGTCTGTTCCAAACATTTGGCCAGTGGCGAAACGCACTCTCCCGGCCGGGTCCAGACCCGGGAAAAAACAGGCTGTTCCCGGATTTTCACATCCAGAATATTATCCTCTCCATTAACACGCGCCCTGGAGGGCCTCTGAAAATAACGCGCACTGGAGGGGGACGAATTCCGCCCCCCCCCCATAAGATCTCAGCTCCTATGAAGGCTAGAGCAACGAAATTCACAGGGTGGATGGGCACGATAGTGAACTTTATTGTGTGCAAAGTTCATGACCTTAGGTCAATATCTTGAAGGTCAAATGAGGTAAAAATTGCAAAATTTTCTGGTTTTGCGTGGCTTGGCTTTTCATTGTTATGGATCGCTATGGTTGTGTTTAAATGCTCCAAAATTGGCATTAATGCTGTTTTGGATATTACTAATGATGCAATACAGATGTCAGATCCGCCATTTGGCCCCAGGTCACCTATTTCGGAGCACTTTATTAGGTCATTACCTGCTCCAGTTCATTACCTGTCATTACCGGGCTCCCATCCCGACTGCTCCGTTGGGCGGCTCGGCACAATCGGCTTCGCAAAGAAAGGAGTGAGATACATGAATAAAGTATGGAAACGCTTAGGCACACAATGACAAACAGTAGATTTCGGGATGTATAGGGAGTAACATGTAAAGGGACATCAATCGCATGACAGTCATTTGCATTTATGACACATTCCAGTTGACCAAGTTTGGTTCCATTAGCCTATCATGAACTTGACCTGACTTGACCTCGGCGACCTAACATGACTTTTAAATTATACAGCATAACAATATGCATCAAACAAGTCGCTCGTGTTGTCAAGAACACTTCCCTATTGCCAATATACGGGAAGCGCATCAGCGCCGATTTTTGTGGTCTGGCGCTGTGAATTGTCTATCTTAACGGCCCCTAACTTGAAAACTTCTCGGCCGATTGTCATTTTTCTTGCTTTAAACAATGCGCCGGTGATTTCTAAGCAGGTACGCGAAAAATTTGGTGTATATCGGCCGGTAAAATATTGAGGTATGGACGAAAAATCGGAATGATTGGCGGATTTCGCCATACCCCCTCTAGGGCGTGTGTTAACCTGTTATGAACTTGACCTGACTTGACCTCGGTGACTTGACATGACTCTGGAACATTGTAGCATGACAATGTACATCAAACAAGTCGCTAGTTTTGCCAAGAACACTTCCTTTTTGCTAATATACGGGAAGCGCATCAGCGCCGATATTTGTGCTCTGGCTGTGATAAAAAGTTTTGACCTTAGCGACCCCTAACTCGAAATTTTTTATATATTTTCATTTTTCTTGCTTCAAACAACGTGCCGGTCATTTATTGACAGGTACACAAACAATGGCGTATGTCGGCAAGTAAAATGTGGAGTTATCTACGAAAAACCGGAGGGGTGGGCGGATTTCACCCCCCCCCCTCCAGTGCGCGTGTTAAATTAGCCTCATTTTTCTCATTTGGAGGTTGAATGGTGCTGTTTGACGGGGAACTCTGTGTTAAAGTGCCCAAGATTCACTGTAAATGGCAAACTGAGATTTGTATTTACGAATAAGAAATCCAACCCTGGGGGAGGGGTGTACATTGGCCATGGATCCAGGGCTTGGGAAACGATCTTGCCCGTTTTGTTTGTGTCGTTTAGAGCGTTATGCGCTGCGGAAAATTGCCCCCGTTTTTCTCCCATTAGGATATCACAAATACTGAAGTCTACAACGCGGTCGTGCCAACTTAGGCAAATGTTCCAAGACCAGGCTCTTAAACCTGGACTTGATTTCCGGGAGTAGCATATTGTAGACAACCAGGGCCACATCGCATTCCCGGGTTTACTTCAATCCATTTTTACTTCCGAAACTATTATTTCCATATGGGTCAATCAAGCGGACCTCACAAAACCAGACAGTAGCAAAGTGAATTTGACCAATACAAAATTCGTCTCCAAATGCGGGGTTTCCTAACACCGTCCAGCCCTAGTTGAAACTGACCGGCTGAGTCCCGCCCCGTCCTGATGTAGAACTTGTCTGCTGATCGCTGACCACGCGCAGGCCGTGGGCAATGGGGCAGGCCGTGGGCAAGGCGATGGGCCGTGGCCGTGGGCTGAGTGTTCCGCTGACTACTAGACCACCGGTCTGTTAATCATAAGCTGGCAGACTTTTCACTGTGGCCTCGGGTTTGGGCTGCGATATCGTGGGAAATTACGGAACATTGAGCTGGTGTCGAGGTGACCGCAGTAAGACTGGGCTGGTGTCGTGGTGACCGTAGTAAGACTATGGGCTGGTGTCGTGGTGACCGTAGTAAGACTGGGCTGGTGTGGTGACCGCAGTAAGACTATGGGCTGGTGTCGTGGTGACCGTAGTAAGACTATGGGCTGGTGTCGTGGTGACCGTAGTAAGACTATGGGCTGGTGTCGTGGTGACCACAGTAAGACTATAGGCTGGTGTCGCGGTGGCCACAGTAAGACTGGACTGGTGCCATGGTGGGCGCAGTAATGCTATGAGTTGGTTTCGCGGTGACTGCATGGCTGGTGGTGACCAAGTAGGGCTTCCTCGGCTTGCGTATGTATGACTTAGTGTGACCAACTATTCGAGTACAAAACGCTGCCTTTCTTCCATCAATGAAAATCGGAGTAAAATAGAAGCTCCTCACTGCAGATCGGCTATAGCCGATCCGTCATCATGTCATTTCGAATTCAGTTGGCCAATATATTTCAAAAAGATAGGTGCTACGTAGTGCATGCATCTCGCATACTGTCCGAAAAAGATGCCTTTCTTCCATTGTCAATGAAAATCGGAGCGTAAGATAGAAGCATGTTTTTTGCAAAATGGATGTTTTTTTTTGTTCTAATGTGAAATCATGTGCATATCTGCAGGTTCTAACAGTGGTTGTAAATCAAATTAAAAGTATGTAGTTTATGAGGCTTAGCAATACTTAGCAATAGACTCGATATGCTGCAAACAGATTGATGTCGCGCCTGTTTTGCACGTGCAGCAAAGACAAAGCCGCCATGTGTTGGACTACGAGTGTGCCAACGTGCTCTGTTCGCAGCCAACTTTGTGGCCCCACCACTGGCAGTGCCAGAGTACCACTTGATGCTGTCTGAGTGTCGGTGTCCGTATCAGTGCCGAGTACGCCTCCCTCCCCCGAAGCTCTCCAAACTATCCGTACAACAGATGCATTCCTTAGGCAGTGGCGTAGTCAGGACACGGTCCAGGGCGTCGTCTGGAGGGGCCGCCTACTTCTTTGTTTGTTCAAAACTGCTCAGATTTTTGGCACTTTGTTTTCTAAGTGCCCGATGTTCATTAAACGGTGCGAAGCTGTGAAGTTGCTGAATTATTTGGAGCCTCGTAACTGACACGCATCCCAATGGGGACTGGTGGGAGCAGAGCTTTTATTGCAGCTTTTCCATCACACTTCTGGGCATAGTACTCGTAGTTGCCTTTCAAACCCTTCCTCCTGCATTGTATTAAAATTCCTAATTAGCTTGTTCCAGAGAGGTATATATTCCGGAAACTTGTATGGCGGAGGGGGGGGGACAGGCGATCCATGAAATCAATGAGCGGGCCCAAATGGTTTGGGTGGCCTATTTCATATGATCCTAATGTTTCAAGTTGAAATAATTGGCGGAGGGCGCAAGGCACCATCAAAGACCATGCAAATTGACACCCATGCCGCCAGACGTAAGTGGCATGACCTGCTGTTCATCGGAAGCATCTTCAGAAACAAAATCGATCCGGAAAACCTGCATTCGTGCTTTTTACTTCACGTTCCCACTCGATGGCACTCGGAATGTGTTGTGCGTGTGTGAACGCGGTGCCGACATGCTTTACTATCCGCTCGGAGCCTGCAGATCTAGAGTTTCACTATATGCCACACTTGACAGAGCAGCAGACCATCAGCACCTGACACAGAGCATAAGTAATGCGGATTTGTCATCTATGTTTAATTAACCACCATCTGTTAGATTAACGTTTCGGTTTCATTTTCACGACGGTTGCAACGATTTGTTTGTGCTTTAGTATTGCCACAATATAATATAATACTGTTCGATCAATCTATTTCATGTATCTGCATGACGTTTACCTTTTTTATCGTGTACAGTATCCACTTACAGTCGCATATCGTGCGATATTTCTTTACGTCTTTGCGTTTTTTTTCACTTGACGTCGCTTGTAAGTGGGTTTGATCCTTTGGCAATAATGGGAATCAAATATACAAAAATAAATGGATAGGAATGGCGCCGTGCAGAACTGTGTTCGGCCGACCGGTGCCCGATAGATGGCAGCAGTGGGCGGTACAGGGTGAATTAGGGGAGATTTCTGTAGACGAGCGCCTACGACGCTGGGACCAAATAATATATGCTGTTTTCCTACACCTTGCGTCTACACAGTTAATTGAACGATGGGACAAGTAATTAATTCACATCATCCGTGCATGTTTATAGACCAAACATGGTTTCTAGCGCACCAATTACTTCAATAACTATGTCCACCCTACCGATGTAATTCATTACCTTCTTGTTTATATGTCTCTGTCACTTTCATTACTCTGCCATCTTCTTGCAAATGGATACGGAAGCATTGCTTGTCCCCTATGTGTTCCGTAGCTCAATGACCTTGAATTATCAGTTACATTAGGGTTAATATATTTGCACATACATGACAAGTATTCACATATTTACATGTACCAATCGGCTCTGATCTCCATGCGCACCACACATCCAAGTAGTTCCATGGCATGGAACTACACCGCGCCGCGGAACACTAGGCATCTCGGCATCAGAAAAGGAAGCAAGTCAGTCGACAGCGTGTCGGTAAGACCTGTACATTATGTCGGCAACGTATCGCCATGACATGGAAAACATGTCGGCGACCCGGGATATTATGTCGGCAGGACATCTGCGACCTGGCTATTGCGCAGGCAGGGCCCGTGTGGCCTGGTCGTCATGTCAGCCCGGTCTCGGTGTAACATCTGGACATTATGTAAGCGGGGTCCTGACCCGATGAGAGCAGCATGCACTGCGGCACTATCGCATTGCGGCCGCACGAAGAGCACAGCGAATCGCACAACGCAACGAATCGCAGCAGCTACAGCAAATCGCGAATCCTTGCGAAGCCCAGCGCGCCACTTTAGAACAAAAGGCTAACCGATGGGTTCTCAGTCCGAGAAGGTATCACAGCAGCCGACAGCACTGCACGCTTGCATTGATAAGCGACGCGGGTCTTCCTATCTGGGCGGCGGCCGTCGCATCACGTGATCAGTCCGGTGACGGCCGGTGGTGGGGGCATCTCCAGCGTCACCACCGCCACCGCCTCGTCTGGGCGGTACCACATCACGTGACCAGCCCGGTGGTAGCCGTCGGCGGCGACCTCCGGCGCTGCGGACGCCTCCGCAGAGCCGACCGCCAGCACTGACACGACACGCTAGACGGCCAGAGCGGTGTGTGGCCGTCGCAAGCCGCTCTCCACGCGCCGACGACGCCGTCGTCGGCCGCGCGGGCCCGGCCGACGACCGCCTTCGTTGCGCTTGACGCGCGCCCCAAGCGCAAGAAGCCATCGTCGGACACAAGCCCGTGCTGCACTGTCGCCGACGTCACGGCGCCGCCCGGGGATCACGCGTCGCCGCGTGGCTCGGCCAGCGCCCCGTGGCGTCACCCGTCAGAGCCCCGTGACGTCACCGGCAACTGGTGACGTCACCTGTCACGCACACCGGACGCGACGCTCACTGGACACTGGGATGCCGCAGGTTGGCTCGCCAGGCGCCGGGACGTCAGCCCGAACACTGAGCGCCGACTGGCGGATACAGGCAGGCCTGGTGGTGGAGCCCAGGCGGAGCCCAGGCGGAGCCCAGGCGGAGCCCAGGCGGAGCCCAGGCGGAGCCCAGGCGGAGCCCAGGCGGAGCCCAGGCGGAGCCCAGGCGGAGCCAAGGCGAGCCCGTGCAGCCCGATCCGCGGTTGTGCCTGATGACGTAGCCGCGGTGGCTGAGGCGCCAGTGGACTGGTGCTGCCGCCAGTAGTCGGCTCACGCCTGCGACTCGTTCTGTTCCCTGATGACCCGGTCCAGCTGGCTCTCCAGCTCGCGGATGCGCTGCTGCTTCATGTTCAGCATGTTCTTCAGCTGCTTGATCTCTTCCGCCTGCTCGGCGTACCGTTTGCGGAACTGGAACAGGCAGAAAGGTGCTGCAAGGATGGCTCTACTAGACATGCTGCACGTCGGAGCTGCGAGGTGAAGATGTCGAAATAGGAACAACCCGGGTCACCGATAAGCAATGTCCCTGGTCGAAGAATGACGAACGCTACCGCTACTAATCACTACGCGTTCCTCGCATGACCTATACTACCTACTAGCAATATAAAGGTTGACACGCGGCACTTAAAAGGGCACGCACACGGATACGAGA
Organism: Imbricaverruca yamaguchii; assembly: GCA_034440575.1. Taxonomy (NCBI): domain Eukaryota; kingdom Metazoa; phylum Arthropoda; class Thecostraca; family Neoverrucidae; genus Imbricaverruca; species Imbricaverruca yamaguchii. The sequence goes on along the minus strand of JAOTOL010001648.1, from coordinate 456,625 downwards.
ACAAAAAAAACGCGTGCAGGCGTACATGTGTATGTACACACACGACCACTAATCCCACATCCCTTCTCGTGACGGTTGGATCTCTTCTCAGGATGCAACTGTGGACGGGGATGTAGTAATGTCAGCGCTATTCTGGAATGTCGGTCGATAGAGCGATGACCTTTTCCATCCTGACAAGCCATCATTTGAATCGCTTTATACGCTCGTATTCGGCCCCTGATATAGGTCCAGGCCTGCTTGACAACACGCTCGTAACAAGCTCTACCTGGTTGGCATGACCACTGGACATTTTCATCACTCCTGCGCGTCGTTTTTGCCCCCAGGAGCCATGGTCCCCATAACTTTTAGAACATCTTAGCATTATTAGTTCCATGGTGTTGAATGCAACGAAATGGCCCTGAGGTGGCCTAGACCCGTGCATGTTTTGTACCTCTTAAAATAAGCTACACCAGTACGATCACAACATACGGCAGGCATGAATAATTCATTATTTCTTTGGAAACGAGCTAATTTCATCCCTAAGTACTGTCCCACGACCCACATTATGCCAAGAGATGTTGCCTACTCAGCATTTTGCCACCCGACAATTCAACATTCGCTTTGCTGGTCACTATTTGCCTCGAAAAGGTTTCATCCAATCAGCGGAGTAAAATCTGATACCAATCTTTGGGTCACGACCTACAGATTGACGACCACTGAGTGAAGTGATTAAACCGTCGTCTGTCCTGAAGACCGGTAACCAACCAGCTACTGAATTCATCTCGGGATGCCGCACGGCCTCCAAAGAGTACCGTGAGCAAAACTGCAATGGCAGTAACTCTGCTGTGCTCTCTCGAGCGGGCCTCTAGAATGCATGCTTGTAACGTCCCTGCTTGTAACGTCCCTGCTTTTAACGTCTCTGCTTGTAACGTCCGTATTCACCAATATAACTACGGGCACCTATAAAACCTTTCCCCTTCACCTTAGCTCAGCCTCCCTCCTCCGAGGCCCAGGCTTGACCTGCAGGCACGTCCTAGTACTGACCTCGACCTCGGCCTTGTGGGATGGCTCCGTCTTGGCGGGGGTGGTCGGCCTGATGACCGGCAGCTGCTCCTGGGAGCTGGGCAGGCCGTTCCACGACTTGAGGGGCATCGTCTGGTGCGTTGGCTCGGGCACACCCGCCGGCGGCGACCGGCTCGGCTCCTGCCCGTGGTCAGGTCAGGTCAGGTCAGTTCGGATTAGGTCAGGACGGATCACACAAACTCACATCACAGTCCGGTGGTTAGCACAGAACTAAACAGCTATAAGTGAATTCGAACAAATATCCCTTCAGCCTCATGAAGGTCACAAAACATGGTTGCGGAGAGCGAGCAAAGCGAACGCGAGGGCAATCCGTCATAAGAGGGCGGCTGACAACCGTAGCCGATGCGACCCAGGGCCCCATGAATCGGTATCTCCACACGGTAGAAATTAGCACCACCCAGGTTCGGGTCGGTCGTCCACGCTCTCCCATCCCAGAAGCTATGGTGAAGCCCGGCGACAGGACAGTATCGCGGCGTGTCGCTCCCCAAGTCCAGTCCCAGCTGGTCCTCGCGGCGTCCAGACGCATTACCTGGCCCGTCCACATCTGCTGGATCTGCTGGAATTTCGTGGTCGTTTTGTTGGCGTCGTTGAGTCGTTCCTGAAATATGAATACCACGCGTTCGAGGAGGGAACAGAAAGCGTCAGCGCAGCCTGGTTCAACGCCGCAGGCCAAGTATAGCAGTCTGCGGACACGCAGTGAAGAGGTTCGTCCCGTACTGGTCGGTCTGTCTGACTACACCCGGGTTGTCAATCCGCGCCATTTCATAAAAGACGTTAGCTACACCAGGGGCTCATAAGAGGTCGGTAGGATTTCCATACATTAATTCAACATCGTCACGCATTATGAATTCCTCCGTGACACAAAATGTAGGTTCAACCATAGATGGACAGACCGGAAAATATCCTTGATTTCTCTTCCCGCCTACAAGAACATGAACACACGGGCCGTTAAACAATGCCGTGAATACCCCTTCCGCCATAGACCCTGCCACGTGACGGAGCCTTGACACCAGCAACCAAGCCTGTGACACCATGCCACCGTGACACCGCGAGGGGACGGCTGGCTCGGTCACAAGAGGTGGCCGGCCCGTCGGTCGAGCGGATGCGCGTCATGGCGGCGGTCATGCCGACGTCACGTGACACCGGCGGCCACGCTGACGTCACGTGCGCACGCGTCGGTGCCGGCGCACCTGCGGCGGTCGGCGGTCGGCGTCGGGGCGGTCGTCGGCGGGGTCGGCGGGCTCGTCGGAGGAGTCGGCCGACACCATCCCGCTGTCGTCACACCTCTCCTACACAGTCACAGTCGTGGGTCACACGGTGGGTCACGCGCGTGACGTCTGTCGGGGCACCTTCACCGACGCAGCGTGCAGTGGTGGTGGGCGCAATGTCGTGCATCCGGGCATGGTGCTGCTCTCCGTGATTGGTGGACGGCAGAAGCGGTGACGTGTGTCTACATCGTGGACAGTCGGTGCCTGAAGGCAGCTATAGGAGCACGAACGGCACGCGCATCGCCAGGCAACATGCAATGATTTCGAGTGTTGCAAGTTTGTCAGGTGGCCGTGACAAAATCGACTGACTTGGCACCATCCAAACGGACTCGAAATACCCAAGGCTTAGGGGAGTCAAATACTGGAGTCACGATAGACAACGGTTATATGTGTTCACTTGGCTGATGATGGCCGTCGAGACAAGTCACATGAGCGAAAATCAATGTGAACTCGTACTATAATAAAAACACAACATTTTTCATGAGAAAATTCAATTAAAAAGTATCCCTCGTTGGCACACCGAACGTCTGATGAAGCATCAATATTGCGTGGTTACTGAGCTACAGCGATGCTTCTCGCTACTGATAGTCGCCGCAGCCCACATACCACGGCCCTGAGGCGGCATGCATCGTTCTGTCGGAAACACCGCGCCATGTTACGATGACGTAGAGGTGGACCGACCGCAGCGCCACCACCAGGGTGCGGACCACTGAGCAACCAGCGCCGTTACCGGTGCGCCACCCGACCCGAAGTCCGCAGGCAGGATTTACCAGCTGCGAGTCGGAAGCGCGCAGGATCTGCGCGCACGCCTGGCGCTCGAGCAGCTCAATGATCTCCTTGATTTTGCTCGACTTTTCGCTGGAGGCAAGGTCGGCCCTCCAGCGGCTCAGGTCTCTCTCGGACATGGACTTGGCGAGACGGGGACGAGCGAGCGGGGCGGACGAGGCGGGGCGACAGGGTTTGGCACGCGGGAGCACGTTCTCTTTGTTGGTTTTGTTGTTTTTCTCCTGCAATGCAGTGCGGCGCGGGTGTTAGTAGCGTCGCGTCACGTCCAGCGTCACGTCACGGTCACACACAGGCGGCGACGGACGCGACGTCACGTGCCGCCGATCTCCAGTCGTTCTACGTCACACATGCGGTCAGAAGTGGCCGAGGCCACTGACCCCGGACAAGTCAATAATTGTCAACGCAAAACGTCAAATCAATATCAACGGCCAGTCAGTGTATGCCCGGTGTCATTGCGGGGTCACCTGTGTCAGTGTACGTCAATATGTGCTAGGGGATAACATGTGTCAGTAGAGGTCAGCCCGTCTTAGGGTAGGTCTTCTGTGTCAGTGGATATCACTCTGTGTCAATGGAGATAATTATGTCAGCGGAGATCAACCTGTTTCAGTGTAGGTCATTTATGTTAGTTGAAGTCATCCTACGTCAGTGTAGGTCAGCCCGTGCCACTGTAGACCAATCTGTTGGCGGATGTCAGCCTCAGGTCAGTCTGTGTCCGGTATTGACAGGTCAGTCTGTGCCCGGCAATGGCAGAGGTCAGTATGTGTCCGGTATTGACAGGTCAGTGTATGTCTGGCAGCGGAATAGGTCGGCATGTGTCCGGTATCGACAGGTCAGTCTGTGCCCGGTAGTGGAAGATGTCGGTACGTGTGCCGTATTGACAGGTCAGTCTGTGTCCGGTGTTGACAGCTCAGTATGTGCCCGGCAGTGGCAGAGGTCAGTACGTGTGCCGTATTGACAGGTCAGTCTGTGTCCGGTATTGACAGGTCGGTACGTGTGCGGTATTGACAGGTCAGTCTGTGTCCGGCAGTGGCGGAGCCAGTGACGGAGGCCGGTGGTGGGGACCGGCGCGCCGTGGCGCCGGGCCGCCCAGCCGCCGCGCCGGCGACGGCCGCCCCACCTGCTGGCTCCGGTAGTCGGGCCACGTGCCGGTGGTGATGAAGGCGAACTTGCGGTCCGTGTTGCGGTCGCCGGCGACGATGCCGTCCTGCGTCCGGTTCACGCCGGTCGGCTTGTTGGTGCGCACCGCCACACCTGGCGGCACGCCGACTGCCCCGGGCGGAGGTCAGAGCGGGCCGAACACAGAAACAGACACAGACACATACTTTTATTGACGTAATCCACAATGGACTTGTGACTACTATAACCTCGTGTAAATTAAATTAAACAGCATAGCAGGAAAGGTCAAGATCACAAAACAGCTAATCCGGAAGTCATACATGTCATAATACAAATAAACATACAAAATAAAATAAAATACACCGAGGGGAGCCGACAAGTGGACAAGTGCCGCCGTAGGTAGCGACCGAAGGTTGATAGGGGAAGCCGCATCAACTCGGGTGGCTGATGGATCAGACCGCACAGCCCCCCCCCAGCTTCTGACGGGACCTCAGTAATCCTCCCGTGCAGCGGTAAACTATTCGTGAAATAGAGTGGAATACACTACCTAGTGCACGTCCAACCGGCATCCTTCCTAAAGAATGATCGACATCGTGCTTTTTGATGCGTGCTGATGGCTCGATTCCTCGTTCCTAACGGTATCTCACTTATAAGGTATCATGCTCATGCTCACCACAAGGGATGGTGATACACGAACATGTGCAAACACATTTTCAGGTAAAGGGATTGCCCATGATGTGACCTAGTAACAATACTAGTTTATAGCCTAGGTATCTTCCTTGCTATCTCGAAAATAGCTCTTCATATATCAGGTATTTCAAAGCAAACAAAAAGGTGCAATCATAAGCATACTATTAGCTCCAGTTCGAGCTGGAAGGATATAAAAAGTATATTAAATGACACTAATTTCATGGCAAATGTCGACATCCGGAGCAGTACTTATTTCGACATCGCACACCTAGCGAAAAACAATTATATTAACACTTATCCCGTGTTCATCTGGACTAACGTTGTAGAGAAACACAGAGAAGTCTCGGATAACATGGTAAATGTAGGCGTAATTTCCCCTGCAGTAGTGTGACTCAACCAGAGCATGCATGTTTCGTCGGATGTGCCATCGCAAAGAGTTTGACGTTCAGGAATGGCGTAGATTGTATTTGAACTAAATTGTGGGAAAAAACAGATTTACGTTCCCCAGCAATCAATTTGTCCTAGCCGGTGCCCTGGAACACAGACTATGACTTTGGCTTGCCCAAACAACTGTTGGCTATCTGAGAGGCGTCGACTCGCCCGGACTGCCATCACGGCTGCTGTCATCACAACAGACGGAGGATCAAGCCGTTCTAGCGGGTGTGCCGACTCACCCGTTCTGAGCGACATCAGCACCGGTGGCTTGTTGTGTCCGGCTATCCACTCGTCGGCAGTGAGGGCCGGAGTGGGTGCCGCAGTGTCCGGGTATATGTCCTCCTGGAACTGGTCACTCTGCCGGCCGGACACACTGGTCAGGACACGGACACACCGGTCAGGACACGGACACACCGGTCAGGACACGGACACACTGGTCAGGACACGGACACACTGGTCAGGACACGGACACACGAAGGCAGACAACACGGACACACCGGTCAGGACACGGACACACTGGTCAGGACACGGACACACCGGTCAGGACACGGACACACCGGTCAGGACACGGACACACCGGTCAGGACACGGACACACCGGTCAGGACACGGACACACCGGTCAGGACACGGACACACCGGTCAGGACACGGACACACCGGTCAGGACACGGACACACCGGTCAGGACACGGACACACCGGTCAGGACACGGACAACCCGGTCAGAACAGGACCCACCGCGCAGAACACGGACACATCGATCAGAACAAGACACAGGTCAGGACAGCCAGTCAGGACGGGACCAGACTGTCCGGACAGGACACGCCGGTCAGGACACGGACACACCGGTCAGGACACGGACACACCGGTCAGGACACGGACAACCAGGTCAGAACAGGACCCACCGCGCAGAACACGGACACATCGATCAGAACAAGACACATAGGTCAGGACAGCCAGTCAGGACAGCCAGTCAGGACGGGACATGCCTGTCCGGGCAGGACACGCCGGTCAGAACAGGAAGGCAGAACAGAGCACGCCGGTCAGGATAGCCATTCGGTGTACAAGGCATACAATTTGGAAGAATACAAGTACCAAGGAATTTCGAAGCATCATTCATCCGAGATCAATTTCGGGTACGACACGTACGCATCTACGAAGCAGAACAGTTGTAAGATTACTAAGCGATGCATGGGTACAATGCAATGGCATATCATATACAGTCGATAACCAAACAACGCCAATGATTTGAGATGCTGCCGTCATAACGCCGCATATTGAGGACCTCCTATGGCCTCTGTTCACAAACAGGCGTGGGTCCATAAGAGACGTTTATCGATCTACGCCACTGCGCCAGAGTGGGCGGGCCTCGACCACGTGATCACTTACTCTGGCAGTCATACCAAGGGGCAGGTAGTCCTACGACGATGCATTGGAAAATGATGTTACTTAGTTATTTGGACATCAGGGAGCGTCGACAACTATGGTCACATTGCGCCTGCAGGACAAATGGTGTAAAATCTCCACCTCAATGGAGATTGAAGGACTTCACTGTCAATGGAGATCACAATGAGATCAGCTACACATGGCGCCGTCGCGTCCAGCACCGGCGTTCTCCACCGCTCGCGAGCCACACCCAGGCCGCCTCTCGACCGCCCACCTTTCGCGGCACGATCATGGTGATCGGCTCGCACAGGTCCTTGGTGGCGTGCAGCTTGAAGAAGCGGAAGATCTCGCAGCGGCGCGTGTCGCAGCCGCGCTTGGTGAGCACGCCCAGGCCGCGCTGCGGCGAGCCCGAGATGTACTGGTTCAGGTAGTGGCACCACGGCGGCTCGTCCACGACCTCGTAGTAGCGGATGTTGCCGTCGCCCTGGCGGTGGAGGTAACGTGCGTTGTGGCGGCTTGGTCACTGCCCGGCTTCGCAGATAACATTGTGGTGGCTTGGTCACTGCCCGACGTCGGAGGTAACAAACATTGCGGTGGCTTAGTCACTGCCCGACGTCGGGGTAACGTACATCGTGGTGGCTTAGTCACTGCCCGACGTCGGGGTAACGTACATCGTGGTGGCTTAGTCACTGCCCGACGTCGGGGGTAACAAACTTTGCGGTGGCTTAGCAATAGCCTGGCGTCTTAATTGTTCAAGGGATCCTTGGTGGCCATCGCCACGTTCACCGTCAATTATCCTCCTATCTTGTCCTACATTTGTTTTTGCTTAATACTACAGTGTTCGTAGCATTATGACGGCCAGAAACAGCCACCACACCAAGCGGACACTTCTGGATTTGAGAATAAATACACTGAAGGTATTTACGCCAACTATCAAAGTCAAGACGAGTAGCCACATTCTATCGGTGCCACCAGCCCGTTTGGAATCAACATCCCCCGGCTGGTGGGGAAGCACGTCACTTCTAGCACGGACCAATCCAACTGGCAGCCGTGTAGAGGACAGGCCGAACCGTCAGATATCGTCTGTCACCGGACTCGAAAACGGGTCCACTTCGCGCGCTGACCTTGCCGGCGAGGAACAGCACCCTGGTGTCGGGGTCGTAGAACGGGTAGAGGATGCCGGACGACGAGTCGATGTTCTCGAGTCGCAGCGGCTCGGACAGACGCCGCTCGTCCCAGACGGCGTACTGGCGGTCGGAGAACTTGGAGAAGCCGGTGGTGATCAGCCGACCGGTGCCGCCCAGGTACTGCACCTTGCACGCCTTGGCGCCCTCGTGACACTGACCCTCCTGGGGAGGCGGCTGGTGTGTCAGACACAGTGGGCTGAAGACTTCGTGCATGGTGCCATCATAATATGCTGCACCACTCATAAACACTTCGAACGATCAATCTCATTTGATTTGAATTCGGTACAATTTCGTGTACAGGGTAACGAAGGCTGTTGACTGATATTCATAACATCTTGGTACCCCGTCATCATGTATTCGGCTCTGCTATCAAAATAGCATACCAGATACCACGCATTGTCGAATAACATGTCACCACATTGCTACATGCCAGCACCGCATTCGGTGCTGGTACGTGCTCCGAAGACATGCAGCAGTCGCGGGAAGATCCGGAACGCCTGTGAAGCTCGCTTTATTTGATGGAGAAAGGGGCCAAACAATAATTCGATTGAGAAATGCATCAAAAGCATGTACAACCTTTAGCCATTTACACTGATTGTTTCAGAGCTCATGGGATAATGACATATAATGATGACAATGCTCAAAGGTGAAACAGACAAACAACTAACGATATGCATGGGTAAAAAATGTTCGGGATTGCCCCTGCTCGCCTCTCCCCTAGTGGCTGTCCCCTTGCGACTCGCCCCTAGTGGCCCTTCCCCAGTGGCTTTCCACCTAGTGGCTCTCCCCTGATGGCTCTCCACCTAATAGCTCTCCCCTTGTGGCTCTCCTCGTGCTGGCTCTCCCTAGTGACTCTCCCTTTAGTGACTCTCCCCTAGTGGCTGTCCCCGGCCATCCACCGGTTTACTCCTGGCAGGAGCCGACTTTCTCACTACCCTGCCCCCCCCTGCACATGGTGAGCCTGTTCACCACTGCACCATGCACCAGCTCTATTTCCCCCAGTGCACCAGAGCCCGCCCCACTGTCTCGCGGCTCCCCACAGAGTGACCACCGTCCACAACAGCACCGGCCTGTCCTGCTGTTGTGCCAATTGACCCGGATCCCACACGGACAGCTCCGAACGGCCCTTGGGTCGCCAATCGACGGCGACGGCGCCTATGTCGAGGCAGCCGAGTCGGCCAGCCTGACAGAGACGGCCGACTATGGCCGGGCCGGCCGCTCGCCTCAGGCGGTGTCGACACCGCCGCCGACTGCCGACGGGTGCGAGACACGCGACGCCGAGCCAGCCGCCGAGCCGGCCGCACAGCCGTCTCGCCGGCTCACTCGCGGCGGCACCACCGGCGGCTCGCGCGTGCGGTCGCAGCGCCGACAGGGCACCACACGTCCGGGAAGTCGATCGGCGCTGCCACCAGACGACAACTGGCTGTTCGATCTGGCCAAGCTGCCGAGCCGCCAAGACGGCTGCGTGATGTCGCCGGACGACGACACGCCAACGACACGCCAACGACACGCCAATGACACGCCAACGACGCGCCATCGACACGTCGACGACACACCAATGACATACCGACGACACGCTGACGACACGCTGACGACACATCGACGACACGCCAGTGACAAGCCGACGACACGCCGTCGATATTCTGACGACACGCCGACGACACGCTGTTGACAAGTCGACGACACGCCGTCGACATTCCGACTACACGCCATCGACACGCCGGTGAGCGTCGCTTCACCATCAGCCACCTCGCGCCGGTGACGGCTCTGACTCGAAACCGCCCTGACAGCCGATGGTGCCCCCTGATCACAAATAGCCCGGCCTGCCGGACGGTGACCCGTTAGCCTGGAGTACATCGCTCTTTAACTTGTCACACCGCGTCGTCTACCGATATAAATGACGACAGGCTGTGGTCTATTGACATTCAACCTGGCAGCTGGGTTGAACCGGCACGTGTCGCTCGCCTCCACGCCAGAACGCAACCTTTGCCTCGTTCCGGAGCATGCAGATTTGACGTAGAATCCTATCTGCACACGCGGCCGACACGTGACGCGACCTGAGCGGCGGAGCCTCGCACCTGCAGGACTCGGCCGGAGCGCGGCTCGATCACCCGCAGCCGCTTGTCCTTGCAGGTGGTGGCCAGCAGCGAGCCGTCGCGGTTCAGCGACATGCTGTAGATCACGTCCGAGTGGCAGTCGATGGCGTTGACCACCTCGCCCCGGCCGATGTTCCAGACGATGATCTGGGGGTCAGCGGTGACGCGGTCAGTGCGAAGCCGACGGATCGCAATCGTGAGGATTCGACTGGGCGCGTATCATTGTGTGCTTCAAAATACTCACTGGGAGAAGCCATAGCATCCTTTTGGGTTATCGTAAGCCAATGACCCCCCCCCCCTCCTCCTCCAAGGGGATTCGTTCGACAAAAAATGCTGAAAGATGCTCCTAGTATCACACAATCCCAACCAGTCTCAGTTGACACATTTGGTTGGTTATTGGGGCTTTCGGGCGCATCGACTGCGTTGGTCATACAGCTCCCATCAGTTGACACATTTCATCCCCCCACACAGCTGAGAAGAAATACCCGCGTGTTTGGCGTCCAGCGGTGGTTCCACCCACGGTGTTCCGGCGCGGGTGGCTAGCCCGCCCTGGCTCGGATGGCTAGCCCATGCTTCACACTCGCAACGCGACAGCGTGGCCAACTCAGTTATCAGTTGGTAGTTGAAGGCCAATAAAGGCCTCCCTTCCAGTCTTCCGCCAGCTGCCTCTGATAGAACGGTGCTCAGATGATTCGTCCGGTGTGTGGCCGGTGTTTACACGGGGCCGACAGCGGTGTCATGGTGTCGACAGCAGTGTCATGGTGTCGACAGAAGGTGGTGGTGGTTATTGGTTTTTACGACACATCGACCGTTGAGTCATGTAGCGTCGCCAATCTCTCCCGCCGATTGGTCGCGGGCGAAGAGTAGCGACAGGTGAGACGTGTCGACAGAAGGTGGCATGGTGTCAGCAGAGGGTGTCATGGTGTCGACAGCGATGTCATGTTGTCGACAGAGGTGTCATGGTGTCGACAGCGGTGTCATGCTGTCGACAGCGGTGTCAGGGTGTCGACAGCGGTGTCATGGTGCTCGGCAGCGGTGTCATGTTGTCGACAGCGGTGTCATGGTGTCGACAGCGTGAGGGGGGGTCATGGTGTCGACAGCGGTGTCATGGTGCCGACAGCGGTGTCAAGTGTCGACAGAAGGTGCCATGGCGTCGCAGCGTATCAGCGGTATCATGGTGTCGACAGCGGTGTCATGGTGCTCGGCAGCGGTGTCATGGTGTCGACAGCGGTGTCATGGTGCCGACAGTGGTGTCAAGCTGTCGACAGAAGGTGCCATGGCGTCAGCAGCCGGTCCGCCGTGTGTGTGGCCAGTGCTCACGCGAGGCCCACAGCGGTATCATGGTGCTCGGCAGCGAGACCCTCCGTCTCGCAGGTGGCGCGCAGTCCCAAACTGGCACACGGCCGCCGCGCGCCACCGGTGACCCGCTTCTGCGGCTGGTCAGTTCGGCACAGATGCATCACGGCCGCGACGGTCGGCCATCCGCACTGCGGGGGCCGGTCCTGCAGACCGCTGCGGCCAGCAGCCGGCTGGTGCACGGTGGACACACGTCCACAGCCGGCTGGTGCACGGTGGACACACGTCCACAGCCGGCTGGTGCACGGTGGACACACGTCCACAGCCGGCTGGTGCACGGTGGACACACGTCCACAGCCGGCTGGTGCACGGTGGACACACGTCCACAGCCGGCTGGTGCACGGTGGACACACGTCCACAGCCGGCTGGTGCACGGTGGACACACGTCCACAGCCGGCTGGTGCACGGTGGACACACGTCCACAGCCGACTGGTGCACGGTGGACACACGTCCACAGCCGGCCGGTGCACGGTGGACACACGTCCACAGCCGGCTGGTGCACGATGGACACACGTCCACAGTCGGCTGGTGCACGGTGGACACACGTCCACAGCCGGCTGGTGCACGGTGGACACACGTCCACAGCCAGCTGGTGCACGGTGGACACACGTCCACAGCCGGCTGGTGCACGGTGGACACACGTCCACAGCCGGCTGGTGCACGGTGGACACACACGTCCACAGCCGGCTGGTGCTTGGTGGACACATACCGACGCCGTCGCAGGTACCGGGGCTCTTACGCTTGTTGACGCAATGATAACCGACCTGCCTGCAGCCTTCCTAGCAAGGCCAAAGTGCACATGAGTAAGATGTCTAGTCTGACTCAGACTTGGCACGGCTAGACATGGTAGGGCGTAATTTAGCCTTAACCAGATCACATCCATTGTCGCTCGCCCGTTAGTGGTCCTGTTGTGGTTTTGATCGAGTGCTTCCTGGGCCTCTCCGCCTACACCCCTAGAATTGTTGGTGAACTAAATTCAGGCTTCAGCTATCTAACTAGGCATTTCTACGAACGTGAGCTCGGGTCAGCTAACCGGAATTATGATGAGTGCGATTTCAATCCGATAGTGTCCATTTGTGCAGTCTTGCACTTCGGACACCCAATCAGAGCCTGGGTGTGTGTGTTGATGTACTTGTGACTCAGAGTCACAAAGTCATAGAGTGGCAGAGTCAGATCTGTATCGGGTGCCGCAGCAGCTATGGTCGCGCCTAGTAACCATTGCTAGCAACCATGGTTAGTAGCCACGGCTAGGAACCATGGCTTATAACCATGCATAGAAATCACGACTAGTAACCATGTCTAGTAATCACGGATAGGGACCATGTCCAATAACCACGGCGAGTAACTAAGATTAGAAACCACGGCTAGCAACCATGGCTAGTAACCACGGCTAGCAACCATGCTCCTGCTTGTCGCTCGGTCATTACGTCATCACACGGCCGGGCAGACGATGCCTCTGTCCCCACGAGTGGCGCTGTCGCCTATCGAAGAAGTCATACACTCAGTGTATCTCCGATAGGAGGATCGTGCAGCCAGCCTGACTACAACCGTTCCGTGCGTGAGCCAGAGTCGTTGTCCCTGAAGGCGAAGGCGAAGGCGAAGGCGAAAGACGAAGACGAAGGCGAAGGCGAAAACGAATGCGAGGGTGAAGGTGAAGGCGAGGCAAGGCCAGAGAGCGTTTTGGTTGGAATATTTAGTTAAGTGCCAATGACAGTAGACAACAGCGCGTTCCATGTTGTGAAAACGGACCAACTGATCCATTGTCGGCATTGAACAAGCTTGAGCGAACCCGCCATGGCGATGAAATTCCATTCAAGAAGTCGCACAGTCGTAACGCTTGGCGGCCCGTCACAGCCAGCCACCACGTGGCTGGGACGCCCTCAGCCGGAACGCGAACGTGACGCTCGGGTGGGCGTGGCCAATACGACCTGGCGAGACGAGCACCCACCCCCACACCCCACCCCCTACAGTCAGACGCCGAGCGGTAATCAGGCTGTGACCTGAGGCTGGCGAGACTGGCGCTCACCACCGTCAGACCCCGAGCGGTGACCAGGCTGTGACCTGAGGCTGGCGAGACTGAGCTCACCATCGTCAGACCCCGAGCGGTGACCAGGCTGTGACCTGAGGCTGGCGAGACTGACGCTCACCACCGTCAGACCCCGAGCGGTGACCAGGCTGTGACCTGAGGGCGGCGGAGCGGGGCTCACCACCGTCAGACCCGCGCGAGGATGGCGAGACTGACACCATGTAGACCGAGCGGTAATCAGGTCGACCCGAGCGGTAATCAGGCTGCGACCTGAGGCTGGCGAGACGGCGCTCAACCAGTTCACGTCTGTGTCGGGGAATTTTACGGTCATTGGACCCTCAGTGGATAGGTCTATTAAACTTGCTCATAAAGAAGCTCTTCGAATAGAATGCGCATTGTTAAAAATATGAAACATCAGCTGTTGTGAAAAAGGATGTGGAGGTTGAGCAGCCATGGAATAGAACGAAAAACACAAAAAGGCCATGAAGACGATAATTGATACCAAAATTGAAGAGTCGACGGAAAGGAGGTGAGCTTAAGACTGAAAAAGAAACCCCAATGAAGTGTAAACTGCTTCACTTGGCCATAATATGGCCACCTTGGAGGTCTCGCTCGTCTCAGCCTCAGCGGACCCCCTTTTCATCGGGGTGCTCGCTCTTCTCAGCCTCAGAGATCTCGCTCGCCTCAGAATCGGAGATCTCGCTCGCGGTCATTACACCTGGTTTCCGCGTATTCCACAATCTTGGTTTGAGTACGTGGCTTCATTAATCGCGCTGCAATGTGTCGGGATGACGTGCTCGCCCGTCCGCCGGGAGGTACGCCACTGACCAGGTGATCGAATGGTCAGGTGGGGGTCGGTGATGCCAAAGGTGACAACCAGGTGATCGACCACTGACCAGGTGTCCAGAACGTGACGTCACTGACCAAGTGATCGAGTGGCCAGATGACCAGGTGACGTCACTGACCAGGTGATCGAGTGGCCAGGTGATCGAGTGGCCAGGTGACCAGGTGACGCCACTGACCAGGTGTCCAGATGACCTGGTGACGTCACTGACCAGGGGATCGAGTGGCGAGGTGACCAGGTGGTTGAGTGACCGGGTGACCGGTGACGCCAATGACCAGGTGATCGAGTGACCAGGTGTCCAGATGACCTAGTGACGCTACTGACCAGGGGATCGAGTGGCGAGGTGACCAGGTGGTTGAGTGACCGGGTGACCGGGTGACCCCACTCACCAGGTGGTCCAGGCCGGCGCTGATGAGCACGTTCTCGGCCGTCGGGTGCCAGTCGACGTAGCTGACGCGCCGCTTGTGGCCGCGCAGGTCCACCAGCCACTCGGTGATGTTGCCGCCCAGACCCGTGTCGGGGATGTGCCACACCTTCACCTGGGGGCAAACGGTCGGCGGCGGTCAGTGCACTGGCCATCTGCGAGCGTGGTGCCGTCGGACGTCAAGTGGGACGTCAAGTGGGACGTCAAGTGGGACGTCAAGTGGGACGTCAAGTGGGACGTCAAGTAGGATGTCAAGTGGGATGTCAAGTGGGACGTCAAGTAGGATGTCAAGAAGACGTCAAGTAGGACGTCAAGTAGGACGCCAAGTAGGACGCCAAATAGAACGTCAAGTAGGACGCCAAATAGAACGCCAATTAGGACGTCAATAAGACTACACGAAGACGTCAAGTAGAACGTCAGGTAGGACGCCAAGAAGACGTCAGGTAGGACAACAAGTAGGACACCGAGTAGGACGTCAATAAGACGAAAAAAGACGTCAAGCAGGACGTCAGGTAGGATGTCAAGTAGGACGTCAAATAGGACGCCAAGTAGGACGCAACGTAGGAAAAGCATGCGTGTCGAAGGATCGCTCAATACGCGAATATCTGCGATGCTGAGCGCTGTCTAAAATCATTCGAAATAACTAACTTCACAGGTCTGGATCTGAGTGGAGTGTTGGACAGAATGGCAGTTCGGATCACAACTTGAAAACATTTGCCGACAAAAGTGATTGACAGGGCACATCCGGATCCCAGCTACATTGGCACGCTGCCTAGACATGTGTTACATTTATCGGACATGAATGAGCAAGTCAGTAGCGTGACCGCTGCAAGCGCCAGTGGTTGACACCTGGGGGCGTATCAACACCTGGGAGCGACAGGCACCATCCTAATCAAACTTCGTGTCGGACGGTGTTCTTGACAGGACACGTGTCACCGGCTGCAGTTCCGGCTTTCATCGGCTGCTGCAGCATCCAGCAAAGATAGCATGGCAGGCCAGGTGGCGTGCAAAGCTGGCCAGTCAGCCGCACTGTGTGTCAGGTGTTGCAACAAAGCTGATGATCGGTGGGCTTTTCATGGCGTGAAACAAAACCGGCTCGTAAGACGATGACGAAATTTATCGGGCAGCTTCACGCCTCCCAAAAAAAAACGTCAGAAGTGGATATTATTAGCCCATCAACGGGTTTCAAAGCACATCCACGTTTGATGTGACATCGATCCGCAGTCGAACGCTTTGCACCAGAGGGCGTTAAACTTTGACCGGTTTCGCCGGTGTTTCAGGACGCGGCGAAGTCCACGAGCTGGCGTGACACGTCACACAGCATCGCACGTCACGCATCACACAGCGTCACACATCACACGGCGTCACACGCCACCCATCACATGGCGTCACACGCCACACATCACACGGCGTCACACGTCACACATCACACGGCGTCACACGCCACCCATCACATGGCGTCACACGCCACCCATCACATGGCGTCACACGTCACACATCACACGGCGTCACGCGCCACCCATCACATGGCGTCACACGTAACACATCACACGGCGTCACACTTCACACGTCACATGGCGTCACACATCACACGTCACACATCACACGGCGTCACACGTCACACATCACACGGCGTCACACGTCCACATCACATGGCGTCACACGTCACACATCACACGGCGTCATACGTCAAACATCACATGTCATCACACGTCACACATCACATGGCGTCACACGGTGTTGCACATAACATCACGTCACGCGTTACACATCACTGGTCACACATCACACGGCGCCACACGTCACGCATCACATGACGCCACACGGCACACATCACACATCATACGGTGCCACACATCACATGACGTCACACGGCGTCACACGTCACAATATGCGTGTCACGTCGCCACGGACCGCGCTCCACATCATCGGCATAAAAACGACACGCTCAATGCACGGGAATTTTCTCGCCATTTGGAGCCACGCGATAGACCGTAAAACATATTTGATGCGTGTTTTATGGTGTGATGTCCGGAGAAAAGCTTCCGGGTATGGCTCCTCGCTTGGGCGAGCCTTATAATGCAGCGGTCTGTGGACCAAGACTTATTTTTTAGTAGGGGAAGGGATTCATTCAGCTGCGAAGAATATTATCTTGGGATACTTGGGATTCTTCGGATCTTAGGATGGCGCAGCTCGTTGAAAAACAACATTTAATCAGAGGCAAAAACTGCACTATAAAAATTATATCACTCGCCATAGATGTTGTGATAGTCCTAAATGGCACGAGTGCCATTTGCAATTGCAATTGCAATTGCAGCGGAGCAAGTAAATACGGTGAACGAAACCATCATGTGAAACAGATATCACCGTAATGCAACTTAGTCGGGGCCCAAGACATTCAGATTTTCGTTCTTTGTTTTATTTGCCCAGGATGAAGAAACTACAAAGTTAATCGAGCGACCCCGGCGGCCACAGATAGATTGATCGATATAAGACATGATTGACTGGTACTTTGGCATGGTACTTTGGCCACACAATAACGATTTAACTGGCTCATGTGTTTGCCTTTCCGCAATGATCGAAAACGTGCCGCACTGACCAAGTCAGTGTGGGGCACCAGAACACATTAAGGCAGTGTGGGGTACCAGAACACATTAGGGCAGTGTGGGGTACCAGAACACATTAGGGCAGTGTGGGGTACCAGAACACATTAGGGCAGTGTGGGGTACCAGAACACATTAGGGCAGGACCAAAACACAGGGCAGTGTGGGGTACCAGAACACATTAGAGGGGTGGGGGTCCAAAAAACATAAAGGGAGGGGGGGGCACCAGAACACATTAGGGCAGTGTGGGGTACCAGAACACATTAAGGCAGTGTGGGGTACCAGAACACATTAGGGCAGTGTAGGGTACCAGAACACATTAAGGCAATGTGAGGCACCGGAGAACATTAAGGAAGTATGGGACACCAGAGCACATTAAGGCGGTGGGTCACCAGAGCACATTAAGGCACCGACACCAGCTGGAATTGGAGGAAACAATAAGCATGGAAAGCTTACTGTTGACATGTGGACTCGAACGAGATGTTAAGATTAATTTGCTTTACATGATGAATTATGCCTATGTATTTCATGTGCTTGTAGGCAGTATTCAACATCGACTAAATTGTGTTGTTCTGACCTTGTTCGAAGTAAAAATATAATAAATAGTCAAATAAACAGAAGAGCATTATGGTTGTATTCACATGTTACATGCTGCGTGTTTGGCACTCATGTAGTTGCAGTTTTTTCTGCAATGGTAAATGTACATTACTGGACATTTTTCCTCCATCGATAATATTTTTAGTCTTCGCCATTTTTGGCCGGATTTAGACGGCTTAAACGAGCGCTAGCCACTGGCAGGACTGGAACTCTTCTTAGCCAACTGGTGCCGACCATTATAATACTGGTATCTGACATTTGTTCATGAGCGCATCGGCGTTCGGTACTCGGCGAGCGTGTTTTGCGAAAGAAATGCAGTCGTATTGTCCCGCATACATGACAGCTGCGGTGTATGGTGAGCTGGCCTGCCGGTGGGCGGAGCCTGGTGTGGCGTGACCTCGTGTGACCTGTGGAACTGGGAAGGGGTTGGCTCGGGAGAAGTGGACGAGTGCGGTTCGTCGTGCGCTGCCGGTCGGCTCTGGAGATTGCTGCAGCGCCGAGGCGCCCCGGTGGAATAGCATCAGTCGTGCGTACTGACCGTTCTTTACAGAAAAACAGGTTATATATTACCAGTATCTGGAATCGAAGTCGTTTTTGGCACCGATCTGTGCCTTATTTACGGATTCACGTGCCTATAGTAGAGCCTGCGTTGGCGTTGCGTTGTGTTGGCGAAGTTGGCGTGCGTTAGTGTTGCACGCCAGACCATCAGGAATTGTAGCTGAGCGTATAGTCCTGCATCAGTCACGACTCCGGAACACCAGTCACGACTCCGGAACGCCAGTCACGACTCCGGAACGCCAGTCACGACTCCGGAACATCAGTCACGACTCCGGAACGCCAGTCACGACTCCGGAACGCCAGTCACGACTCCGGAACATCAGTCACGACTCCGGAACATCAGTCACGACTCCGGAACGCCAGTCACGACTCCGGAACATCAGTCACGACTCCGGAACGCCAGTCACGACTCCGGAACATCAGTCACGACTCCGGAACGCCAGTCACGACTCCGAAACGCCAGTCACGACTCCGGAAAAACAAACTGCTGCACTCAGGATCGTACAGTCCAGGTCGTCGTTTGCTCCTAAATCGAGGTGACGTCCCACTGATTGCTACGATAAATGGGCGAGAAGGCGTTGCAATCACAAAGTTCCCATTTCTCACTCGACCTGACCTGAAACGCAATACCAATAAATAAAGCCAGTCAGCATCGAATACCCATTACCGCATAACCGTCCTGTAAATCGCCGTTTCAATTAGCTCGATCCGTCTATTGGTTGTTGAGTAGATGAGAGGGGGGACGTTAAACGCTCGCGCCGACAATGGCGCCGACCAGTAGTGGAGTTAATGCCGGTTTAATAGAAGACGGTGGGGAGATTAAATTACGTACGATGTGCGTGAAATACACTCACCAAGAAGGCGACGGAAGCTGAGTTTGGCGGAATAGTTTGCGCTGGGAGGGAGGGCAACGAACTGGTGTGTCGTCGTGAATCTAGGTGTCGTGGATCTAGGTGTAGTCGTGGATCTAGGTGTCGTCGTGGATCTAGGTGTCGTCGTGGATCTAGAGAATGTGGCATTCGTATAAAATGAGTAAAAGCTGGTTGCCTCAACGGCCTAGTGAAGACCTGAACACGCATAGGTAACATAGTGAGCGTTGAACAAGCTCTTCAAGACCATCTGACAGTAGATGTCGACATGGTCTGGCGGTGAATGTTTCCCGCCACAACTGACATCCTGCCGACACCATCTGCTAGTGGCGACATGTCAGAAGCCACACACGCACCAGGTCCGTCCACCGCGAGCCACCTGGCGGCCACCACTGGCGCCGCTGCGGACCTCAGACGCGCGCCACATATGCCGCACACTGCCGACTGCGCTCTCACTGGCGGCGGACAGGTGCGCCGCCGCTCTCGCCGGCCCGCGCGCGGCGCCACTTTCGCCGCAGCTGGCCACCACGGCCACGGACACCGGCCGCGTCGTGCGTCAGCTGACCGCCACCGCCCCGGAGACAGCTGTCTTGCGCGCGTGTGTGTGTGACGTCACACGGGCGCACGCGTTCCGAGCGGCCGGCCGGCGGAAGTGGCGCGGTACCGTCGCGTCACCGCAGCGCCAGCGTTCCGGACGTTTTGGCGCCATGTTGACATGAGCCGGTTTTTATGGCGCGGCAAGCCGGCTCGCAGCGCAGTGGCAGGCAGGCTCAATCGCAGTACGGGCGGGTGGAGACCAGGATGCAGGTCGCTCACGTCTATTTATACGGTGATGACGCAGGATAAGCGACAGCGTGGCGGCGGCAAGCGAGAGCTATTTATTAGATTTTAATTGGCTAGGAGCAGCACTCCTAGGTGAGCCATTTATTGGAGTGCAAACAATAGTTCACTTCGGTTAGACCACAGTCCGGCTTTCGCTCCGGTTATACACGTTCACTCCGACTACGGTGCAGTGTTCATTCGGGTGTCCACGCATACCCAGCAGCACTGTCAGGACGTTAAGCTTCCCGCAGCCACTAGCGCTCACTCATCACACAATGCGAACCTGGCAGACGTCTGCATCGACCGGGCCGCAGCATCACGCGTGAGTCCACGTTTGCCGTACGCCGCACTTCCCACCACTCGTCACACTAACCACATGATCGTCCAACACGGACAATGTGCGGACCAGCGCTGACGATATGCGGACCAGCGCGGACCCTATGCGGACCAGCGCGGACGGTATGCGGACCACTGCGGGCGATATGCGGACCAGCGACGACACCCACACACTACTCACCACAAACATGCTCGGTAATGAGCGCTGCAAATTCACTCTTCACCGCACTCTCAACGCCAACCGGGGTTCACACATCTCCGCCCCCGAGCTGGGTGGCACGACACCAGCAAACGTGCCAGTCCGCATCGATCACACCGCGCATTCGCTGCACATCTGACAACAGCCTTGGGTACACAAAAACAGCCGCAACACACAACACGCAAACACATCATGGCACTGATCTTGAACGCGCGCCAGCTGCTGGCACACATCCACTCACACACACACACACACGGCGGGAGATAAGAGGCGCGCCGACGCACACCTGCCGCGCTCCGCTGTCATCGCTGCCAGCGACACGGTCATGGTGAGCACGCGCACGCTGCATCAAAGCCGAGCTGCGGCCGGTGCATAGCGACACACGCGTCACTGTCGACTGGCCATCTGCCGACGGGCGGCGTGCGGCCCGTGACGCATCGCGTCCCGCTGCCGACGGCGCGACCGGCACAGGTAGGCATTCGAGCGAGGAGGAGCACCGGTCTGCGGCCGCGCAGTGTGTGCCACACGCAGCAGCGCGACAAAGCCTACGCTTCACAAGACGCGCAGCACACACCGCACCTCTCTCCATACCGCCGCCAGAGCCACCACCCAGCGCAGCGATGTCGCTACGCTGCTCCGGTTCATCTCCCAGCTGGAGACGGTCTGTGGCATCCCCGTCCGGATATGCCGACTGAGGACGTCACCGTCCGGCCACACCGATGCCCTGACCCGATAAAACTCATCCGAGATGTTGTCCTGCCCTTGTCCCATAAGAAAATTACATTGAGAAAGGCAAGCGAAAAATATAATTATCAAAGCCGTTTATGAGTCATGGCAGAAGTGTGGGTGTCATGGTGGAGGGTGTGAGAACACCCTCGTTACCTTGCCGTCGTAACAGCCATACATGGGACAGAGATGGAAAGCCATGTGGGAGTCATGGCGAAGGGTGTGGGAACACCCTCGGTGCCTCGGTGTCGTGACACCCATGGCACACAGATGGAAAGCACTTTCATGGACTTCAGGAATGAACAGAATTTATTCTTCTTCTTTAAAAAAAATAGACTCAAGGTATGCAACATGTTACAACTAGCTGAGGTCACACACTGAAGATGATTTTGTGGAGAACGGTCCTTGCCGACTGCGTAACACAATTCAACGTTCCTTGGTGCTGCTAGTTTGCCACCTAGCTGAGGTGTTCCTGGGGCTACTTCTACTAATAACTGGTGGCCTATCTGCAAAAAGAAATACAAAATGATGCAACCAATTGTAATGAGCTGGAGGTATTGAGAAAGGTGGCAAATATTAGGATCCTGAGGATCCTGATATACCATGATCCAGATATATATATATATATATATATATATATATATATATATATATATATATATATATATATATATATATCCTGATCCTGGATCCTGAGGATCCAGATATTAGGATCCTGAGGCATTCCTAAGCTGGCTTTCCTAACTTTTGAAAAGCTGGCCACAGGGAAAGCCCAATATCAATCGAGTCTGTACTGGTGCACGTAGCCAAATAGGATGGGCTGCTGCGTACGGAACAGGGGTCGACATTAGGAAAAATGCACCGGAAAATCAATTTGTTCACATGCCAACTGCAGGAGGACCGACAAGGCAAGGGTATCAGTCAATTCAATCCTTTTTTTAAGCGGAAAAAATCAATCTTACTTTTCACAGCGTCAAATGCACATGCGGCGAGTCGCACGATTTGTTCAGCTTCACGGTTCGTTCAACGAATCAAGGACGAAATTCAGGTAACAGTCAGCAACTTGATCCCATATTAATTTCTCGTACATGATCTATCCAGTGACCGCTTGGTGCGTGGGAACTCCATCTGTGCAATTCAGCAACATCAGAAGAACCGATCCGTGGCGAGATATTTGACACTGCTAGGAGGCTTTCACCCATGATCCAACATTACATAATAGCTGCGCATTGCTGGTTGAAATGGAGAGTGCAATGGTAGATGAAGGAGCATGCGGCCAAAGAGTAGTACCAACACATCAGCTTCTCAAGGTCCCCTCAGAGGATCAGTCGGCCGATGCTTTGGGAGCAGGGGGACCTAGGTTCAAGTCTGACCCAGGGCAGACTTTTCCTCGGCCGGCTCATAGCCAGGAGACGGCAGCAACTGAGAAGTGTTCCCCGTGCCGCGGGATTAACGCCAACCGACCAGCGTCCGCAGCTTCGATCCAAGGGCGTGATCAGCCTGTACACATGTTGCCCGTGTTGTACACTATATCCACCGCTACGTTACACTGCCTACGATGTGTCACGGTGCGTTGGCGCGTTCCGAGGACACGGCCTCACCTCGTGTCGGCCGAGCGGTCCTCTGTTCGCTGGACACGGTACATCTGAATATGAATAGCCCCGCCATAGCCCTCCAATAGCCCTGCACGACTCGCTACGGCGAAACAATCTGAGAGCACGTGTGTGAGCAAGACTGTCCTGCAAACGTGTCCACAAATGGAATTTCTGTCTATAAAGCGGGTGTGTATGTGTGCGTGTATACACACACACACACACATATATATATATATATATATATATATATATATATATATATATATATATATATATATATATATATATATATGTGTGTGTGTGTATTTGTGTGTGTGTGTGTGTGTGTGTGTGTGCTGTGGTGTGTGGTGTGTGTGTGTGTGCGGGTGCGGCGTGCGTGGTGCGTGCGTGCGTCGTGCGTGCGTGCGTGCGTGCGTGCGTGCGTGCGTGCGTGCGTGCGTGCGTGTGTGTGTGTGTGTGTGTGTGTGTGTGTGGCTGGGGTTTTTGAGCGCGTCAGCTCTTCCGACTATGCTGCGCCCATAACTAATATGCTTCAACTACTTGAGGACACACACCAAAAGGTGTACAAAGGCGATAGCAGACAATGCGAGTAAAATCATTAATCAGCAAAGCAGGTTGAGACCGACTAAGTAAAATACGGCAAAGCAGGTCAGTCGGTCTCAACCATATCAGTTGTGTTATGAACAAAATACTGAAGGCACAGTTCACAGTGCTACACCGGCAGGAGGGGGAGGGAAAGCAAGCCCAACCTATGCCCACCCTACGAACTGCCGGTGGTACATACACAATATACGCCTTGATGCAGTTGCGGAAGCTTAAAACGTCCGATATATCCAGGTTTAGGTCCTCGCCCAATGCATCGATGTTACTAGATGTTTTTGTCTTAAGATAGTCCTGTCGGACTTTATCAAAATGTGTACATGAAATAAGTGTATGTTCAACCATCATTACGGCCCCACAGGCTGTGCAATGGTTTTGACATTTCCCTGTAAAACAAATGACTATGTGGCTGATATATATATATATATATATATATATATATATATATATATATATATATATATATATATATACATAAATATATATACATACATGGTCGATACGCAGTCTACCCAGTGACACCTCTTCTTTCTATTTTGCCGAGCCGCAAACTGTCAGTGGCGGTTTAATTTGTTTTAGCACACACGGCTTCTCTGAAGACCAATGATGTTGCCAGCCATCCCTGACTGACGAGTTCAGCATGGTGAACGGATCTGTTCCCGGTATCTTGATGTTGGCTGCAACAGGAAGGTCTCATGCTGCCTTGGCAGTAGCGTCGACCTCTTCGTTTCCATGAGCTCCGACATGGCTTGGCAGGCACCCATATAAAACTTACGTGGCACTGCTACCGGGCGTGCATGCCCGATTTTGTACACCGACCATGTATCCGAGTACGGGAGCTAAGAATATTAATAACGAAACAAAAAAGGGGCAAAATATAACACTTGTTTTGTCTTTGTTCATTACTGAATATTGCTATTAGTTTTTCTCGCTTCACTTGTTTTCACGGAATGATTGCGATGCAGCGTTTATTGAACTGACAGTTAGAGTTGACGTCACATTCACAGGGACCACTTACTGTGCAGTCGTCCGAGCCGGAGGCGATCACGTTGTCATTGAATGGGTTCCACTTGATGTCCGTCACTGGTCCTGAGTGGCCGGCCACGCGCCCACAGGACGAGTCCACTCGGCCCGTCTGGCAAGGTCAGGTCAGGTCAGGTCATCAGTGTTACGTCCGTGGTGCCAACGGGGTGCGTGAACGAGCTTTCTCGTCACTTTTTGTAAAGCAGCATGGCTGAAAACATGCATTGATGTATTTTATCATATACATATACATAGCCCGGTGGAACATCCCGCATGTATTCTGAATATATTCCAAGGTATCGAAATGATATGTGAATGTGATTCCGAAATTATTCCAAGGACCATCGTGAGAACACAAAGCGAGCTGCCACCACTACACAGTGTGGTGGTGGATCGTCACCAACATGAGAGCACAAAGCCAGTTATCACCACTGCATAGTGTAGTGATGGAACGCTGCACAAGGGGTTGGAAATGAACTATTCCTGGATTTGTGGCATTTAGAACATCTAGTTTCCGGAAAAGTGTCTTCTCATTTTTTCCATCTTGAGTTTTCATGGCGCTCTTGGACAATAAACTGTTATGTGATGAAGTGCTCAGGATTTACTGAAAAGTGCGAACTGATATTCTGATGTCACATTTTTAAAAGAAAACCATCCTCTCCATATTCGGTTACCGCAAAATTGTCATCTCCACATACCGGATTACTGATAGAGCAAATCCAACCCCGGCCACATACCAGTTTAGTGAAGGCCGATGGTTTTTGGTACGCCAACTGTTCAAATGCCACATGTCGTCCACAACTCGAGGAGCAGCTGACTTGAGCGCGATATGAAGCTCAGTGTTACCCCTACAGCTATGCTGATTTCCGGGTTATTTGGACGACATTACTGGTGGTACTTGGGACTGTGTGCAGGTCTCCTGCCTCTCGGGGATGTCCGACCGACCACCCGGCAGTGATGAGGGAAGGAGGGCTGATCGACACTCGGGGCAGCGTGCCTGCCTGGGCCTCCCGACCTCCCGGAGTACCTACCTGACCACACCACAGTGATGAGGGAAGGAGAGCTGATCGACACTCGGGGCAGCGTGCCTGCCTGGGCCTCCCGACCTCCCGGAGTACCTACCTGGCCGCCCTACAGTGATGAGGGGAGGAGAGCTGATCGACACTCGGGGCAGCGTGCCTGCCTGGGCCTCCCGACCTCCCGGGGTACCTACCTGACCACACCACAGTGATGAGGGAAGGAGGGCTGATCGACACTCGGGGCAGCGTGCCTGCCTGGGCCTCCCGACCTCCCGGGGTACCTACCTGACCACACCACAGTGATGAGGGAAGGAGGGCTGATCGATACTCGGGGCAGCGTGCCTGCCTGGGCCTCCCGACCTCCCGGGGTACCTACCTGACCACACCACAGTGATGAGGGAAGGAGGGCTGATCGACACTCGGGGCAGCGTGCCTGCCTGGGCCTCCCGACCTCCCGGGGTACCTACCTGACCACACCACAGTGATGAGGGAAGGAGGGCTGATCGATACTCGGGGTTGCTTGCCTGCTCGGGTCTCTCGGGGTACCTGACCGCCCAACAGTGATGAGGGGAGGAGGGCTGATCGATACTTGGGGCTGCGTGCCTGCTGGGTCTCCCGATCTCCGAGGCATCCGACCACACCACAGTGATGAGGGGAAGAGGGCTGATGGGCCACACAGCGTCAAAGGAAACCTCGGCGTCTTTTGCTCGACACTCAAGTGCCAAATCCGTGAGACTTATCAGCCTATGGTCCCCATCGATCACGAGGAATAAAGCCTATGCAATGTGGCGATTGAATTTCAATATCTATGGCTTGGCGGTTCGAAAAAGAAAAAGATGTCGAATACCGTGTGCCGAACTATACAATCAGAGTCCGGTCCTGCTACGTCCCGTCCGGGGAAAAATATAGAATGGATGAGATACTTTTATACAAAAAAAAACAATGAGTCGCTGAAAAACCACAAATACACTGGCACTCCGCATGAAAACGTTCCTCGAGGATTTCACGTTCTGACGGTGTGAAACCTGAGTCACCTCCGTTAGCAAGTCCCGGCAACACCCCTGCCAGTCAATGTGAGGAACACGAGAGTACAGGCGCGACGTCCACCGCCGTACGAAGGCCACCTCTCGGCGACGCTCCGCAGCTCCAGCCTACTGCTGCAATAACAGCGGCTGGATGAATCAGCGGACTGAATGAAATTGAAGGGTGTGTGGCATTCGGTGACACGGCCGTTCTCTTGCCGTGTGTCACGTGATCAGGCTAAGCACGCCGTTATGTTCGGTCGATAGCGCATGACTCTCACCACCGCCAGTTAGCTCGGCACAAGAGTGCTCGAGGAGCATGTCGTAACCGGTGATAAATTATTGGTGAAATACGGTGGAACATACCTATCACTTTTTCAATACTCAATCGACATCCTTTCCAAATCGATCGACACCGGTATGTTTATGATGTATGATTCTGAAGTGTTCACTCCGCATTTCGCACTAACTCTATCAATCCCCAACTAACTCTACCTCATTTACAAGTGTCATGCTTACGCTCACAATTACTCGTCAAGACACTCGATGCATTTCGTAGCATAACTACAGGTAAAGATATTACCTATGACGTGGTCAGTTCTACAAAGACAATT
Source organism: Imbricaverruca yamaguchii (assembly GCA_034440575.1). Classification (NCBI taxonomy): domain Eukaryota; kingdom Metazoa; phylum Arthropoda; class Thecostraca; family Neoverrucidae; genus Imbricaverruca; species Imbricaverruca yamaguchii. Next base: position 429,368 of record JAOTOL010001648.1, on the reverse strand, counting down.
TATAGCATAACCCTATTGCTATCGTTAATATAGGCATCCATAAATTAGGTATGTGTTAAAACAAGCGAAAAGGTACACTTTTAAGTACACTATGGATTCAACGTTGAACTTCAAGGACATAAAATGTATTTTAAGCAACATCATATTTAATCGAAATTTCGACATCCTCGCTTACTACGACGTACTCGCTTCGATATTGTGACACACAGCGAAAAACCACCGCTCTGACACCCCATAGCTGTCTACATCTACCTTGTATATTTCATGTTTCACGCCACGCGCATGATACTGCGTGGTGCTATAGGCTAGGGGGCCTGGCATACCTGGATATGTCAGAACTGCAACACGTTCGTCAATCTTGGCAAGAGCGATGTCAAAACGAGTTGGAAATGACAGTCATGGGTTTGAACAAGCGCCGTTAGCGGATGGTCTAGGGATAGGGTGCTTGTCTCCCAACCGAAAGGTTGCTGGTTCGAGCCCCAACCGCCGCTAATCTTCGCTCTCAGTCCACTATAGCTGCAGTGCTAATCGGCGCGAGAGATTGATGACGCTATGTGACCGCACCGTTGTCGGATCGCCAAACCAACCAACCAACTAACCCGCTAACACGGATACAAGTGTCAGTGTTCTCCAGAAGTGTGACGTCATACCTTCTCCAGAGGTATGACGACAAACGCGCCGCCTCCGGCAACTTCTGTGACGACGGCGACGAACTTCGGGTTGGCCGCACAGTAGTTGCCATCGTGAGCGTTGCGAGTGATCTTGAGGTTGTCGTACGACCGGTCTCGGCGGGCGGGCGAGCCGAAAATGTGTCGAAACTTGGAGGTGCGCACTCCCCGGAACGAGAACTGAAAAACGGACCACGCGATAATGGCCCAGGCCAGGGCGAGCCTCACGGAGCACACAACAACGGGCCGCACTGGGGCGAGTCTCAGGGAGCACACAATAACGGACCGGACCAGGGCGAGCCTCACGGAGCACGTGATAACGGACCGGACCAGGGCGAGCCTCACGGAGCACGTGATAACGGACCGGACCAGGGCGAGCCTCACGGAGCACGTGATACCGGACCGGACCAGGGCGAGCCTCACGGACCACACAATGACGGGCCGGACCAGGGGAAAACTTCACGAGCGTGGTAGCTGCATGAAGGAAGAATAAACAAGAAACGACAATGAAAGACCTGGAATGGAAACTAGCCTACCTGGAGGTATGTTGGTATTCCCAGGCCGAAAAAGTAGAATGTATATTATTAGCTCACTATTGAATTGCTAGGCTATATAATTCTAAGTCTAAAAAGATGAGCATCACTATCATGCATGTTAAGTCAAAACATTGTCAGGAAGCAAGAGGATTGAAGTAGGCGTGGATAGATGAAAAGTAACCAAACAAATGCACAACTAGGAGCAGGTGATGCATATCTGGCTCGTGGCGCCCTCCTACGGCGAGCGTGTGGTCAGATATGCTAATGTGATGACAACGTACGACGAGATGATGTTGGTGTGCCTTATAGAACGACATTTTCCTGACTTTGTTTTTTTTTAAATACTTGAAGCACTTCGCATACCACACCACAATAAATGTATGAGCCTGTCATAATACTTTGGTGTCAACTATTCTTCGTATTCTCCTATAACCTTGGTAATCAATTGTGAATAGCACCGGCATAATTACTTTGTATCATTTAAACGGCGATTTACTTCTTTACCCTTCTGCGTGACAAGTTCATGAAGGGAAGAATTTTTCAGCTGGCCTAGTCGTTGAAATTATTTGCTTTCCTCATGAAACGATGTCAAGGAATTCCTACGAGTCCGTCATGTTAGCACAAATAGTGCAGAAAAATAAGCTAACTAAATTGTATTATTAAAAAATTACCGGAACCAGGACAACAACGTATGTACACAGTTCTGCAGTCAGATTGCAGATTGCATTGGTCACAGTGCAGATGGAGAGAGAGCGGGAAAGCACTACTGATCATATACCTGCGCTGGGTTTTTCTTCATTTGTGCCGTCACAGAAGATGAACGATGATGAGTCCAAGGGTCAGGCACAACTTAAAATACCTGTAAGGAAAACGAAAGAAATAAGACATAACAAACAAACAAAACATATGGAAAAAACAAACACGTGGTTGCAATCACTACCCGACCGGTACTGAGTGCAGCAATGCTGGGAGTGCAGAAGGGTACGTGATCATGCGATGCAGGTTCACGATGCACGATGCCTCTGCCGGGGAGGGGGGATTTGCGGTGACACCGGGCAACATGATGCGTGGCTGGCAGTGGGCGACGGATGGCATCAGCCACCACTATCCGGCCAGAGATGCGCGAACTCAGCCACCACTATCCGGCCAAAGACACGTGATCTCAGCCACCACTATCCGGCCAGAGATGCGTTACCTCAGCCACCACTATCCGGCCAGAGATGCGCGAACTCAGCCACCACTATCCGGCCAAAGACACGTGATCTCAGCCACCACTATCCGGCCAGAGATGTCTGACCTCAGCCACCACTCAGACATCTGGTCAGAGATGCATGACCCGTTATCTCGCCAGGCCGCCGCCCGGCACCGTTTTCCACTGCTCCGTCCACAACTGGCTCCTCGACCGGCCTAATAACACACTTGCACGCTGCCGGCGCTGAGCCGGATACAGGCGACATCTCTCACCCCAGATACGCCGCACCCGACGCCGACATTGACCCCTGCATTCTGACCCCCCAGCCTTGACTTCTGCGTGCTGACTCACGCACCGCATCCGGTCTCGATTGCAATGCGGTGTGTGGACAAATGAAATACACCGTGCCACTTGGACCAAATGTGAAGGGTGGTGCCGCAGGTGGAGTTATCGGACCCGATAGGAGTTATCGGACCCGAGTTGAGACGTTTTGCAGATGGTGTGTGGATAGCTTATGCACAGATGTGCACACAATGATGCGGTCAAGGAAGTGGAGATAGCGCTGCTGGATATCAGTCAAGAGAACATTCGAGTGTGGTTCGAAGGAGTGCCATAATGGAAGTTCCGGGTGAATACATTTGGAACGGTCTGTGAATAGGGAGTGCGCACACAATCAGTTGCAAATGTGAAGCAGTTGTATCAAGTTGCTCAAATGTGCATAGGAGAAAATCAGCTCAACAATGGCTTCAGAAGTCCGTAACAAAAAATCGTAGGACATATCGAACATGTATGCTTTGCCATAATGCGTAGGGCTTTCGAGCACCACACTAACTATGTTCTTCGTGCATCGCTAAGAAACAAACACTGTGCTGTACGTGTTGTGAATGTGGTCATAGACATTACAATTGAACTGCTGAATGTGGTCAGACATTATGGTTGGACTCTGTGAGCCAACTGTCATGTGCCCATTGACGATGCAATGCCAACAGTAATCTCATATCATCATCTGATCTGTTACATCAGTCCAACCACGCCCTCTCCACCCCTGGACCTATAAAATCAGTCCAGCCACGCCCTCTCCACCCTGGACATATCACATCGGTCCAGTCACGCCATCTCCGCCCCTGGATCTATCACATCGGTCCAGCCACGCCCTCTACCACCAGGACACGCCGAGCCCATCACGTCGGATTAGCGGCTCCCTCACTACCCCCAGAACCGACCACGTCAGTCCAGCCGTGGTCTGTCTACCCCCCCGTGCACGTCGGTCCGTACTGCCGCAGGCGATTCGAGGAGACGTGAGACGCCAAAGTTATCGATGACTGATGGTCTGATAGTGGTACAAACACCACCGCGTCGGTTACGTAGGACTGGAGCGGAAGATCGAGCGATGTGAGGCTAACCAGTTAATCGGTACGCCACTGAGCCTCCGGTAGCTGAACAGTTATAGACCAAGTAGACCAAATAGCCACAAAATAGACTGAGGCGGGTATAGGCTTGTCATCAATAAGTGATTCAACCACGTCCGCGGTTGCTGCGAGAATGCCCCATCGAGAAAAAGGTCATTATGTATTTATGAGCTTCCCCCGATACAAACGGGACCGACGAAAGCGTTTCTGACGTGAGGCGAGTCTGTTGAGACGTGTCTCCATGCGATTGAACCTCCATCATCGATTCTCACAAAGAGTCTTTCATAGAGTTTTTGAAGAGACCTCTACGGTGTCCTCAAGGGCGGTGGTGCAACCAAGGGGAGGGGGTAGTACAAGGTGCCGGTAGTTTTAACATGTTATTTTTTTAAAGATCGGAGTTGACACACTTGAAATCGAATTGGTGTGTGCTAAATCCAGCACCATTCCGCAAGCGGGAACACGACTTCACTGCCGCCTGCAGCGACCGCAGCCACCACGAAAGAGGTGAAACCCCGGGCGTTTATGGCGCGACGCGGACGCAGTTCCGGCGGCGGCGGCGGCGGAGCCGTCAGGCGCCGAAGGTAGCACCTCGACCCGACGTCGGCCACGCCTGAGGGCCGTGCTCAGCAGGGCTGCGGCGCGCCTTGTTTACCACTGATGCACGACAGGTGCGCCTCCCCCGTCGCGTACCGCCGCCACGCACTCCCAGCAGCGCCTCGTGACTCGAGCGTGCCGGGTGAACGGTAGGCGCGGCAGAAATGCGGCACACTCTGTGCTGCCAGCTGTGCCACTCGCCAACAGGTTTATGGGTAGCACGGCACAGATGCGGCACACTATGTGCTGCCAGCTGTGCCACTCGCCAACAGGTTTATGGGTAGCACGGCAGAGATGCGGCACACTCTGTACTGCCAGCTGTGCCACTGACCAGCTGGCCCGTGGGTAGAAGTTCCCGCGACGCAGAAATAGGATCGATGACCTGCGCGTGTTTCTCCTGGCATTGAGTGTCTAGTCCGAGTAGCAATTGGAAGTGAAAATTGATGTGTGGTAGATCACAGTTAGCACTCGGTTAGGACGGCTCCGATAAACACCTGACGAAATTGCTCTGAGTTGATGCAAGAGGAGGCAACCGCGTCAGACATGCATGACGTCAGGCACACGGTTGACTTGAGCAGATCGTTCCTAATTACGCGCAATGATGGAATGCATTTAAAAGCTCATTATACATTCACCACTTATATATTGAATCACGGCCTTAGCATAAGCGAAGGACTGAAGACGGTGTTTTCAATCCTCCTCTCTTGCATGTCTGTCTACAACTAAAGATGGGGTTGTCGCCTCTGTAGACTGTATGTGTGGAACTGCGGCATGGATTGGCAGCCTTCCTCTGCTGTGGCCATGTGCATAATTCAAGATTACGCTGTCAGACCCTCTCTGGGTACCCTCCAGTGCTTCCCAAGCGTCCACAGAATTCAATATACAAAAACAACGGGGCTCCTGCGCTATTTGTGATCTGCTCCGTCAGGGCAGATTACCACGTGCCGCTCGCGCGCATTTCATCAACCGCCGACCTTTTTACCTGCTACTCCAGCCATACATCGAACCACAGAACAAAGAGGCCAAACGAGGCTGCCCCCGAAAGTTCGCAACGACTGAATGCCAACGAGGCGTAATACGAATTCGGCGTCAACTACGGATCAATTCAGCGTGGGCCCAGCGTGATCCAGGTCCATGTCTGAGGACGTGTGCCCATTTCTGAGGTCAGCGTTGGAATAGTCGATGCAGAACTGGAGTCACCGGCGTCGCTTCTGTGGTCATGTGACGTAGGCTCGGGTCGGTACCATCGGTGGACATCAGCACACGGTGATATACGACCACCGCTCCTGTGGTCATGTGACGTAGGCTCGGGTCGGTACCATCGGTGGACATCAGCACACGGTGATATACGACCACCGCTCCTGTGGTCATGTGACGTAGGCTCGGGTCGGTACCAACAGTGGACATCAGCACACGGTGATATGCGACCACCGCTCCTGTGGTCACGTGACGTAGGCTCGGGTCGGTACCAACAGTGGACATCAGCACACGGTGATATACGACCACCGCTCCTGTGGGGTAGTGGGTGGTTATCATCGGTGGAACAGCACACGGTGATATACGACCACCGCTCCTGTGTACCCGGATTTATTCGACTGTGTGTCCTGTACTACAGGACACACAGTCGAAAACGGCGGGCCCTGTGTGTCCTGTACTGGTCACGGCTGCCCTGTGTGTCCTGTACTGATCACGACTGCCCTGTGTGTCCTGTACTGCTCACGGCTGCCCTGTGTGTCCTGTACTGCTCACGACTGCCCTGTGTGCCCTGTACTGCTCACGACTGCCCTGTGTGTCCTGTACTGCGGGTGTTCTGTACTGCTCACGGTTACCCTGTGTGTCTTGTACTGCGGGTGTTCTGTACTGCTCATGACTACCCTGTGTGTCCTGTACTGCTCACGGCTGTCCTGTGTGTCCTGTACTGCTCACGGCTGGCCTGTGTCCTGTACTGATCATGACTATCCTGTGTGTCCTGTACTGCTCACGGCTGCCCTGTGTGTCCTGTACTGATCACGGTTACCCTGTGTGTCCTGTACTGCTCACGGCTGCCCTGTGTGTCCTGTACTGCTCACGGTTACCCTGTGTGTCCTGTACTGCTCACGGCTGTCCTGTGTGTCCTGTACTGCTCACGACTGCCCTGTGTGTCCTGTACTGATCACGGTTACCCTGTGTGTCTGTACTGCTCATGACTATCCTGTGTGTCCTGTACTGCTCACGGCTGTCCTGTGTGTCCTGTACTGCTCACGGTTACCCTGTGTGTCCTGTACTGCTCACGGCTGCCCTGTGTGTCCTGTACAGCTCACGGCTCCCCTGTGTGTCCTGTACTGCTCACTGCTGCCCTGTGTGTCCTGTACAGCTCACGGCTGCTCTGCATGTTCTGCGTACCGACATGTTCCCGGTGCAGACTGGCACCTCCCACCGGTGAGACTCCAGGCGCCTGACACCTCGCCCGCGCTGTGAGCGGCGCGTGCTGCGTCGACACCGACAGACGCCGCCGCAGGGCCCGGCCGGCGCCGACACATACGTCGCACGCACACACACGGCGGATGTGCCGCCCGAGCGTCGGCCGGCTCGCCGCAGCTGTGTGTACTTCCGCATCAGCCAGGTGTGAGCAGGCTGCAGCCGGGCAGGGATCCAGACGGCGGCGGCCTGGGTGGCCCGCCAGCGCGTGTGGGCTAGTGTCGGAGCGTGGGAGGGGTGGCGGGGGTCCAGCCTGTCCCGTCGGTAGTGAACCGCACCGAGTCGCTGCTACGTCGGTTGGTTGACACGTGCCAGGACAGCAGCGCCACTCCCGACAGCTTCGGCCCCGCCCCAGGACGGTTAACCCTTCGAGGACAGTAGCACCACTCCCCGACGGGTTCGGCCCCTCCCCAGGACAGCGAACCCTCCGAAGACGGGGGCGTCGCCCTAGCATGTCCGGTGTGGTCGTCGGCGCGAGCCGCGGTGCGGAGCGCAACTCGATCCACGTCCCCCAGGTCTGAGTGATTTTACCAGACGTCTGAGTGAACCCCGGTTCACACCGCGACAGGATGGGATGAGAAACGGCGCTGCCGGCCGCTCGCCTGCGATTTTGTGACGTCACATGACCAAATATGGTAAGCGACCGCCCCGGCCGTTTTGGCTTTGGCGTTTGCCGGTGTGAATCGGAGATGGGTCAGACAAGAAACGGCGCCGTTTGGCACGAACAAGAAAAGTTGGATTGAAGTCAACTTTTGTGTCGGCCTCGTGGCGTACTGTTGTCGGCGAGCACAGGGCAAGGGGTACCGTTGGCAGATAGGTGAACTTTGGGGATGGTGGTGGAGTATTTGCTCAATATTTCAGTCAAAGATGGTCTATACTGAAGCACGGCCTTCGTTGTATGTGTTTTGTATGCTCGATTTGATTTAGCATTATAGGGAAGAGGGGTTGTATCTGGACATGTTTTGTTTCCTGAACACATACTTTTGGATGTCTCCCACATCATATTCAGCATATAAACAACAAAGAGATGGTGGTATTCATAAATGATGCACCTGTCTCTACCAAAATATGACGGCATGATTGCATAGTAATACATTTATTTTCGTGTTTGGAGATAATGAAGTTCACAGGTACCATTTTAGGTTTCTAGGGGCTTAAGGCTTAAAGAAACCATAAGGAAGTGACTTTCAATATTTGTCTTTGCATTTACACCAGCAATTTTAGTGGCTACTAATAGCTTGTACCACAACAGCTACAGTGAGTCAATTCTGCACAACATTTTTGTGCTCAAAATATGGTACACCGTTACAAAATAATTATCTGTTTGGAAGTTGCTCATTGCAAGTGGTTAGAGGACTTTTATTGAGGGGAATTGTTTGAATACGGATAGCTCGTTCATTTCTTTGTTGAGTAAGCACAGTACAATTAATTGATCAGCTATACAAAAGCAAATGCTATTTGTTTCATGCTGCACTTAATGTTCAGAACCCCTTCTTCCCCTAAGTAGGTAGCTACCTGCCTACTACCTATCACTCTATGTCAGCACTTGCTAAGTATATGATTAGTTTTGGTTGATTTATTTGCTTATTGGTGGAATGGATACATCAATATAACAAAAAATAAACAACCAAGTCTAGTTGTTATTGGGAAAGCCTGTTAGGCAACCTAGCAATCATTAGACACTTCCACGTTGCATCTAATGATCTAACCTCACAAACATGAGCCTCATTATTATAACATTAATTGGAAATATGTTGGGTGGGGTGCACCAGTGTTTTGTATTTTTGGGAGGCAAGGCCCCAAAAAATGCAAAATGATGCTTGCTAGCATACCATTACCACATTGAGGACAGCATACCCACCCATGCCACATTCAGCATGACTTCATTATGACTACATCATTCCAACTGATGAAATATTTTGGTCTCCAGGGAAGTAATGGGGAAAAATGAGCAGGCTTTGGTGCAGAAAGACACAAGCATGTGAAGTGGTCCAAGGTGACAAAATAAGTTTCACTTCGACAAGTTTAAAATCATACTTGTATGTAGGCAGCATATCAGGGATCCATACTTCGTGGGTGGCCAAATACTATCTATGACTCAACAGGATGATGTAGGTGCCATTGTGGACACAGACCAAAGTAGCTAGAAAGAAGGCATTGAATGCCTGTGGAAATAAATAGGAATGTACCATACAAAAGCTAAGTCATCAAGCTTTACTGTGCATACGTCAGGCCACTTTTGCAATACTGTGTTCAAGCTTTGTCCCCTAGTAATGGAAAAGATTGTTGGTTTTTAGATTGAGTACAAAAGAGGGAACACAAATGGTTATTGGTACAAGCAACCTGGCATATGAGGACAGATTAAAGAAATTGATTATATCTTCACTTAGGCATAAATATGGGGCATACCAAGCTCTTTCTAGGTCGGACATCATCCAGAAGCATGAGTAAAAACAAATTGCCTTCTATCTTCAACACGTAACCCTCGACGCTTAGTTAATACAAGCCAGTCCACAATTAAATTCGCGAAGATCATCGCACATCACGCACCTCACAAGCAATGAGTGAGGTGCGCCACTTCGTAAACCAGGCGCCAGTAAGGGATACGTCCGTTGTTACCAATTCGCGTCTTGAGTATTTCCGATGTTACCATATGCTCAACTTCTGCCGCTCTTGTTCTGCTGACAAGAAAGTTTCTTATCCGTTTCGGTCTGTCGCGGTGTGAACCGGGCTTGACATGGCCGTCATACCTGGGACTGGCTCCAAAACGGCGGGCAACGCCACGGGACAGTGGTAGTGGGAAATGCCAGGAGACAGCGACGGTGGGAAGCACCATAGCACAGAGGTAGTGGCACGACTATGAGACAGGAATAACGGCAATACCATGGCACAGTGGTAATGGGTATGGTGACGGTTTCCGCTCGGAGCGTTCATGACAGGACTAGACAAGTCTGGACACATATGAGCCAAACGCAAGCCCCCTCAAAAGTATATAAAACACCCCTGGCTCCAACCGTCATCGATATCAAGTCCAGGTCAAATGCTATTTTCGGGGCACTGCACTTGCTCAACGAGGCATAGCGTCAAAGGCGCTGATGTCGGCCAGAGGATATCACCCTGCTTTGCGCCAGTGTGGGTCGTAGCGGCTTCAAGGGTCACCAAGAGGAAGTCCTTCCAGCTACGCTGGACGGCATTGATACGGACGTTCGCGGGAAGGCGGTGGAGTTTATCCAGAAGAGCCGAGTCGTGCAACAGTCCACTGATGGCCGTCTCAAGGTGCGGCACCTAAAGAGTCCCACGTCTGAACTCTTCGGCCTGCAGCTACATGCAGATGGCCGACGTGTAGAACGCGACACTAGAGCCGCCGTACATCCGCAGGCACTGGCGACGAAGCGAGCTCGACAGCAGCGACGCCACTCCACCAGGGCGTGCTCTGCCACAGCCACTCAACGGTGAGAGCAGTGAAGCTGGCAACGGAGTCCACGGGGCAGGTTTGTGGCGCCCAGCGGCAAGACAGCCAAGCTGGCAGCGATGAAGCGTAGGCACGGACAAGCGACGATGGCGGGGCATGAGCACAAAAAGTGATGCAGTTGAATATCTGTCACATGATCTTGAATCTGTATTAGTGATGTGTAATCTCCGCAATCTTCGTAATGCATAATCCATGTGAAATTCAAATATGACAATGAGAAACCTTTGCAGGAACCATGCTCGATGCGGCGACATGAATGGAGAATGGGGAGGGTGGGAGAAAGGGAAGGAGGGGGAAGGTGAGAGTGGACGAGAGAGGAAGAGAGAAAGAGGGGAGAGGGAGTGAGGGTGAGAGGGAGGATAACAGATATATTAACGGTTGGATTGCAATAAGCTGTTAATTAAAGGTCAGAATTTGGGTTGTTTCACTCACAACATGGAGTAACAGCAAATACGTGGAGAATGACAGATGGCTATTATTTACTTCCTGCTGCATTCTATTTACGCTTCTTACAGGTCATCACCCCCGACGGCGAATGCATTCATCCTTCATCTCAAAATGTCTACCTGCATTAATATCTGACCCAGTGTATTCATACACTCGGTCAATCATTGTCGAATGTTCTCTTCAGGGCGTTGCGACGGAGCTGCCACCTATTGGCCAGCTGATGAAATACCGATCGAGTAGCTGCGTACAGCAGAATGCTGTTGAAAAATCGCGAGGGTGCTGGACACCAAAAGCGGTATGCATCTGCAACACCAATGTACCAACATATCAGATACGTGCTTAGTTAGGCACGCTGCCCTCGGTGGAAGTGATAGTGCAAAGTGAACATCGTGAACCTTAATGACTTTAAGACGGGCGGGCAACGAAAATTCGAATATTTCGACAAAATGTCATAACCGAACGCAGCATGAAAAACCATAGAATGATGCCCGAAAATAGAAGAGCTGGAAAAGAGGCGAAAATGGGCCACCCTACCAAGCATTAGCTCCCAGAAAATAGAGCGTGCACCGCCAAATCTCTCGCTGAACCTTGTCTGTCCGAGCAGCGCGAGCGCGAGCAAGAACTTCCAACACCTCAATTCATCCAAAATATATATTCAATTCAATAGGCATCATGTGGCCCTTCCTCTCCCAATCGTTTTCACAAAGCGACACCAGTGCTGTCCGTGGCAGTGAGCGACGGTATGATGTCCTGGGGCAGGAAGGATAAGGGCCAATACGATGGGGGAGAGATAGTAAGCAATGCCATAGGACTGATAGTGGGTAACGTCGGGGGACAAATATAGAGGTAATCTCATGAAACAGTAGCAGTAGCCAATGCTGTGGGACACGGGTAATGGGTAATACCGTGGGAGAGTGGTTGTGGGTAATGCCAGGGGACGAACAGCAATTCCATGGAACAGTACCAGTGATTAACGTCAGTGATAGGACTGCCAGAGTAGGTGATATGGCTGCAGTGGAGAGCCGGCTCCTGTTCCCCCCACACCTAGTGCCGTCCCAGAGCGAGGATACACAATTCACTTGGCGCCAAACTGCTATAAACATCGACCGGGGCGTGGCTGGCTGGACGTCGAGAGGTGAAAATGCCTTCCCGAACGTTCCCCGAACCTGGTCACGGATCGCAACGTTTGTGTAATAATGATGGATCATAATAACGACCATCGACCGACCGTCGACTGACACATAGCCCGGCCGACTAATTTGACCCTCTGATAAGGAAATAACGACAGTAGCGTGCCGTGGTGCGCTACACGGACGACGACTTCGCAACACGCGTAGACACAAACATATCGTCGACAGCGACTCACAAGCTGAACGTGCTCGAAGAGTCCGAGTCAGAGTACAGTCGGTCACGGCAGCATCTTCCAGTATACCTTTGCTCTGGCTTTTCACCAGGAACGTAGGCTGTGCCGCTCTACAACAATTATTGGCAGGAATTACAGGAAATCCATAGCGACCAATTTTTGCCTGTCGACAGTAGTTCAGTGGTAGCCTGCTCTCGTGAAGCGGCACAGCCTACCAATAATTGATGTGACGCGTCTAAGCACACGTTCCTGGTGACCAGCCATTGTAAAGTCGCATTGGAACATATTTCCGTGACCGGCTGTACCACCTCGAAATCCTGCGTAGATCAACGTGATGGCATGCATACGGCGGGTGTGGTGCCACGCGCCGCCCAGTGACCCCAGTGACCCCATTAACCGTGACGCGTCATGCGCCATGGCGCGTGTGAGTCAGAGCGCAGACGCACGCGAGTCGGCCGTCATCGCTGGAACCTTTCAGAGCCGCCAACGATGTCCAAGGTCAGACGCGTTACGGGCGTCACACACCGCAGGCCGGACGAGCCACGAGCTGGCTGTTACGGGGGTCGGCGAGCCACACCGGCAACGAGGAAACGGGGGTGGTGCACCCGCGCCCGATGGCTCCCTCGATGTGGAATGAGGCAAGAGGAAGAGGTCTGTGCACGCAGACTGACACAGCAGCCCTGCAGGGATGACAAACACACCAGCTCTGCAGGTCTAACAGACACAAAAGCTCTGTAGGACCGACAGACACAGCAGCTCTGCAGGTCTAACAGACATAAAAGCTCTGTAGGACCGACAGACACAGCAGCTCTGTAGGGCTGACAGACACAGCAGCTCTGTAGGGCTGACAGACGCAGCAACTCTGTAGGGCTGACAGACACAGCAGCCCTGTAGGGCTGGCAGACACGGCAGCCCTGTAGGGCTGACAGACACAGCAGCTCCGCAGGGCTGACGCCGGGTCACCGGGGGACGCTGGCCCCGGCGCCGCCAGCGCCACCGAGTGCGTCGACACGGCGTTCGGCCGCCGGGTCCGGCCTGACCCCGGTTGAGGCCCGTTCGCCGGTATCGATTCAGCGCTGCCGACAGGGCGGCGCCCGGCCCGCCGTCGCTGCCGACGCGGCGCGTCTTCCCCGGCCTGACCCGTGTCACCCCGCCGCAACTCAGCCACGCGACGCGACGCCGCAGCCGTGACCCGACGACCCGGCCGCCTGCCGCGGGTCACAGGTCATCGGCCAGACGACGGCGCCGTCTGCGGCGGCGCGTTTGATCAATGACCCGCCGCGGCCGCCGCCGCCGCCGCCGCGAGAGAGAGACGCTACCTCCGGCCGTCCTCGTCAGCTGCTCACCTCAGAGAAGGTGCCGCTTCGCTCCACCTTTAGCGGGCCCATCGCCATGACGCTGCCGCCGCCCCCGCACCGCGCGCACACACACACACACACACAGCTCGGCCGACTGCCCAACTGATCGTCGGCGCCGTGAAGCGCGACCCAACCGACGCCGACCGGCCCCGTCAGCCTGGCCGTCGGTGCCGACGATGGGGCGGTCGGGGCCCGCGCCGTCGGTGACGCATACCCCGCCAGCCAGACCGCGGCAATGGGCGGGTGTCTCAGCCTCCCTATCAGCATGGGGATCTCTGATATTTTCTTCAAATTTCCATTTGTATCATATATTAGATCTTCGTCATGATGCTCCACGAAAAAAAAATGGTTGGAATATGCTCTTACTTTCCGATCTAAAATACTATAGTGTTTAGAACTGTATACAAATTGAATGCATGTGATAACGTATGCCCCAAAAGCGTATTTTGTCTACAATTTCAGAATGACGTGTATTGCATAGGCATGCAAAACCATCATTCACACGCACACTAGCTATGTTGCATGCGCACATTTGTCCCCACCAGGATCCATTCAATCTATTTTACAGACGTGAATACACAAACCATTTAATTCGCAAGAACTACGAGATCTACGCCGCTACACATCAAAGCCACTTTCGCTATATAATAGTGACTGTATAACAAATGTTAGTCACCTCGGCGCCTACGCCGCTTCATGCTGGTACTTCAAACGTTTCATAAATAGTGGCCCAGGTCAGTTTTTCCCCGAGCAACTTTCCGCTTCAGAAATTACTACCGTGTACCGCTTTGCATCCAGCTGATATGATCATGCAGCACCATGACCAAAGCGTGTGGAACATAAAAACCAAACACGTCGCGAAAGTGTTTTAAGCTAATTTGATTCCATGTAAGATAGCATACATGTCAGTACATGCCCGAATTAGTGTGCATGTTGGCAATCACACAGAGAGGAAGACCACACCGCTGGCCGAAGGTACCACTCTGATATCGAGCCTTTCGAGTTTTGCTCGGTATCAGACCATGACGGCAGGCCATTTCCAACATAACTGTATATGTCGGTAATGGGGAGTGGCTGGACCTCTGCCCTGATACCCCGCCATCCACCCAACGTCAGTGGTAGACCTCAGTATGTCAGACGTGGGCGGGCCTCCACCCTGCGGTGGTTATTGATTTCACGACACGTCGACCGTTGAGTCGCGTAGCGTCGCCCATCTCTCACGCCGATTGGTCGCGGGCGAAGAGTGGCGACCGGTGACACTCGAACCCACGATCTTCCGTTTTTGAGACGGGCAACTTACCCCTAGACTACTCGTCCCTGGGCCTCCACCCTGATATCCTACCATCCACCCGACATTAATGGTTTACCACAGGGCCCGTCGTGGCCGGGTCTCTGCCCTAATACCCCGCCACCCACCTGACATTCGTGGTGAACCATAGGATTCTACGCTGCAATGACTTCAGAGCATGTAGTCAGTGGGCGGTAGTCCAGGAGTTTTTCTCTAATGCCGACCTCAACTCAAAACTTCTCACAGAACAGGCTCCGCGTGACATGCCGAGTCGCGCTGTGCAGAATGCGGTGTGCCAGAGGACAACCCCAGCCTGTCCACACACCGTGTGCCAGAGTACAGCCCCAGCCTGTCCACACACCGTGTGCCAGAGGACAGCCCCAGCCTGTCCACACACCGTGTGCCAGAGTACAGCCCCAGCCTGTCCACACACCGTGTGCCAGAGGACAGCCCCAGCCTGTCCACACACCGTGTGCCCACACACCGTGTGCAGAGTACAGCCCCAGCCTGTCCACACACCGTGTGCCAGAGGACAGTCTCAGCCTGTCCACACACCGTGTGCCAGAGGACAGCCCCAGCCTGTCCACACACCGTGTGCCAGAGTACAGCCCCAGCCTGTCCACACACTCGTGTGCCAGAGGACAGTCTCAGCCTGTCCACACACCGTGTGCCAGAGGACAGTCCCAGCCTGTCCACACACCGTGTGCCAGAGTACAGCCCCAGCCTGTCCACACACCGTGTGCCAGAGTACAGCCCCAGCCTGTCCACACACCGTGTGCCAGAGGACAGCCCCAGCCTGTCCACACACCGTGTGCCAGAGGACAGTCTCAGCCTGTCCACACACCGTGTGCCAGAGTACAGCCCCAGCCTGTCCACACACCGTGTGCCAGAGGACAGTCTCAGCCTGTCCACACACCGCGTGCCAGAGGACAACCCCAGCCTGTTCACACGCCGTGTGACAGAGGACAGCCCCAGCCTGTCCACACACCGTGTCCAGAGGACAGTCCCAGCCTGTCCACACACCGTGTCCAGAGTACAGCCCCAGCCTGTCCACACACCGTGTGCCAGAGATTCCCCCCTACACCGTCCACCACCGTCAGAACAGCCCCAGCCTGTCCACACACCGTGTGACAGAGGACAGCCCCAGCCTGTCCACACACCGTGTGCCAGAGGAGAGTCTCAGCCTGTCCACACACTGCGTGCCAGAGGACAGATGTGTGGTTCAGCTGTGCCATGCCAACTCAAAACTGCAACGCTATATAATAGTATCACTCCGAGTAGTACCCATGCACGGTGAACTGGTCAAGTTTCACAGGCAGCACATATTTTCATCATCCATGCCGGTTCCGAGTCGATTTACAACATTCTTCACTGGATTATGTTACACCCCGTATACGTGTCGCTGACTGACTAATGACCTAGCATCTATCTGTGAGGCCACGACCATTAAAAAGGTCACCGAACCCTGGCCCCCTGAAACTGAGCGCTTCCATCGGAAGCCTGACACGAAGCCTCGTAAAAAATCCACGCAATGCAATGCATACCGAGTGTGTTCGCAACGCAGCCCCGCCCCTCTCTCTCGATTTCATCATCATGTGCGCACGGTGCCCCACACGCCGAAGAGCGTCACTTCCGCTGATGTCCGGCAGGACCGGAAGTGCCTCTCTCCACCTCCTCCCCCCCCCGTACACAACAGGCTGACCGTAGTGGCCAGACGGGCGACCGGGTGACCTCTTAACCACAGACCGACCCGGTCGTCAGCCTAACAACACTACGTGTCGCAGCCAGCTACAACATTGGTCTGAGCAGTAAACCCCGCCCGCACTACTCGTGAGAGATGCGAACACCTAGCATGGGGAACGTAGTACAGCCGAACGCACAACACGTACTAAAGAGCAGGCATGTATTGCTTGCATGTGGTCGTTGGTACCGGCCATTGATATCGACCGTTTCAAAGCCACTGCCCGAGAGTGAATGACAATTATTTAGGGATCATCTGCACCATGAAGCTGAATATTTATGGTCGTACGTGCACCGATGTAACAGCTGGCTGTTGTGGAACATGACTGGCCAATGGCACAACAGAGCTGGCGGCCCACCGAAATAGGCGGCATGATTCGCTATGAGGGTCAACTGCAGCTGTGAAGCTGCCAACCGCAGCTATAGAGATGCCAACCACAGCTGCGGAGACACCAACCACAGATGTGAAGATGCCAACCGCAGCTGTAGGGATGCCTACTATAGCTGAACCTTGGGTTCGTTCACGACACATTCAACCGCTAGGTCATATAGCGTCGCCAACCTCTCACGCCGATTTGTCGCGGGGGACTCGGTAAACGCCGTCGGTTGCGAGATTCGAACCCACAATCTTGCGATCAAGAGTCCGACTCTCTACCAACCGAGCTACCGCGGTTCCCGCCAACCGCAGCTGTGGAGATGCCAACCGCAGCTGTGGAGATGCCAACCGCAGCAGCAGTTGTGCTGTGATCTTACCTAAAAACACAGCATGGCTACCCACAGTTAACTACGTGCCTCTAAAGCGGTATCAACTGGAGAAACATACCATAGTCAGAGCAATCTCTAAAGGTGGCCGCAACTCTGCACTTAAACTTCACTGGTACAATACTTAGAAGTTGTGCAGCCTGGGGGGATAAACTCCTCTACTCAGCATCATATCTCCGACGGAGTTTTACCTCTGGTGGATTGGAGTTTAGGGGCGCGTCGACATCTAGGGTTACTTTACGCCCATGGAGTTTTATCTCTGTTGGTACGTGAAAACCGCAGTTAACCCCAACATGATGCCACCACAAGCGTATTCTCGGTCAGACTGGTGAGACGTGCTATGCTCCACCCAGATCTGAACTCGGCACGCTCGTGTGCCGGATACTCGTGCCGCGGCCCTCACGGAGGTGCGACGCTGACGCCAGTGTTAAGCGCCGCGGCCCAGTGGGCCCGTCCGCCACTCCGCAACACCAGAGCCCGATCAGCAATCCACACGTGGAGTACACCAGGCACGCTCCAGTAACCGCATGCCCGGTACCCGCCCCGGGCACCCGCGCGGACCACATGTACCTGCCCAGGGCACCGCACGCGCGACCACAGGTACCCGGCCCGGACATCCGCGCGGACCACATGTACCTGCCCGGGAACACCCCGTGCGGCCACAGGTACCCGTCCCGGGCATCGCTCGCGCGGAGCACAGGTACCGGCCCCGGGAATAGCTGTGCGGTCCCCAGGTACCTCTCCCGGGCACCCGCGTGTACCACACTTGGCGTTTCTTGGCGGAGGATCTAACGTCTAACTGCACAGACGACTTAGACACCGCTATCGCGAGATAAGAGCTATTCGCGCCGCGACAAGGGACCGGCCAAATAATAGCCAAAACTGGTATGTGGTAGAATGTAGTAGGACAACGTGACCAAAGCGGTCCGACAGCGACAACGAAGTGAGGTTTTAATTTCGCGACGACAGTGGCCAGTGATGTAAACACCACCACTTCAGTGTTTGACACCCAACGGCCGGCTCGTGGGACGAACTCGCCGGTCAACTGCAGCTGATAAACATCGTCTACATGCCGGCCGGCGGCAGCGGCGCAGCCAGGATACCCGTACAGGGGGCAAACTCGGCACATGCATCCGCACGAGAAATAGCACAGCCAGGGGAAGGAAGGCTTCTGGGGGTGACACGTGCTGTGCAGTGCTGACGTCGGTAGTTCGAATGCTGGGCTGCGAAACACACATGCCATTTGCCAATGAGCGAGACGGAGTCAAATAGACCACTTAGCCTCCGCCTTAGCAACGTCACTCGTCAACTGGCGGCTGCCGTGTCACAATTCACCAGGTCACCGACTACGGCCGGTCACCGGCCATCGACACCGACCACCGATCATCGACACCGACCATCGACACCGACCATCGACACCGACCATCGACACCGACCATCGTCACCGACCATCAACACCGACCATAAACACCGACCACGGCCGACCACCGACCATCGACACCGACCATCAACACCGACCATCGACACCGACCATCGACCACCGACTGCTGAAACCGACCATCGACCATCAACACCGACCACGGCCGACCACCGACCACGACCAACCACCGACCACCGACCACCGACCACCGACCACCGACCACCGACCACCGACCATCGACATCGACCACCGACCCTCGACACCGACCATCAACACCGACCGTCAACACCGACCATCGACACCGACCACGGCCGACCACCGACCACGAACGACCATCGACCACCGACCATGGCAGTACCGACGGCCAGCCGATGTTGCGTCAGCACGGTCTCCAGACTCAGCTGATGCCACAGCTATAACGGCTGGCAAACCGTCGTTAAAACGACAGTGAAGGGAAATGCAGAGCAGTGAACAGCAGAGAACGGCGGAGTCGGCGGAAATTAATGAGAGTGAATGGCGGTGAAATGTAGAATGAACAGCCCAAAGAAAGAAAATATGTTTGGTCCACAATATTAGGGCAAGTGTCGGCCATGTGGCACTTCCGAAATAGGAAAGATCTAGTGTTCAATTGTCACGTGTCCATTAGGCGACACATGTTGCTAACACACGTGGCGTGATCGACATGTGCTAACATGTGTTAGCACTAGCAATAATGTTGTTAACACATGTCAGGTATGCTAACACAAGAATGCAGCTGATTGTAGGCATAATATGCACAGGCCGCAAGCAAACGAGGATGGAAAATATTTCGATGCTCCCTGATATCGCATCTATATGCCCCAACGGAAGTTAGAACATCTCCGAACTGGACGAAATTGGGCGAGATGACATATTTATCGCAGATTTCATTCCTTCTGTCCAAACCGTACTTTCAGTTGGAAACGGACGATTTAAAATAACATTTGTTGATTAATCGATAATCTCTCGCACGTGCCGTGTAGGTAGCTGACCACCTTCACGACAAGATCGTAACTGATCGGTGATCGGAATCAGGCCCAAATGGTCACTGATATGGAATTATTCGCCACCCCTGTGGGCGACCAATCAGCCATAGCTTGGCAGCCTGGGTCATCGGCAAGTAATCGACCACCACAGATGAGTGATCATGATCGGCCACCGGCAGGATGTCAGCGGTGGTCGGTGATCAGTAATAGACCACATGTGGGTAGTCAGTTGTCAGTTGTCGGTGATCAGTACTGCTCCCCTGACAGGTGGCCAGATGTGGTCAGTAGTAGTCAGTGCTCGGCCCCTGACAGGTGGCCGGCTGTGGTCAGTAGTAGTCAGTGCTCGGCCCTGACAGTGGCCAGCTTTCAGTAGTAGTCAGTGGTCGGCCCTGACAGGTGGCCAGCTGTGGTCAGTAGTCAGTACTCGGCCCCTGACAGGTGGCCAGCTGTGGTCAGTAGTAGTCAGTGGTCGGCCCCTGACAGGTGGCCAGCTGTGGTCAGTAGTAGTCAGTGGTCGGCCCCTGACAGGTGGCCAGCTGTGGTCAGTAGTAGTCAGAGTGGCCAGCTGTGGTCAGTAGTAGTCAGTGCTCGGCCCCTGACAGGTGGCCAGCTGTGGTCAGTAGTAGTCAGTGCTCGGCCCCTGACAGGTGGCCAGCTGTGGTCAGTAGTAGTCAGTGCTCGGCCCCTGACAGGTGGCCAGCTGTGGTCAGTAGTCAGTAGTAGTCAGTGCTCGGCCCCTGACAGGTGGCCAGCTGTGGTCAGTAGTAGTCAGTGGTCGGCCCCTGACAGGTGGCCAGCTGTGGTCAGTAGTAGTCAGTGCGCCCTACAGGTGGCCAGCTGTGGTCAGTAGTAGTATCAGTGGTCGGCCCCTGACAGGTGGCCAGCTGTGGTCAGTAGTAGTCAGTGGTCGGCCCCTGACCCTGACAGGTGGCCAGCTGTGGTCAGTAGTAGTCAGTGGTCGGCCCCTGACAGGTGGCCAGCTGTGGTCAGTAGTCAGTAGTAGTCAGTGGTCGGCCCCTGACAGGTGGCCAGCTGTGGTCAGTAGTAGTCAGTGCTCGGCCCCTGACAGGTGGCCAGCTGTGGTCAGTAGTAGTCAGTACTCGGCCCCTGACAGGTGGCCAGCTGTGGTCAGTAGTAGTCAGTGCTCGGCCCCTGACAGGTGGCCAGCTGTGGTCAGCAGTAGTAGTCAGTAGCTCAGTAGTGTCAGTCTCGGCCCCTGACAGTGGCCAGCTGTGGTCAGTAGTGTCAGTACTGGCCCCTGACAGGTGGCCAGCTGTAGTCAGTAGTAGTCAGTGGTCGGCCCCTGACAGGTGGCCAGCTGTGGTCAGTAGTAGTAGAGTCAGTAGCTCGGCCCCGACAGGTGGTAGGTGGCCAGCTGTGGTCAGTAGTAGTCGGTCGGCCCTGACAGGTGGCCAGCTGTTGTAGTCCGGCCCCTGACAGGTGGCCAGCTGTGGTCAGTAGTAGTCAGTGCTCGGCCCCTGACAGGTGGCCAGCTGTGGTCAGTAGTAGTCAGTGATCGGCCCTGACAGGTGGCCAGCTGTGGTCAGTAGTAGTCCCAGTGCTATGTCTCGGCCCTGACAGGTGGCCCAGTCAGTCAGCTGTGGTCAGTAGTAGTCAGTACTCGGCCCCTGACAGGTGGCCAGCTGTGGTGGCGGCCGCACGTCCTCGACAGATGGCGCCGCGCCGATGTGGGTTACGTTAGCCGCGACACCGACAGCACCGGCAGCCGGCCCCGTTCCCGCGTCCGTTACCCGCCTGGTGCGGTGTCAGGCGGCTGGCAGTAGTGGCGGACACGGGGCAATCGGACACACTACAGCTTATATGTATGCATATATATAATATATATATATATATATATATATATATATATATATATATATATATATATATATATATATATATATATGTATGCCGGCTAACCATTATCCTGAATACGTGCTAACAAGATCCAGCTGCTATCCAAATGCTGCAACGTTACTGGGAAACGAACGCCCACAATCCCATCTGAGAAGGTCACTGAACACTGATAATCCCATCTGAGAAGGTCGCTGAACACTGATAATCCCATCTGAGAATGTCGCTGAACACTGATAATCCCATCTGAGAAGGTCACTGAACACTGATAATCCCATCTGAGAAGGTCACTGAACACTGATAATCCCATCTGAGAGAGTCACTGAACACTGATAATCCCATCTGAGAAGGTCACTGAACATTGATAATCCCATCTGAGAAGGTCACTGAACACTGATAATCCCATTTGAGAAGGTCGCTGAACGCCCACCATGTCATCTGAGCCTGAACGCGGCGTTGGTAGTCGGCGTAGCAAACGGCTCGTGGCCGCGGGCCTACGATGTGGGATAATCTTCTGCGTGGGAGCGAACTCGTGCACTAGTGCCGCAGTTTACTGTGGGATGACGCACCAACAAAAACTTCCACTGCGATGAGGCTATCGTCCACAGAGGA
Organism: Imbricaverruca yamaguchii; assembly: GCA_034440575.1. Lineage (NCBI taxonomy): Eukaryota > Metazoa > Arthropoda > Thecostraca > Neoverrucidae > Imbricaverruca > Imbricaverruca yamaguchii. Next base: position 407,192 of record JAOTOL010001648.1, on the reverse strand, counting down.
ATCATTAAGTGGATGAAGTGGTCAGGAGCGCGATGCCTTTCGCGGAGCCTGGATGCAGGCTGGTGGAGACCTGAGAACAGGACCGCTGTGTCTGTGGGCAGTCCGGGGTGTCCCTTCGTGATCCTCCAATTCACAGCTGGACAGGGAACGTCGCTGCCTCACTTTGTTTGTCTGTGTCTGCATCTGTGTCTGTGCACGGGAGTCGGAACCTACGTGTCTGTATCTGCATGTCTGTGCCTGCACGTCTGTGTCTGCATGCTTATGCCTGCATGTTTACGTCTGCATGTATATGTATCGATGTATATGCCTGCATGCCTATGTCTGTGCATCTGCATATATATCTGGGTCTGTGTGTGTGTGTGTCAGCTGTTGAACCCGTATGTCGGCTGAGCTGTGTTGAGCCCGTACACTGGCTGAGCTACATTGAGCTACATATGCTGGCGTGTGGCAGTACAGCTCAGCGGAGCTGAACCCGGACAAACGAGGCGTGTGCCACCGAATGCCCACACAAGGCAATTCGTTCAAACGAGCGGCAGTCACTTTAGCTGAATCGTACGACTGTCTCCTATGAATGGCTGCTCGCCGGCCATAAATCGGTGGCCATGCCGTCGTTATCCACAGACTCGGGTAGGAAAATGCGGCCCTTTTGTTTCAAACCGAGCAGACGTGCTCACCGACAAATTGCTAATGGAACTGGGTGCAGCTGTGCTCTACTAATTCAGAAAACCAGTGTCATAGGCACGGGTCGCTTCACTCGGACCATTTCCTGGTCTGGTACCCTTTTACTAATTTCCCTTTTTCCATATTCAGTCTAGAAATTTTCGGACCAAACCTTTCTGGTTTGACAAGATATCTCCGGCCTCGGCTTCAAATGCATGCTTTGAGGATACTGCCTAAATATTTAGGTCTAGTTGCGTATATTTTCCCATCTAAGATAATCTTGCATGCTAATTTGGTGTCTTGGTTCCTTTCAAATACTTTTCTAAGTGCACCCCTGACGGCGAGGACCATCATCCGCGAACCATTTTCCGACATCTGGGACACCGTCCGACAGCTGGGACACCGTCCGACATCTGGAGACATCTGGGACACTGTCCGACATCTGGGACACTGTCCGACATCTGGGACACTGTCCGACAGCTGGGACACCGTCTGACATCTGGGACACTGACATCTGGGACACTGTCCGACATCTGGGACACCGTCTGACATCTGAGACACTGTCCGACATCTGGGACACTGTCCGACATCTGGGACACTGTCCGACATCTGGGACAATGGACACTGTCCGACATCGGGACACTGTCCACATGCACATCGGGACACCCGGGACACGTGAAGGGACACTGTCCGACATCTGGGACACTGTCCGACATCTGGGACACTGTCCGACATCTGGGACACTGTCCGACATCCGGGACACTGTCCGACATCTGGGACACTGTCCGACATCTGGGACACTGTCAGATATCTTGGACACTGTCCGAAGTGCCGGTAATGTGGGGAACAGTGGCGCCGGCCGACGTTTAGCGGACAGACCCGGCTCTCACGATTATCAATTTCGGCGCGCGCGTGACGGCGTCACGGCGGTGTCCTGTGAACGGATGCGTCACGCTCCGACAGTTGGATGGCTGCACATCTGTGTCTGCAGTCCCCCACCGGAGATGTACGCTCTCTCCTGACTGCAAACTGTGGCTGCACATTAAACAAGTTATTCCTCCTCCCTCCAAGGAATCCCAAAGAATCACTAGCTACTCTGTGGTACTTTTATTAGGTGGGTAATTCAGATACTTTCAGTTAATACCAACAGTAATGATAACCAGTAGGAAAACCAATAGGGCCATGTTGAGCAAGTATGAATACTCGCCGTATCTTCCGCCACCATCCAATGTTATGCCACCATCAAATACTAGCCAAATAGAAAGTTTATTGACAGAAATAGCCATTTAGGAATGAAGAACATTTGAAAAAAATTGTGAAGCTTTAACGATACTCTTAAAGAGGCATACCATCAGAAAACGTACTTTTTCATGTTCAGCTACAGATGGAATATGACATCTGGCATCAAACAACAAATACAATGTTAAGAAACATGCCAGGCTGCACAGCATAACAACCTCAGGGATATCTTGTCGGTGCAGTTAGTCGGTAAATAGTGCGAAAGTGGTGATTTTAGTTGCACAGGTGGACGCCCGGTGCAACTTCTCTACTCTGCCAGGTGTTACGAGTCAGTGACAGATGGTGCTGACAACGTAGCACCGGGTTGCTCACTGGAGGTCCAGCACGACGAAAAGCTTTTTCTTGTTCGTGTGCTTGTTAAATTTTGTGTCGTTGCATTTTAACGACACGGTGGTGCATGACATTACAACAGTATTCACTCGATTGGCACAAAAGATCAACAAGCCTCATCCCTTGGTGCCTCTCGCAGACAGACATATCCACCGTTTTGTTCCGATCATAGACGCACCCCCCCCCCCCCTCCCCCCACACCGCCAGCCACGCGATCCACCGGGCTTCATTTAAGCATTGCCTGGCTAGATTGTTCGCAATATAAGTATATGTATATTTTGAGTTTCAAGTACTTAACATTGCTGTGTTGAGAAAACTGTGATCAACAAAATAAAGCTATCGGCACAAACTGAGTCAGGAACTCGCACAGGTTCATCACAGGTCAGGAACTCTCACAGGTTCATCACAAGTCAGGAACTCTCACAGGTTCACCACAGGCCAGGAACTCGCACAGGTTCATCACGAGTCAAGAACTCTCACAGGTTCATCATAGGTTAGGAACTCTCACAGGTTCATCACAGGTCAGGAACTTGCACAGTTATCATAGGTCATGAACTCACACAGGTTCATCATAAGTCAGGAACTCTCACAGGTTCATCATAGGTCAGGAACTCTCACAAGTTCATCACAGGCCAGCAACTCGCACAAGGTTGAATAGAATGGATGCATGATCGAAATGAATGGACGCATGGCTGAATATGATGGACGTAGGGCTGAATTGAATGGACGAATGGGCGCTTTCGTGCCGGAGAATGATGCGTGATCGAGCTAGTAAGGCTAGGAAAGAGCGGTGGAGGCGGCCTGACACACAGCGGTCGGCTGGCGAGGACTAACGCCCACCACGGTGAATGACACTGCCTAATGTTATTTTCAGCTTCCTAGTGCAATACTTTTATCTGCTTGGTGTTCTTGTGCAAATCTTCCAGTCAGCAGTGCGCTCCATGGACTGTCCATAATTCACGGACTTGAAAACAGTGTTGTCCAGCATTGCCCATCATCTGGTCTTACCGAGACCTCCCGCACTACGTCTTCGGTTAGTTTCTTAGGTTATGCTATGCTGGGGTTGGAAGTGACATACTAAGGACATTCTCCCAATGTCTAGTCCGTGGCTCAAGAGAACGGCAAGAACCTCCTGTGGTAATAGTGGACCCACTTGGTGGATAATGAGCCTAGTGGGTTGGTCGAGGTCGCAGAATATGCTACAGGCACGAATCTGCCAGGTAGGGATTGAGTCTAATTGTGAGGCTTCAATAGACACTGGCAGGTACTTACATATCGATATCCCGATTTGATTCGCTTCAATTGAAATCGCAGCACACCAAAAAATCATATTTGATGCCTTACCTAACCAAGGTGGCCGTTGATCCGTCTTCCGTTTTCCTCAGGTATGCCCACCTCACACAGGAATTCCACCGGTGTAAACGTCCACAGCTCAAAACATGACCTACTGCGAAACAGCGCCAATCGGCCGAATATCCCACAGTAATTCTGTAATATCCGTCACGGCGACAATGTGGGCCAACAAGCATGTGATGTCATCGCTACTATGGCCAGCGAGGTCTGCTGTTTTTTTTACACCGGCGCACAGACGCTGGGTTCACGGGATCGTGCACAATGTCTAGAAAATGAGCGCTATAAATACCATATTTTCAGTCAGAACAATATGGAGACCTCATTTCAAAAAGTTTATTCCTCTGTTATTTCCGTGAATCGTGGTATTTTAGTACTCGATGGTGTCATGTGCTACCCTGTGTAGCGTGCTACACGCAGTGCAGTGGTGGTACGCGAGCGCTACTGCAGCTACAATTCAACACGTTCGGTGTCGGACGGACCAAAACCACTAGATTGTTTGCCAACTGGTAGGCGTCAGCGCCCAGTGGGCACTCGAGGGCCGGGGGCAGGCTCCCCGCACGGCACGCACCTGAAAACCGGGGGAACGGGCCTCCCGCGCCGTGGCCGAGGACGGTAGCCCACTCTTGAATAGCGATCAAGCGGATTACGAAATGAATGGATTCCGAGCGGAAAAGGGTGTCCAAGGAATGTCAATTGTCAATGCTCGAAGTCCGAAAGGTTTTTTACATTAATTGATCTGTGTAGATCCAAATGAAAAAATTACGTTCATCTTCATGCAGACCTTGTCAATACCTACCATTTGATGTGCGATAGATGGTGAATAAATTTCACTGAAATTACATAATTCACGTAGCTCATGTCATGCCTACCCTCAGCTTATCACAATAAACTCGACCTTACGAATCCAGCACCTCCGGTAAGCCCCATTGGTACTTTATGTAGTGGCGATGCAGTAGTATCGCCACTGCGCAAAACTTTGGAGTTCCAGGCACATGTTGAAATGCAATACGCTTTTGGGTGACTCCAGTAATTAGCACTGGATTCCTTTTCAGATGCATGTTCTGAATTTCAGCTTGACAGGTCTGTGCAGTAATGCACACACAACTGAAATCTGCAACACCGCAGCCGCGGCATGCGGCCAACTTCCGGTTTTACGTGTCCACACAGCCAGCGTGCTGACCCCGGTCTGATCCATGGGTCAGGCCACGGATCAGACCTGGGCCCGCTCCGTCCACAAACCGTACCCCGCCCCTTCCCCCCCGTGCCCCCTGAGAGCAGCCCCACCTGGCGGGGGGGGGGGAGGGTTTTTTTAGGCGTGCCGGACCATAAAGGTCATTTGCGCCGCCTTTAAAGGAACACGTTGCATATCTGTCTATGAAAGCGAGTGTTACGATCAAGGTGCAGGCAAGTGGACATTTACGTTAAGGGAATTTTACGTTATAGTTTGTGCGAAGTTTTTGGATGCTGGAGGCGGGGGGCTGGGTTGGGGACGTCTCCCTGGTGTCTAACTGGTTTTAATTTTACTTTACTCCTCCACATAATAATTTGTGGTTTGGGTGGGGCTGGGGTGTTTTGAGTGTCGAGCTGATTTTGCCAGGGTGCCGGCTTTAGCCTACTCCTATCGAAGAGCACCGAGGGATTTTACCGTGCGGACAAGGAGGCAATTGTCCACACCGCCTCTCACGCCGGCTGCCGCGTGTTAGTTGTTAGTAGTTGGTTAGTTTATGCATGCCATGCAGGGTTGTCAGTTGGGTTAGTACGGTGTTTCACAATTTGGCTCCTCTACGTCCGCTGTTCCTCTGGGTAGCCATTTACGTTAAGTGTCGGAAGGCAAGTCGGCTCATCTACGTCCGACGGCTCCTCTGGGTAGTGGTTTTACGTTAAGCTAAACAATTTTTTTTTCGTTGTTTTCCTGAAGCAAGTCGGCTCATCTACCTCCGACGGCACCGCTAGGTAGCCAATTATTCCTAACTGGGAAGCAAATCGGCTCATGTACGTCCGACGCCATGCAGGGATGGCTATTTACGTGTTTCCTATGAGTGTTTCGCGGTCATGTATTGCTAGTTGATGTGAGCGTTGGTGGTGCCTAGAGAGCTCCTGATAGTTCTGTGGCATACAGATATTCAAATAGCAATTGAATGAGTTCTGCGTGTTTGTCACCGAGAAGCGATGGAAGCGATAGGATGGAAGCGATGGAAGCCCCACCCGGCATCAAAGCAAGTCGGATGAGAGATAGCAGGCGTGCGCGGCCGGCGGACGACTCCGGAAGTGTTGACCAGGAAGGGTTGACCAGGAAGGGTCTGGCTATCCGTCATCACGACAGTTCGACAGATCCCCCGTTCAGTTCTCGCTTCTAGTCAAATAGCGACACGGAGCACGTGGGCGGCCCGCAGCGCGCCGACATCCAATGAGTTAGCAGTTTAATGGATGCTAGCTGCAATGTTCAAAAGCCGACCGAAAAAGTTGTCATCGAAAACGAGGATATGCCCTTCCATTGCATATTCGCTATGGATATTTTTTTAATAGCCCCGGACATATGTTCCGGGTGGCAATAAGTTCACTGAGAGCAAAATTAACGAATAAAAAATGTGCATGTTTAACACACACCTGTGTTAAAGCAGCTCCCATCCCCCTTGCCAACAGTGCACCAAGGCACGTAATGCAATTAGTGCCTGAACTTCACCGGGGAAGTCTGCCACACGCAGACTGTCTGTGAGTGGTGAATAATTGATTCGATTCTACTTTATGAGTACTTCATTCTGTTCGATTTTGTAGAGTGAGCCACTTTGTAACCAGCACGTGGCCTGACCAATGCGACCACTCACCCTTCTCGTAAGCCACAAAGTAACCAGCGTGTGGCCCAGCCAATGTGACCACTCACGGTCCTCCTAAACCACCGAGTAACCAGCAGTGGCCCAGCCAATGACCACTCACCCTCCTCCTAAGCCACGAGTAACAGCAGTGGCCCAGCCAATGTGACACTCACGTCCCTAAGCCACCGAGTAACCAGCACGTGGCCCAGCCAATGTGACCCCACGGTCCTCCTAAGCCACCGAGTAACCAGCGTGTGGCCCAGCCAATGTGACCACTCACGGTCCTCCTAAGCCACCGAGTAACCAGCACGTGGCCAGACCGACTCACCATCGACCTGGATGTGACGCTGTCCGCGACCGCTGGGGCAGGGTTCTCCCCACGCACACTGCCACCGTCTCTCGCACCTGCCGCACGCACCACCTCCCCACCTCCACAGCACTGACTGGGCGCCGCCGCCCGCCTCGGCACAACCGAGCCGCGGCGCAGCGGCCACCCACCAGCCTGACGTCACGTGCCATCCCGCCGTGACGTCACGCGTCCGCCAGCTGGCTCGGCGGGTGTCGCGGCCCGTGCAGCGCGGCGCGGCGGTGTGTTTTGGAGCCGCCGGCCGTCCTGCACAAACCATGACCGACTGGGCGGCCGATCATGCGATTAGCGTGGCGCCCGGCGGCGGCAGCGGCAGCGGCAGCGACAGCGGCAGCGACAGCGGCAGCGACAGCGGCAGCGACAGCGACAGCGGCAGCGACAACGGCAGCGACAGCGGCAGCGACAGCGGCAGCGACAGCGGCAGCGACAGCGGCAGCGACAGCGGCAGCGACAGCGGCAGCGACAGCGGCAGCGACAGCGGCAGCGACAGCGGCAGCGGCAGCGACAGCGGCAGCGACAGCGGCAGCGACAGCGGCAGCGACAGCGGCAGCGACAGCGGCAGCGACAGCGGCAGCGACAGCGGCAGCGGCCGGCTGCTGGACGACGTAGCGGAACGTGTGTGGCACCAGACACGGACCAGACACGGACCGAGCTGACCTCTTAATCTCATGCCACAAATATATCTGTGGGACATCGGTGACGTGGACCAATCGTCAGACAGGGACCAGACCCTGATCGACCTGACCTCTTAATCTGATGCCGCAGATTTGTCTGTAGGACGTCAGTGATGTGGACCAGTAGCGCCAAACATACTTGAAATGTCCACCCTTGACCCCTACCATGCAGTTACCGGCCAGCCGCATGAGTTTGACACATGCTAGAGGATTGGCAGCAGCGGATTCCTGGTGTAAACAAAGATAAAAACAAGCAGATAACTCGGTCGTGTGCACAAGTGAACAGGATGATGTATCGGCGAACACCGGAATGGAATTAATTATGGTGATATATGCATTGCATGTCCTGGATACCTTGCAGGACATATAGCCTGCCGACTTGTGCGTGAAAGGGAGGAGTGCAATTTGCAATTAATCTGTACCCAGAAACTAACCGTACTTAAGATAATATTGCTCCATCTACATATATGGTGTAACGAGTAATACAAAACTGTTTGCATTATTCGCGGTCAAGTGGTATCCGTTGTATTTTAGAGCTGATCAATAACATGGTATGTGTGACACAAAAACTGCGTGGAAGCATTGCAATATAATAATACATCTTACCGTGCATATACGCAAGGGCATTGATTTCTGAAAATTATCCAGGGGCACAATGCTTGGAGGAAACTGGCGGGTCCAAATGGATGAGAGGCACACTCCATAGGGTCCCGCGTTAAAAGCTGGAATTATGGGGTGCAATGCCAACATTGAGGAGGCACTTATCCCATAAAAGTATATAATACAACAACCATGCGTACGTGCATCTCATGGTGGATACAACGAGACGGCAAGCTTCCGTCTCCCCCCCCAAACTTTGAGGTCTGATGAACAGTCAAGTGCAGAGGGAGCACCAGCAATCGCCCGTAATTGGGTCAGGCTGGTCTCCAGCTCCTCTCCGCCCCCGGCCATACCTGCTAAAGCGTGCATTTGGAACCGGTACGGACCCAAAGTAGCACCGCAACGACTCGCTGCTCCTCCCGTGCTCAGAGGGGGCATGACCCACCGGCCTCACGTGCTCAGAGGGGACATGACCCACCGGCCTCACGTGCTCAGAGGGGGACATGACCCATTGGCCTCACGTGCTCAGAAGGGGCATGACCCACCGGCCTACCGTGCTCAGAGGGGGACATGACCCACCGGCTCCACGTGCTCAGAGGGGGACATGTGATCGATCCTCACATCGCCGCGGATGGACGACTGCCAGCGAGTGTCGGACGCCACAGCCCAGCGAGTGTCGGACGCCACAGCCCAGCGAGTGTCGGACGCCACAGCCCAGCGATGTCGGCCGCCAGACCCAGCGAGTGTCGGACGCCACAGCCCAGCGAGTGTCGGACGCCACAGCCCAGCGAGTGTCGGACACCACAGCCCAGCGAGTGTCGGACAGCCCAGCGAGCGTCTACGCCAGAGCCCAGCGAGTGTCGGACGCCACAGCCCAGCGAGTGTCGGACGCCACAGCCCAGCGAGTGTCGGACGCCACAGCCCAGCGAGTGTCGGACGCCACAGCCCAGCGAGTGTCGGACGCCACAGCCCAGCGAGTGTCGGACGCCACAGCCCAGCGAGTGTCGGACGCCACAGCCCAGCTAGCGTCGGCCGCCAGAGCCCAGCGAGTGTCGGACGCCACAGCCCAGCGAGTGTCGGACGCCAGATCCCAGCGAGTGTCGGACGCCACAGCCCAGCGAGTGTCGGACGCCACAGCCCAGCGAGTGTCGGACGCCACAGCCCAGCGAGTGTCGGACGCCACAGCCCAGCGAGTGTCGGACGCCACAGCCCAGCGAGTGTCGGACGCCACAGCCCAGCGAGCAGCGGGCGAGACGTGGGCAGCGCGGGCCGTTCCCACGCTACCACGGACGGTGTCGGCGGCTTCCGGCGTGCTGCCGGCCGGCCGCGGCCCGGCACACCCTGCTGGGAGCCGCCGGCACAGCTTCCGGGTGGCAGCGGCCACTCACTCATGACCGGCCACTGGGCGGCCACTGGGCGGCCACTGGGCGGCCACTCACTCATGACCGGCCACTGGGCGGCCACTGGGCAGCCACTGGGCGGCCACTGGGCGGCCACTGGGCGGCCACTGGGCGGCCACTGGGCGGCCACTGGGCGGTCAATGGACGGCCACTGGACAGCCACTGGGCGGCCACTGGGCGGCCAATGGACGGCCACTCGGCACACAGAACAATTCCAATAGTCTGTCGTCCGCCCGTCCGTCTGTCCGTCGGTCTGTCTGTGTTTGTCTGTCCGTCTGTCTGTCTGTCTGTTGTGTCTGTCTGTGTCTGTCTGTCTGTGTCTGTCTGTCTCTGTCTGTGTCTGTGTCTGTCTGTCTGTCTGTGTCTGTCTGTCTGTGTCTGTCTGTCTGTGTCTGTCTGTCTGTGTCTGTCTGTCTGTGTCTGTCTGTCTGTGTCTGTCGTCTGTCTCTCTGTCTGTGTCTGTCTGTATGTGTCCGTCCGTCCGTCCGTCCCTCCGTCTGTCTGTCTGTATGTGTCCGTCCGTCCGTCCATGACGAAGAGCCCGCGGTTGTGGGGTGTCGTGGCGCGGCGACGCGCCGCCGTGGCGGCCCCCGTCACAAGGCTGGCCTGTTTTTGTGCCGGGCGCCGCCAGGCAGACAGACGGAGGGGCCAGCACCGCGTCACGTGACCGGGCGCACACAGCGCGCGGCGAGTCACGTGACCACCGGAGGCGGTGCTCGGCGGAGGAGCAGCTGGCGCGGCTAATTGGCCTCTGGCCGAGTGCACCGGTTATTACTGGCCCATGGTGGGGGACACCCATTGCTGGCCCTTGGCAGGTGTACAATGTACATTGATATTCCCTGACTAAAGGGACGGGCACACTGAACACTGCTGACCATCGACAGGGGGTCAGTGATCATTGCTGTCCCTCAGAAAGGGTACATTGACTTCTACTGGTTAGCGGAGGGGTCACATTTATCATTGTTAACCCTCGGCTGTGACACATTGATCCTTGATGGTCCACGATAGGCACACTTATTATTGTTAGCCCTGTGCAGCGTCGCATCGGTCTTGACTGGTCCAGGGATGAGAAAACACAATTGCGATCGCTAACCTTTGACAGGGTCATTCAGAAATTCCCGGACCATCGGCGCCAATACACTGATCATTACTGGCCCCAGGCCCGCCCATACTGCTCCCTACTGCCTGCGACAGGAGCACACCCATCACTACTGCCCACGGTATAGTGTGAGGGAGCACCCGTCTGTGCAGGAACGTCGGCATTTCGAGATAATTGAGGAGAGCTGAGACGAACAAACACCATTGACCCTGACCCGAGACCTGCTGACTGACGGCGACAGCTCCTCGTACGCCGCAGTATGAAGCGCTATACCAACATGTATTGTCGTTCGGTGAATGTCGCCATGTTAACGCGATACTAATATTGTCGTTCGCTTCCACAAGAAAAGACAACACTGAAGTAATCCGAATTCAATTCAATTAATATCATCCTACGATATAATGCGTCATATATTCATATAATCCTAACGTTTCTGGTAAGAGTGCATCTGTGGCAGGTATATCTTATGGCACACATGAATATATTGGCCTAGGTTAGGTCAGGTTAGGCGATTATGGCTAGGCTAGGCTAGGTACATAATAGGTTGACAGAAACATAACCTGACGGAATCTAAACCAAAACGTTCACCCTAGAACCAACCTATGTTCACCCTAGAACCAACCTTTATTGAAAGCATATCAGAAATTGCAGTATCGTAAGATGACAGGAAGTAAAGTAGCTTATCATAAACTTGGAACCGATTTTTTTTGTCATAGGTCAAAATCAGTGGATTACATTTGTTCTTAAAATTTAGTTTATGCCATCATATGCGGTCCTGACATAGTGGAGGACTACAGTATATATCATTATATTCCGGCTTTCTTTCTGAGTGACGCAAAGACACATCGTCAGACGAAGTTGTAAGCATTGCTTTTTGTTCTGAGAGCTCAGAAGCATACACACACCATATAAGTTGTGATGAGAGGTCACGGTGTCACCACCGTCTGGGTACGCTGATAATGCGCTACCAGTTATTCACAAGTCGACATTTTGTGTGGCCGCACCGGGAACTTGAGGTCAGCGTACCGACCTCGAGTCGGGTCAAACCGGAAGCGGCGTCAGCTGCAGGTGGTCAGGAGAGATCACGACAGCTGTTGGAGCTATGGGTAGCCGTTCAGCTAAAAATAGACGATGTGGGTCCACTTGAGGGTCTCTTGAGGAGGAGGGAAGGAAATAACGAACGTGTCGCCATGAAAAAGCCTCTTCTGATTTGTTCCGGTCTCAGTGAGAAAGCATACGACAGCCGACTCCAATTGCAAGATAAATCCATGGTTACAGCTACAGTGCGCAACACAAACCGTAACCCGAATATCGCACTCTGGCACCTCGCAGACGTCTCCCACTAGCGGTGTGGCGGCGACACTACAAGCTCCAGAAGGCCTGCCCGCTCCGCCAGGATTACACGTGTGACAAACACCGACACCTGGTTGTTGCGGCAGGGGTGGGGAACCACGCACCACCGGAGCCACCGCCAGACACGTCGACAGCATGTGAACTGGTGTCTCGCCGAACATCCAAGACACCTGCGCCGTATATTCGAGTCGACATTATGGCGGCTGGCGGCAGCATCTTGCGGTGGCGTGTCGCAGTTAGTGCTGCTGCAGTTCGCGAACGGTCCGCCACAGCCACCAAGCACAGAGGCCACACCAGGCGCCGCTCGGTGTTCCGTGTCACTCGCGCTGAGTCTGGCTAAATTGTCTGGTATGCAGTCGCGCTTCCGCCGATGGGTACCAGACCGCGCTGGCGGCTGCCGCGGCTCGGGGTCGGCTGAGGTCGTGCGCTTTCGGCGACTGCTGTCTCCGAGGACGCTGCGGCTCTGCACGTGTCGGTGGTGGGCAGGAGGTGGCGGGGCAGGGACGGTGGCGGAGGTGGGGACGGGGTGGAGAGAGGAGTCTGCAGCACCACTGACCGCCGGTCCAGCTGGGTCGCATCCGGTCGGAGCACCCCGCTGTCGGCCGGCGGAACCATTAAGGCGACGCCATTACGGCGGCAGCCGACCGGCAGGCTGCAGTGGTCACTGGTCACTGGTCACTGGTCACTGGTCACTGGTCACTGGACACTGGTGCACATTGGTCACTGGTCACTGCTGGTCAGTGGTCACTGGCCAATGATCACGGCTGGTCAGTGGTCTCTGGCCACTGGTCAGTGGTCACTGGTCACTGGTCGCTTACGTGGGTCATGGTCTGGTCATGGTCACTGGTCGTGGTCACTGGTCACTGGTGCTGGTCACTGGTCACTGGTCACTGGTCACTGGTCACTGATAGTCACAGCTGGTCAGTGATCTCTGGCCACTGGTCAGTGGTCACTGGTCACTGGTCGCTTGTCACTGCTGGTCAGTGATCAGTGGTCGGCTGCGTCCGACGCTCACCACAATGGTCAGAGAACCGGCCGGCCACCACAGAACGCTGCGGCGGAGCAGAGAAACCCAGCTACTAACAAACTGCTGAGGGGCTGACGGCAAGACCGGGAGCTCACCAGAGAAAGCGACGCAGAAATAGAAACTCGGATATTCTACACTATTATATATATATATATATATATATATATATATATATATATATATATATATATATATATATATATATATATATATATATATATATATATCGGTTTTATTTTTGATACCTTAATTGAATCAACTTATGGAAATGATGAAATGAGAGATTCAAGTTACAATATTGTCAAGGGGGTAAGTTACCAACACGAAGTAACAGCCGATTGACCCTTTGGTGAACTACTGGTCGTTCATCCAAGCCTTGAGGATGTTTTCAACGTCTTGGTTAACACGTTGAACGGTGTCCTAATGCTTTGGAGGTCTGGGTTTTCCATGTACTATTTGGCACTCTGGCCACAGTAGCATTAGGTCCATGATCACTTTCTTCGCATTTGACTGACAAAAGGACCAATATTTGATACACACTGCCGCCTTGCATACGGTATGTTTCTTTTAGAGCGCTTCAAGCATATTGTGCGTTTCCCGTGACCGGCATTTATGCGATGCTCCAAAAGGGTAGCGAGGAAGTCTTCGTAGTCAACCATGCACAGCACCTCTTCCTTCTTGTCCTAGCGCTTCTTGATGAAGCATTTATCGTCACAGATCTCCAATCTGCCCTTGATAGCCACGTAATAGTATCGAATGCGCGTGAGGCGTTCACCACAGCTCGGCTTCGTATTGGTATCTCTCAATTCTTGTATCATACCATCAATGTTTTCGTCATGGGCATTCGTCATATCATATTTTCGTTTCCCTTCGTCATGGGCTTCCTTGTTGTTTTTTTTGTGCTCGTCAAGCTGGTAATAAAATTTGTCTTCAAGTCCTGCTGCTCTTTCGTCATGCTATCCCTGTCATGATTTGTATGTCGTTCACCTACGATCCTACCTGATTCTCCTTCAGCATCTCCCATGACGATATGCTTCCCATGAAGACAGGTTTCGCTAGAATTCCCGTCATTGCATCGTGCACCATCAACACCGTCAGGTAGCCAAGTGCTTAATGCCGACAGTCTTTTGCGACACATTGTAAATCTCACGAATCGGATATGCTCGCACGTGCAGAAGAAGCAATACCACGGTAGGCAGAGAAAAGGTGGGGGAGGGGCGCCCACAATGAACAACCACAGACGTTCCAGGAAGCGGCGAACACCGATTGCGTATTTCATGAAATGCCAAGGCAACTGATGTAGCGATGTCAACTCGTTCAGTTTGTATCATTTACCGGCTGTAGCAATTAGAAACTTTGTGAAATGAGGAGAATGTTCAGTCACGTGGTGTGATGTAACGTTTCGCAATATTTCCAACATTTGCCAGCGTTCATAAATAGTGGATTTCAAGAAATCCCTCAAGTGCATGCATATATATATATATATATATGTATATATATATATATATATATATATATATATAATATAATATATATATATATAGCCGAGCAGGGAGAGCGAGAGAGAGAGAGATAGAGAGAGAGAGAGAGAGAGAGAGAGAGAGAGAGAGAGAGAGATAGAGAGCGAGAGAGAGAGAGAGAGAGAGAGAGAGAGAGTGAGCAGGCACCTTCTCCGTTGCCAAATTGGTGACTGAAGCACCACAAGAGATCTGCACCAATGAGGTTTTCACCAGACAGGTCAACGCGCCTGGGACGCGAGACAGCCATACCCAGCTCCTTGTCTGTGCCCGGGTTCCTGCCTGTGTCCGAGTCCATGCCTGTGTCCGGGGTCCTGTCTGCGCCTACGTTCCTCCCTGTTCCCGGTGTCCACCTGTTCCGTGGTTCCTGCCCGTTCCAAGCGCCTCTCCCGCCACGTCCTGATCCCGCCCATTCGGTGATGCCACCACGACGCCAGGGTCCAGAGGCGCCGAGAGGACAGTGGTGCTTCTCCCAGCCGGAGGCGCAGAGCCCTCCGCGACGCATTCGCCACTCGCGCGGAACGGGATAAGTGCGACGCGTCGCGGCGATGATAAACTGCCGACCGGCGGCTCCCGCCCTTTCTCGGTTTCCCCCGACCGTACGTGCCGGGCAGCGCGCCAATCCAGCCGGCGGCCGCTTTTCACCAAAAGGTCTGGTGTGTCTTTTCGCAGAGCGTCGTCTTGAGGCGGCACGATTCACTTTCGCCGGCTAGCTGAAGCCACACGCCATGCAAGATTGGCCGGCATTTCATGCCGTTCGGGAGCCGCCAGGCCTGCCGAGTCTCGGGCGTGACTGTTGCAATGAGTGGCTGCCGTAAATATACAATAGCCACAGCCGTTCGAATTCGCCGGTTAGCTGGCGCAAGAGAGCAGCGATCCGTTCGATTTCAAGACTGGCCCTGCGGCGATAAATTGGCGTCAGTCACGCAGATCGGCGATACCTCTCTCAATCGGCAGGAATGCCCCAGAATGAACGCCTTCAAAAGTGATTGCGCTGATGAATGTGCGCGGGTGAGGTCCCAACAGCGCTTCGCGAAGAAGCGCGAAAACTGCAGGTGGCTCACAAAGATGAATAGCACTCATACAGCCACAGTTTGTGTATGGAATGGCCAGAGGTCAGGAGCCGGGGTAATAGAAGGTTTTGGAATCTCACCTTTTAGTTCTAAGACTGATAAAACATGACCCTGTGACTGCCAAGCCATTTAATTTGCTAGAGATTGGCTAGGGACGGTTATGGATTGGCTATTGATGGTTAGGTATTGGCTAAGGATGGCTAGGGATTGGTTGTGGATTGTTATGGATTGGCTATGGATGGCTATGGATTGGCTATGGATGGCTATGGATTGGCTTGGTGTGGCTAAGGACTGGGTGATTAGTTAGTTAGTTATTTGGGCTTTGGGGCGCATCGATCAGAGCTGATCATTCGCGCCCAAAGGACTGGATGAGAATTCACTGGGGTCGTAGGGCCAAAAAGTGCAGGAGGCTCTGCACTAAAGACAGACACTGGAGCCAAATGTCTTAAGACGGTTTCCAGTTATAGTCCCCGTGTATGCACAGGGGACGTTGACATCAACCGTCCGAACCGTCCTGGCCACACCCAGACCGATCGTCACGCCTTGCAAACGGTGGGAAGGCGGTCGCCACACCGCTTCAAGTCCATCTCTTCAACGATACTCATACCTGCTATGATGTTTAGTTTTGACTGCCACGACTGGTCATCACGTGTGTTTCACTGACGTGTACATCACGTGTGTTTCACTGACGTGTACATCACGTGGTGTTTATTTGTGTCCAAACCGTGTCAGATGTGGCAGGGCCGCAGTCTCTGTGTGGCATGATAACGTGCCACCTTCGGCATGACAGCGTGCCGCCTTTAGCGTGACAACGTGTCACCTTCAGCGTGACAACGTGCCACCTTCAGCGTGACAACGTGCCACCTTCAGCGTGACAACGTGTCACCATCAGCGTGACAACGTGCCACCATCAGCGTGACAACGTGTCACCATCAGTGTGACAACGTGCCACCTTCAGCGTGACAACGTGCCACCTTCAGCGTGACAACGTGCCACCTTCAGCGTGACAACGTGCCACCATCAGCGTGACAACGTGCCACCATCAGTGTGACAACGTGCCACCTTCAGCGTGACAACGTGTCACCATCAGTGTGACAACGTGCCACCATCAGCATCATGACGCACATGCGCACACCTTAACGCAATGCTCTCACCAAAGTACATACGCACACGCTCTGCGTTTTATTGCGAAACACACTGGCTATGCTGTCGGCGCAAATTGACAACTATGGTTGGCCGCCTCTAAGTAAACAGATATTCTCACTTCAAGTGAGAGGAACTTGAACGGAACTCAGACTATCGCTAAGATGTCATAGACCACAAATTTCAACAAGAATCTGAAACGGCTTAATGTTTATCAAGCCAGCAAGGCGGTCACTTATTAGTATATTAGTATAGTGATGCGTCTTTTTACATTACGAAGGGAGTCGCTATCACATTCATGGTCATTTTACAAATGACTAAGGAGGAGAATACCTGCCTTGCCTATGAGGATCCTACGAATTAGTGAGCTTGTGTACTGTGAGGTTCATGTTAAATATAGAAGGAACTCAACATTGAGCGGGTAAAGACCCTCCCAGGTGAATAAAACAGCACTGTCGGTCATCACCACCCCGTCCCGTCCCGTTTGCATGTAGGCTCACTCGGCTCGCTTCGGTTCAAGTTAAAGTGGTGGTAGTTGTAATGGTGGTGGTGGCATTCGTGCCAAATTAGAGCAATTGATGACAAATTGGGGCAACATTTAGAAGTTGCTCCAGAAATTGGGATGGCGGCATGGACGCCTGGCCTGGTTTCCTGGAAGTATTCCCGACACGGAGAAGCCAACTTCTGCTATCAATGGACCATTACCATGCATAGTTAATTAGCGAATATGCGAACAGCCACAGGACCATCAATTATTAGCCATCGATCTATCGATTTCTGCTATTTCCGTTCGACGACCTTTCTGTGCTGCCGCCACCTTCACAGACCGGGTTCTCCCGACATTGAAAATGACGAAAATGACGTGGCAAACCGCATTTTCCATGGCCACCACGAGCCGCATGCCATAGTTTCCTCCTCAACAGCGTATGTGCTCTACACAACAAGCATCGACGCTCGTGACATTTATGTTCGGTGTCTTTCAAGCCTGGAGAAGCCACACTGACCTCCAGCCTCGGATCCGGTCTGCCATGATAAACACATCTGACATAGTCGCATGCACGAAAGCATGCAGTAGAACAGCCAACCCTGCAGCGTCTGCAACCCCTGCAGTCGTACCGCATCTCCAGTCAAAACTGTAGCGACATGGGTCAGCGGCATGGGGAGGTGGGTCCACCAGACATCACCAGATATATGACCAGATACCTCGGGACATCTCCTTCACAGACCTCGGGACGTGTCCGTCACAGACCTCCGGACGTGTCCGTCACAGACCTCGGGACGTGTCCGTCACAGACCTCGGGATTTGTCCGTCACATGCCTCGGGACATGTTCGTCACAGACCTCGGGACGTGTCCCTGTCAGACCTCGGGACGTGTCCCTGTCAGACCTCGGGACGTGTCCGTCACAGACCTCGGGACATGTCCTTGTCAGACCTCGGGACGTGTCCGTCACAGACCTCTGGACATGTCCATCAGACATCGGACGTGTCCGTCACAGACCTCGGGACATGTCCCTGTCAGACCTCGGGATGTAACCGTCAGAGACCTCGAGACGTGTCCGTCAGGACATGTCCCTGTCAGACCTCGGGACATGTCCCTGTCAGACCTCGGGACTGTCAGACCTCGGGACGTGTCCGTCACCGTAGAGACCTGTAATGTAACCGTCAGAGACCTCGAGACGTGTTCGACAGGCCCTTGACGTGACCATTGCAGATCAGAGACCACGGAACATGTCCGTCGGAGTGACCTCGTGACACGCCATACCAGGTCGGCTGTTGACCCACCTGGAGAAGCGCATCCGTGCAAAAACTCGAGACGCTTGCGCTGTACTCACCGACCCCGCTGCTTGAACACACCGCCTTACATCCACCATCGCCACCGTTTGCTCGGAAACTGAACGCAACGAGCCGTACTCACGAGTCTCGACCAACCGGCATCACCCGGCGAGAGCCCAGCTGGGCCTGGCCACAGGCGCGATATTGCTGCCATCTACCGATCCCTTGGCTAACGTTGAGTACAGCCTCGCTTCGTCTGCGGCGCGACGAGCGTGAGCGTTAATGGTCAAGATGGGAGCACACCTAAGAGCGGAATACGCAGAGGTACAACCAAACATTGACTAAATCTGGAAATATATCCTTGGTGTTTCTTGTTCTATTTTAACTGGGTGCATGGCGTAGGGTTGGATAAAAGCAATTTTTATGAGAAGGTTCCACTTCTTCAGGGACAAGGAAGGCCTGGCCCTTCAGTGTTAGCTGGACTTTCTTCGCGCGCGAAATGCTCGCTGGCACCAGGGAATCATTCCCTTTGTACCAAAAAACGGTGTGGGATATCTCGAGGAGATACAGGGCTGATTTAGAACCCATGGGCGATAGCAAGACTGAAACTGAGTGAAACTGAGTAAAACAACTTACCAGGCTTGGATATATTTCGATTTCACTTACTCTCGATCTCACTCAGATCCAGTGGCGTAGCCAAGGGGGAGGGAAAGGGGCAGCTGTCCTCTGGAGGGTCGGAGGGGGTTCTCAAGGTGTCGATGCAGAGCCCGCAAGGGCCCCCTGGGCCGACGTGAAGGGCCACTGGGCAGACGTGAACCGACGAAAGGGGTCCCTGGCTAACATAAAGGGTTCAGACTCCCGAGCCGATGAGGAAGACCCGAATTAACAGGGAGTGCCCTCGGGAAGATGTTGCCATTGGCTGGGCTAAAGTGTAGAGCTTCTGGATCGTCAAAGAGGGCCCGGATCGTTGGAAGGGCCTCCGGGTTGACGGAGAGGATCCCAAGCCAATATGAAGGGCCCCTGGGCAGACTTGGGCCAAACCGAAGAAAGGGCCCCCGATCCGATGCAGAAGAGCCCAAGCGTTTGAAAGGGGCCTGTGGCTTACCGGAAGAGACCCTGGGTCGTCAAAAATGGCACCTGAGACGACGGAGGGGAGGGCCCTTGTTGCCGGAGAGGACCTCGGGCCGTCAGAGAGGGCCCCTTGGCCGACGGATGGGGCCCAAGCCGTAGAAGGGCCTCTGGCCTGATGGAAGGGCCCAAGCTGTTGAAAGAGGGCTTCCGGCATGACAAAGGTGGCCCTGGATCGCCAAGGAGGACCCTTAGCAGCGGGAATACCGTGGTCCATCGAAGAGGACCCATGGCTGGAAAGAAGGGCTCCTGGATCGACGAAGTGGCCCGAAATCTGCACAGAAACCCCTTGCGTGATAGCGGAGGCTCAAACTTTTAAAAGAAGAGAGGCTGGACGGAGAGTGTCCCGAGCCGTTGAAGAGGGCTCTGAGCCGACGGTGGGAGCCCAGTCGGATGGGACGGATGTGCAGGGCCACTGGGTCAGTCTTACCTGCCTTACGGTGATGGAGAGGGGCTCAGGGCTGACAGCGGGCTACAGGCCGATAAAGAGGTCCACGAGCTACGGATGTTATCCAGACCGAAGGGGAGCGTTCCGGGCTTCTTGTAGAGGGCCTCTGAACCCATGGAATGGCCCCTGATTGTTAAAAGGCAGTGGCGATCCCATCGGACCCGCCTTCGGCGGGTTATCGACAAAAGCGCGATACCCTAATGCCACGATCTCGACTGTCCCGAAACAAAGTGCGGAGGACTGTGGGGAGGCCAAGAGATCTTTTAGTGCGAGCAGTGCATCACAAAGGCCACGAAGGAAGCTAAGTAAACTGGCTGATGCCAGTGAACGTACGCTGTAAAATAACTGTTGCAGGTAAAACAAAAAATACATAGCCTTACTTGTAACCCCATGATCGCAAGAATATCCATTTATCTGGTCGTATTCAGCCAATAAACCTAATTCCTTTCCTGGGGAAAGATAGTCTGCCCGGCTCAACCGCAGGCGCCAGCCACAGATCAGTAGAGCACAGACGTCGTCCGTCTGCACCATTGTTTGTTATCTTCGGCACCGAGAGTAATCTAAACGACGGTCAGGGCCCTGCACAGCACGTGCCAACACGGGTCCGCCAGGGACCGGTGCAGAGCGGCATTGCGCCCGCGTCGACCAACCGGCGGCCGACGGCGCCGCCGCGTCCGCCCGAATCCAGCGCCCGCGCAGTCCGCGTCCTACCTCGCCGCGCGCCGCAGGGGACCGCAGTAACATTCGCCGTCCCGGTTCACCTCGCTCTCCGCACACACCCCACACTCACACTGGCGGCGATGATGCGCGTGCTGCTGGTGGCGGCGTGCGTGGCGGCGGCGGCGCTGGCGGCCGACGACTGCGCCGAGTGCGACCCGGGCCAGTGTGCCGTCGCCACCGAGTGCTACGCCGGCGTCGTCATGGACCTGTGCCACTGCTGCGCCGTGTGCGGCAAGCGTGAGGGCGAGGAGTGCGACGATCCGGCGCTCGAGATCCGCAAGAAGCTGCGCGGCGACGGACGCTGCGGAGAGAACCTCGAGTGCAAGGTGGTCAAGACCAACCAGAAGAAGGGCAACAAGGTGAGGCCCTTGGCATCCAAAAGTACACCAAATGAAACTATTTTTAAAACATATTCTTACGACGCAAAACCGGAAATTGTTGGTTCGTTGCGCGCGCCTGAAGCTTTCTCCGTTTCATCTCTTTTTTTGGTCGCCCCTTCAAGAAACTTCTGATGATGTTACTAAATGTCAACGCCGCAGTAACGTAATAAGTTAGCATGATCTTTAGCTGGTTAGTTCCCACGATTTCCTCATGGAATCTCGAAAAATGGGACCCTCGGGAAACGGTACGGTATTTGTGCGGAAGCAACGTTTCGAGACCAACGGAATACCATTAATCGGTGTGCGGAATGTGCTTAGAGGGTAATGCAGTACATTTGAGCTAGTTTCAGAATATCTGAGCATCAGTTTTGCATTGAACCTCTTCCACTGATTTCCGGACTGGAAAACTCAACCCATAGGCAGCGTGCCGCGCGTGTCGAACCCGGCTGACGGTGAAGCTCTCGGTAGTTTTGATCGCTCGATCGGTGGTGACGTCTACGGGACCGCCATCTTGCCTTGCGTTCACCAGTTGTCCCAGTCAGCGCTTGCTGACAGCAGCACTGTGAGCTGGGTCCGAACGCGGCCATAAGGAACACAACCTTTTCACACTTTTCCGTATGGCTGTGTTTGCACCAAGCGGAAGACGCGTTCAAGACATGTTTGATCAATAAGAAAGGAAGAAAAAGTCCTAGCGAAAGCCCTGTCCCTATACATCATTTCCAGGGAACAGCCTGCCTTGGCCGCGCCCTGAGTGCGCGACTGGCTGACACTCTGCCGCGCGAGCCAAGCCAGTGACTGCACGCCATGTCAGGTCTGCGCAGTCTCTGACAGATAAGCCCAGAAGTAGGTCACTTACGCCTAAACAGGTCCCGCCCTACTGAGGCCGAGGATGCAGAGCCGAGACTTCTGGGGCAAAACCACACCAAAACCGACCCACACATGCGCGAAATATCTCGCGCGTAAGAGCGTGAGGGACAAGAACGACAATTCGGCCACTCGCTCGGGTTCGTGGGATTACTGCTGGCTTCCTGTGCGTTGTAAGCTGTGAATGACTGTCCTGTGAGTTGTATGTTATATGCATGGCCGTCCTCTGTGGTTTGCCGATGTGCTCTGATTTGTGCCTCTTCCCAGTTGGTGGACGATGTTGCGCTGTACCGGACCGTGATGCGACTTTATATGTGCCGATGTGCGTACGGGGGTGGATGCACTCTGCCACATTAGGTACCGGACCATGATACAGCTGTGCGGGCGCCGATGTGTGTACAGGGATGGAATCACTGCCAAAATAGGTACCGGACCGTGATGCAGCTCTTTGGGCGCCGATGTGTGTACAGGTACAGGGGTGGATACACTCCGCCGCAATTAACTGCTGCGTGGTGCGTCTTGGACGATAGACCGGCAGATGCCTGTGTTTTCCTGTTATAGGCTCATATACCCGTAGAAGCTCTTGGAAGAACAAACTGCAAGCATTTTGCCTAGCGTATGAATGTACGGGATATACAAAGGAGTGTCTACGAACGAGAATTAGACTCGAGAGTACCTACTCCCGAACACAGGGTACAAATGTCAATGTGAGCGGCCCAAACCGACTGTCACGCTGTTCGAATGGCTTTTCGAAAGGGCTTTCGAAATAGCTGTTCGGCTGTAGCGTACCGCAGTCAATCTTTTATTCTTCACTCAGAGTCAGACACATTTTTCATTATTCGTTGCCAATTTGAATCTTAATATTCTTCAGAACTGCCTTAATGCATGTAAAAGGTTTGCGGAGGCATATCCGCCCACGAACAGCTTTCAGAAGCGATGAACATTGCAATCCAACATTTCAAATGATAATTTCTGCATTCACAGTCTGCACGGGATACTTACGTTTCGAGATTTATGAAAGTTCATTCCAATATCTGACCTGAAGTACACTCAATCTGTGCTTAAAAGAAGAGCTTGGCCACAGCATTCCTGAGCGTGGACAATTTACAATGCACCTCATACTGCAGCCGGCACTTACCATACACCTCATACTCAGATATGGCAGCCCTGAACCGGCGCTACAGGCGACGCTGAACCCCCGTCGATATGGCAGCCCCGGCGGCGTGGGCGCTGTTGGCAGCGGGCCACCACCACGTCAGCCGCCGCCACAAGACAACACCGCTCGACGCCAGAGACGGTCGGCAGCGGAGCACGACAGACCAGTACCAACCAGGCCGGCGCCAACCACCCAGTGATGATCAAAGTAGCGTCAGCCGATGATCGATCCTCCACTGCGGAGATCCGCAATGCCAGCCAAAGAGAGAGAGAAAGAGAAAGAGAGAGAGAGAGAGAGAGGGAGAGGGAGAGAGGGAGAGAGAGAGAGAGAGAGAGAGAGGGAGAGGGAGAGAGGGAGAGAGTGAGAGAGGAGAGAGGGAGAGAGGGAGAGAGGGAGAGAGGGAGAGAGTGAGAGAGATAATGGAATAGAGCGTTAGGTATCAATCACTGTCAGTACATGCAATGATGCTTTGGATGCTCATTTATATTTAGGTACGAAGCCAGGTCGGATCCAGGAATTTTGCATAGGGGTGGAGGATCACCTGTTTGGAGGAACGCCTTCACGGAAGGCCCTGTATTTTAGCCTCCGGCTGAAATTCCGTTCAGCGGGGGAACGTGGTGGACGCAGTCGAGCATACTCAAGGTTTGGCGGGAAGAATCCGCCGAGCGGTGGGTGCACTCGAGTCTCCCAGAGAGAGGTTCCTTTTCCAGGTCAGAGGAGCGTCACCTTTCCTTGAGGAGGGGGTGAGGCGAGGCGCACAATCCCCACCACCAGTGCCCCCTGCATCCGCCCCTGGTAAGGAGCTATCCTTGATTAACACTCGGCCCACTTTTGGACGGAGCTATAATCTGAGTTAATCTTCCCCCGCCCTGACGAATATTCCTAGCAACTTCAATCCACAAACATTTGTTAAGAGCCGAGAATCTACTAAACTACATTGGGGATATCACGAGCCCAAATGAACTGTCTAATGTAAGCAATACTTGCATGACTGCACAAATTCATCCAAAGCAAATCAATATTGCGTCGTATGTCGATTCTAGCGGGCGATATTGCGTCGCATGTCGCCGGTAGTCTGGCCACTGGTGCGCGACACTGAAGAGTGGACCGTCGGAAGCCTGGTCACTGGTATGCGACACTGAAGAGTGGACCGTCGGAAGCCTGGCCACTGGTATGCGACACTGAAGAGTGGACCGTCGGAAGCCTGGCCACTGGTATGCGACACTGAAGAGTGGACCGTCGGAAGCCTGGCCACTGGTATGCGACACTGAAGAGTGGACCGTCGGAAGCCTGGTCACTGGTATGCGACACTGAAGAGTGGACCGTCGGAAGCCTGGTCACTGGTATGCGACACTGAAGAGTGGACCGTCGGAAGCCTGGCCACTGGTATGCGACACCGAAGAGTGGACCGTCGGAAGCCTGGCCTATGCACACTGAGGTGGACCGTCGGAAGCCTGGCCACTGGTATGCGACACTGAAGAGTGAACCGTCGTAAGCCTGGCCACTGGTATGTGACACTGAAGAGTGGACCGTCGGAAGCTTGGTCACTGGTATGCGACACTGAAGAGTGGACCGTCGGAAGCCTGGCCACTGGTATGCGACACTGAAGAGTGGACCGTCGGAAGCCTGGTCACTGGTATGCGACACTGAAGAGTGGACCGTCGGAAGCCTGGCCACTGGTATGCGACACTGAAGAGTGGACCGTCGGAAGCCTGGTCACTGGTATGCGACACTGAAGAGTGGACCGTCGGAAGCCTGGCCACTGGTATTTAGCACTGCGCCATAGACAGGTCACCTCCGGAAGTCTGGTGACCCAGTGGCCGCTCCACTGTTTATCGACACGACAGCCGCCCTGCTCACACCGGACATAGACGCGAGCGTCGGCCGAAGGCTGGCCGCGCTGGTCCACCAGCACCCTGCACATGGTCCACGGCCCATGATCCATGTGCCATAGCCCATGTCAAATGTAAGGCAGCACTGAGATTCTTCAGATATGGGTAAATGCAATATAATATCGGTACTTGAGACGCAAGAATGGTCTATACCAAGCTTGTCGGATGCCTGTTCCCGGCGAGACGAGATTGATTGCAATTTGAGGGCAAAAATGGCGCGAACACTCCATGGATAAGAAAACTATAAGTTCCACAGTTTAAAAACTTCATTGTATTTTACCATAATAGAAAATCGATAGCCAGTCCAATTAACACAAAATGTGACCGGTGTGCATCAATTCAGTCAGAGTCGTAGCATTTATGGGTAAGCAGCAAGGGCTTGGCATGATCGTTGACGTTGTTCAGAGAAATTCCAACCTGATCAAAGCCAACAGCCTAGCACATTCTACACACCATATCATGCCCAGGTCCGCCGTCGGTAGGACCATAGTGACGTTGAGAACAGATGGACAGGTGCAGCATTCGGGGGAGGGCAGAAAGGCCAAGAAATGTCTCATTACCTGCGGCAGCAACTGGTTCGCACTGCAGAAGGAAGGCTTCGTATCTCCCATACGAAGTCAACACGAAAATTAGCAATTTCAAAAACTATGTTCACTTGGTCCTTTAAGAGGCTGGAATTACGTACAACAAAATACCAAAAGCACCCAATGTATCAATGAACAGGCTAATGTCGAAGCATGTCGACTGGGCAGGCTATCGCGATGTCCGATAAACAAAAAAGCTGCGAAATTGAAGCAGCGATGGTGACAAATCCTACCTCCATACAGCGGTAGTCGGACGTCCACAAACGCCGGCTCCTGTGCGCCTGCTCATGGACGACTGCCAAGTGTGAATCGTGATGCTCTATTTTCGCCAGGCCTCGCCAGCACCAATTGCGCCCACCAGACGGTCTAACTGCTGGCGGAGGCGGAGGTACTGGATGTACCCGGCACCATGCCTACGACTTACGCCCCCCCCCCAAGTTAGGCCCATCGAGGATTTCTTGGCGATTGTTAAGCAGAAAGTACATCACGCAGGCTGGAAAGCAGATTTAGTGCTAATGCAGCACGCTTCCTCTGTGCGGTGCCCATGCAAGTAGTATTCTTATTCAATATTTTACTGAGTTCAACGTAGTTTATTTACAACCTACCGATTTCACCAACAGAAAACTCAGCTAATCAGAGATGCTTCATGTTTCTAATGCATGAGATGACAACACGCTATACACACAATGCACAAACATAGGAAACACATGGTGTGGCTATACTATTATATTATACTATGCAAATTCACGCTACTATTTGAGTGATATTTTTTGAAACATCTTTAACATCAAAGTGCAAATCATGAAGTTCGCATAGGCCGGTGCACCTTCAAAGTGAAAAGCAGTTTTTTCTTCAAGTGCAAATGCCCTTTCCTTGGGCACGAGTTACCTTTCTTTGGGTGTAGATGCACTTCATGATTTGCAAGTGGCTTCCACCTCGGGTGTTACCCAGTTGAAAATCAAGAAGCAAATGCCCTGGATGGTGGCACCGTGTCTGTGGAGAGATTGTGTAGCAGTATTTTCCTGTGTTGCCGAGGGCATTGACGGTCCATCTTATCAGTATATCTGGGCTGCACATATATCTGCTGCGTCCATGCTGCAGAGGGTGCGACCGTATGCAAAAGGAAGGCACGGCACTGTGCATTCGCTGCAGATGGCGAAGCCGTAGACAAAGAGATGGCGTGACATTGTCCATGTGCTGCAGATGGGGGAGCCGTAGACGAAGGGATTGCGTGACACTATGTCCATGTGCTGCACATGACGGAACCGTGGCCAAAGGGATGGCGTGACACTGCGTGGGCGGCACTCTGCGTTTGCAAGGAGCAGGGGATGGCGTGACGCTGTGTCCACATGCTGCAGAGGATGGGCGTGTGTGTGCAGAGGGATGGCATGACGCAGCGTCTCCATGTGTTGTAGAGGGATGGCGTGACACAGCGTCTCCATGTGTTGTGCAGAGGGATGGCGTGACACGGCGTCTCCATGTGTTGTGCAGAGGGATGGCGTGACACAGCGTCTCCTTGTGTTGTGCAGAGGGATGGCATGACGCAGCGTCTCCAGGTGTTGTAGAGAGAGGGCATGCCACAGCGTCTCCATGTGTTGTGCAGAGGGATGGCGTGACACAGCGTCTCCTTGTGTTGTGAGAGGGTGGCATGCAGCGTCTCCATGTTTGAGAGGGTCTTTGTTAGAGGGATGGCGTGACACAGCGTCTCCTTGTGTTGCAGAGGGCAGCGCTGTGCGTCTGTAAGGAGCAGGAGATGGTGTGCGGCTCGGACAGCAAGACGTACGGCAACCTCTGCCAGCTGATGGAGGTCGCCTACAAGAACGGCACAGCACAGGCCCCCAAAGTCCAGAAGTGGGGACCCTGCGAGTCCGGTGAGCTCCAGAGCAGGCGTCCCTGAAAGTCAGAAGAAGTGGAAATTGGACGACCCCTGCACACCCCGAGTCCCAGGCGTGGATACGTGAAAGCTAATTTGGTGGGCCGAATCTTTTTGGGGCTGTAAATATAACGTAGACCAAACGCAGAAACAAAACGCTTCAGAGTTCAGACCAAACGTAGAAAACAAAACCAACAACAGAATGAACGTCAGAATCAATTTCGCCCTCCTTTGTCTCATTAGCCAAATAAGCATTATTGGTCAAAATCAATTCAAACTGTCGATGCGATGCGAAACAACACCCTGCGAGGATTGATTGCAAAGCAATATATGTATGCAGTGTGATCGGGACGCTCTCTTTCGGAACCATACGAGAGTCCATTTGTGGTGAGTAGATTGAATATACTTAGGCTATCCATGGCTTGGGTAGACCTTTCATTAAATACACGATGCCTGCCAAGGCATATATTCTCGTTATCATAATCTAAATTATGTTTGCATAATTGGCAAAACAGTTTTGACCGGCAAGTGAGCAGCTTGTCAAGCATGCAGATTTTCACTCGTTTGGTGCACCTGCTATCATCAGTCGCCAACGATGGTGATACAATCAGTCATTGACTATGGTAACATCATCAGCTGCTGGCAGTGGTTATACCATCAGCTGTTTTGACTAAATCGATGCAGTGGTCTCGGTAGCTCAGTTGGTAGAGCGTCGGACTCTTGATCGCAAGATTGCGGGTTCCAATCTCACCACCGACGCCATTTACCGAGTCCATCCGCGACCAATCGGTGTGAGAGGTTGATGACGCTATGTAACCTTGTGGTTGAATGCGTCGTAAAATAACCCACGACTAAATCGATGCGAAACACCAATTTGCCGAAACGACAAGTAGAGCGATGAAGCACTATGCTATGGCGTGACGGTAATATCCGAGATAGTTTGGTGATGCATACCTACTGTGGGTGAGGATGAAACTCGGGAGAGCATTCCACCTCATTTCAAGTCTTCTGCGTTGCGAGTGTCTGAATTGTTCGAAGGATCAAACCATATACATTGTTGATTCTATTGGTTCATTTTCATTTTCTATCCCAATATTTCGGCTCAGCCCCCATCGTCATCGCTTCCGACGTGTGCGATGTGTCCTTGCTTCCGGCATGTGCCCTTGCTCAAAGGAACAGCCAAGCTCCCCCCTGAGCATCCAAGAATGCACTATATCAAACGAGACATTTTGATATTTTCACCGCGCAAAACCATACATTTTCGGCGCGTTTCCCACGCCGGAAACTTTCTTTCGTCTCATTATTTAGTCGCCCCCTGAGGAAAGCCCTGGCCGCGCCACTGCCCTTGCTGATGGCGATGGTGACGTCACCTTGCTGATGGTGACGTGCGCCTCACTGTCTCTGCTTCATGACTTTTTTAGTACCGGTAAAAGCCGAAAATGTCGCTGAAAACGGTCACAGGCTGTTTGAGGACATCCTCAGTATGTGACGCTCATCATCGTCACATCTGAACAAAGAAAGAGGCGGTGCCCTGAAAGCTATGGGAACCCGCTGTGGCTCATTGACTTTCATCATATCTTCACGCAAGAAAATTTTCATTTATTTATTTACTTCACGATACATGCCCTCCATGTGCAGTTCCTATAATAGACATGCTTGTCAACTTATACAAAAATACTGCATTTACATTGAGCGCAGCAATGTTAGCTAGGCAGGCAGTCGGCACACGCTGAATATGGTTATGGCCTGCCAGTGTTCGTCGCTTCTGACCCTGAAGTTGACCCTGTGTTCTTCAGCACCGGTGATCGTCAGCGGCCCTAAGGATGCGCACGAGCAGCTCGGGGACAAACTGGTCATCGACTGCGAGGTCCGCGGCTACCCAATCCCCGAGGTATCGTGGAGGAAGACTGGAGAGGACGGCCGCACCGTCACCCTGCCCGGTACGTTATCAAAGTGGACACAACACATCTGGTGCGCTATCGATGGGTACACAATACATCTGGTACGTTATCCACGGGTAAATAGCATGCCTAGTACGTCATCCACGGGTACATAGCATGTCTCGTACGTTATCCATTGGTACACGACACGTCTGGCACCAAGGGGCGTGTTGTGTATGAAGGATACACCACGCGTCTGGTACATTTTCCACGGGTGCACAATCCGTGTACCCATACGTATTTGACGGGTGCACGGCGCGTCCGCACGTGGACTGTCACTCGCCGTGCCAATGAGCACCGATGGAGCCAAGGGACCTACTGGGGGAATGGACAGCCAATCTTGATGGATTCTTATCGTGCTGTGAGCCTGGACAACCAATCGTGGCAACAGCTAGCCGTGCTGTGCGTCTGGATGGCTGGATGGGATATTCATTTCGGGACTTGCTGTGAGTCCGCACAGTCACGCGCCATAGCCTCAAGGCGTAATGTGAGTCCGCATAGCCAAGCATCATAGCCTCAAGACGTGCTGTGAGTCCGTACAGCCAAGCGTCATGGTCTCAAGACGTGCTTTGAGTCCGTACAGCCAAGCACCATGGCCTCAACACGTGTTTCAAATCCGCACAGACAAGCATTATATAATCAAGACGTGCTGCGGAAAAAAGTGGTCGACTAGTATTGTGCCAGAACGTCCTGCAATAGCTCACAGTCCAGCGATATAGAGCCATATCATTTCGATATCACTATATCGATAACACGCGCAGGACGTCTCAAAGATCCTTGAGACGTTATTCCACTAATGGAGCGCGCTCCTCGTCGACCGGCTTCATCCGTTTGATCTTGCTTTCCTAAGCGAGCATTCAACACTTGCAGCCCCGCCCCACCCCTCCCCCCGGTGACCTGGATCGGAACAAACCCGCCGCGCTCGGAGCCCCACCGGGAGACGGCGGGGACGGAGCAGCGGCGGTGGAGGACGGGGACGGGGCAGTGGCGGTGGAGGACGGGGACGGGGCAGTGGCGGTGGAGGACGGGGGCAGTGGCGGTGGAGGACGGGGACGGGGCAGTGGCGGTGGGGACGGGAGCAGTGGCGGTGGAGGACGGGGACGGGGCAGTGGCGGCGGGGACGGGGGCAGTGGCGGTGGAGGACGGGGACGGGGGCAGTGGCGGTGGGGTCGGGGACGGGCAGTGGCGGTGGGGTCGGGGACGGGAGCAGCGGTGGTGGGGATGGGGACGGGAGCAGCGGCGGTGGGGACGGTACCAGTGACGGCGGGGACGAGTTCTGACAGCGGCGATGGGGACGGGGGAAGCGGTGACAGCGGAGATGGGGAGGGGACAGGCAGCGGCGATTGGGGACGGGGACAGATAGCGGCGGTGGGGGACGAGTTCTGACAGCGGCGGTGGGGATGGGGGAAGCGGCGGTGGGGATGGGGACGGCGGCAGCGTCGATGGGGAGAGGACAGCCAGCGGCAGTGAAGACGGGGGCGGGGGCAGCGGCTATGGGGAGGGGACAGACAGCGGCAGTGGGGACGGGGGGACAGGGGCCGCGGCGGTGGGCGCTGTGCTGGAGCGGCGCGACGCCGGCGGCCGGCCTGCACCACGTCAGCAGCGTCTCGGCAGGCGCAGCTGCCCCGCGAGTCACGTGACCGGACGCGGGTCGACTCATGTGTGCCGGGGCGGTGTTTGTCGGTTAGTCGGGGGGCGGGGGCGGCGCTGCTGGCTGCCGGCCACACCACCGCGGCGCGGCGGTGTGGCACGTCGACACGGCGGTCCGCGCCGACCGCCCCGCTCCACCCCGCCCCGCTCCGCCCCGCTCCACCCCACTCCGCCCCGCTCCGCCCCGCTCCACCCCGCCCCACCCGCCCCGCCCCACCGCCCCGCTCCGCCCCATCCGCCCCGATCCGCCCCGCTCCGCCCCGCGCCCCGCCCGCCCCACCCACCCCGCTCCGCCCGCCGGCCCGCCCCGCCACCGCTCCGCCCCAGCCCCGTCCGCCCCGCCCCGTCCGCCCCGCCGCTCACCCCGCTCCGCCCCACGCCCGCTCCACCCCGCTCCACCCGCTCCACCCCGCTCACCCCGCCCCGCCCCCGCCCCACCCCGCCCCGATCCGCCCCGCCCCGCTTCGCTCCGCCCTGCTCCGCTCCACCCGCCCCCCGCCCCGCCCCGCCCGCCCCGCTCCGCCCCGCTCCGCCCCGCTCCGCCCCGCTCTGCCCCGCCCCACCCCGCTCCGCCCCGCTCCGCCCCGCTCCGCCCCGCTCCGCCCCGCTCCGCCCCGCTCCGCCCCGCCCCGCCCCGCTCCGCCCCGCTCCGCCCCGCTCCGCCCCGCCCCGCCCCGCTCCGCCCCGCTCCGCCCCGCCCACTCCGCCCCGCTCCGCCCCGCTCCGCCCCGCTCCGCCCCGCTCCGCCCAGTGCTGGCCAGACGCGGCAGTCGGGCTACGCCCGGCGCGGCTCACGCGAGCTGCCCCGCGACGCCTTATCAGTGGTATCAGCTCTGAAGCGTTGGCTGGCAAGCCGGCCCAGCTGCGGTCAGGAAGCTGCAGCTGGGCGAGTTGCAGCCGATTCTGAGCGCGCCCTGGTCAGGATGGGGTCCACAGTAGCCCCGGGGCATGCGAGAACCGGCCAGCGTCGACCGGACGATCGACTCGGGAGGATCGTCAGCTCCGTTGTCGCTGATTATTTATGAACCGATGCAGAACCGATTTTCCATGCCTTGTGAACGCTGCACGCCACCTGTGCTACAGCCTCAGACTCCGAGGAGATGTCGCTCTATACAGGGGCATAATTGAACCAACATTATTGGGCAGAAATGCGTGGAGGAATTTGAAGAACCAAATTTCGCCTGTGGGGCCAATCTATATGGTCCCATGTTAAAAGCGAAAATTATTGTGGTGGGCATGCTAGCTTTGAGGGGCCCTGGTCCCCTCACGTATAGGCATGCCAAGATCCGCCCCTAGCTGTATAACTCCGTCGTCCGCCGGTCTTCCCTATGCTGGGGTACTGGAGGCTGCTTCATAACTGATCCGTTCAGATCAGTTGTGACCAGGTTGATCATCGGATCATTTTTAACGCTCACGTATGGTGCCGTCACCGGGCGGTCTAATCAGTGGTGACTGTGCAGCACACCATAATCAGTGGTACTGTGTCCCCATAATACTGTGCACTGTGCACCACACCCATAATCAGTGGTGCACCCTCGAGTGGAGGGTGCTGTGCACTCCAATGAAAAGTTCAACGCTAGACGTGGCTGATGATAACAATGCATATACCAAGACAGGGGGCAGTATCTGGGTGGACATGAGTCTAAATTTCCACCGATGTCTAGCAGCGCCTCCGCAGCAACGACGTGCGGATGTTAGTGAAGTACAAATTCGTGCAAATTCGCAAGTAATGTGGAGTGGATACGATTGGGTTGGATTGTGCGAAAATGTCACCAATGAATATCATGTTCCAACCGTGGTGGGTTTTCTGCCGCAGCGTTGCAAATTTCTCAACTTTTGAGGTGAAACAGCAGTAAGCTAGACAATACCTTCAGAAACTTCTTTTTCTGATTATTTGCATTAACCCAGAAAACATGCCAAGTAAACCCAGCAAGCATGCCGATGTCGGCCCGCTGTCCGCATATGTCGGGTCGAGCTCGACATCTCGTTGTCGGATATGACAGTGGTCACACGTTGGTTGGGTGTCGGCTGCATGTCGGCTGGACAAACATTCCATTCCTCAGCCGACAGTTGGTCACTGGGGTCCAGCCAGCGGAACGACGTCGGTCCGCTGTCGGCATGTTCACTGGGCAATGACCAATGTAAATGTTCTCCCTGCCCTGGACATCTGATATTCATCTACCTATTACACGAGTCAGCTCAGAATGGTTTCGAATTGGTTTATCTTTTTTTTTACTGTTGACAACATGTGCATTACGTTGGGCATCAGTAGCCAATAACAATATGATCATAGGTGGAGGCATTGTATAATTACTGGTGTTGCCAACAGATGGTTCAACCACATTGCCTTTATGTAACGGCATGCAATGAATGCTTATCACAAAAATTCGTGGAAGGTTTACGAACAGCGACACAAAATGGCTCGCACAAGCAATCCGGCGCGAAAATTCACAGAACGTTGCGCGGCTGCACCCTATGTCTGAGTCAGACCGCGGTCCCTGTGGCCTGAAGCGCAGACGCGGTCTCGGGCGACGGTGATATCATGCCGAGCAGCTGTGTTTACATCTACCGGCGGCCGAGGTGGCCAACGCCATCCAGAACCCAGGCGGCGGGTGTGGGTGCCGCACCAGCCGGTCAGCGTCAGAGGTCGTGGGGCGTCAGATGGCATGTGGTGTTAGGGGCTGTATGCTGTCAGGGGTCGTGTGGTGTCAGGAATCGTGTGGTGTCAGAGGTCGTGTGGTGTCAGGGGTTGTGTATGGCCAAGGTATGTGTGGTGTCAGGGGGTGTGTGGTCTGTGAGGTGTCAGGGGATGTGTGGTGTCAGGGGCGATATGGTGTCAGAGGTCGTGTGGTGTCGAGAGTCGTATGGCGTCAGAGGTCGTGTGGTGTTAGGGTCTGTGTATGACCAGGATATGTGTGGTGTTAAGGGCTGTGTGGTCTGTGTGGTATCAGGGTATGTGTGGTGTCAGGGGTGGTATGGTGTCAGCACCGTGCCAGGGGCTGTGTAGTGGGTGTCAGACATTGTGCTATGTCGGACGAGGCTTGATTCAGTGTCGTATGATGTCATCTGTCGTATGATGTCATCTGTCGTATGATGTGATCTGTGGTATGATGTCATCTGTCGTATGACGTCATCGGTCGTGGACCTCATTGGTCACGTAGTGCTCGGAGGTGGTGGTGGTGGCTGTGACTTTACGACGCGCCAGCAACTGAGGTCGTATGATAGTGTCGGTCGGTAGGCCGCGAGATAGTCGGTAGCCGTTGGACTCGTCGCGAGATAGTCGGTTCATATCCCTCAACCGGCGAGATTACCGAGTTCATCCGCGACGAATCGGCGTGAGAGGTTTGCGAAGCTACATAGCCTAGCAGCTCGGCGCGTCTTTAAAAAATAAAGTTCAGCTGGAGCAGTCTCTACCGATGCTGGTGTTATAGCCGGGAGGCGCCGGCAACGCTGGAGTGTCAGCCAGTTGGACGCAGTGCTGCCACTCCTGATGTTGCTGCTCTCAGCATGATGTCACTTCGGTGTTGTTGCGCCGTTCCCTGCGAATTCGATACCAGCCGAGCAGGAGTGTTGCCGGTGACCGAGGCAGAGGTATGAACCCGGGTCGTTTGTCCAGCTAACGACGACTTTTTAGCACATCTGGGCGCTACATGACCAATGTAATCGATGCGCCCTAAAGCCCTAATAACTAACGAACACGTCATCATAGGGATTCACTAGCCGCGCCTTGCAGCGTTATCTGTTGCAACGTGTTGCCCTATAGTTCACATACTCACGACTTCGACTGTGTCAGCGAGCATGTGGGATTTGGTGTTGTCTTGACGAATGAGAGCTCTGATCACCGACATTCCGTTTTTTATTTTTCTTTGACAACGAGCTGGAATAGCCAGGAGTTTCTTGGGTGGCCCAAATACGCCTCTTTGTCTTTGTCTTTGGGACAAAGCTAATGCCACTTGAGTTTCGTCCTCTTCACTCGCCACCAACCACCTTTTACTCCCCGCCAGAGATAAAGTTCCTTATGATTTTAGTGGGGTCTGGACTACACTGTCTGCTTTGGCACTTACAACTTCTTCTTTCCCTTAAACGGACCCTAGTCTAGGGGTAAGTTGCTCGTCTCACAATCGAAAGGTTGTGGGTTCGAGTCTCGCCTGTCGCTACTCTTCGCCCGCGACCAATCGACGTGAGAGATTGGCGACGCCACATGACTCAACGGTCGATGTGTTGTAAAACCAATAACCAACCAACCAACCATGGGGAGGGCCCTGCCAACTATATTGTCAACACTCATTGTCTCCGTGCATTGGGTTCCACTAATCATTTTCAAACTTATCCATCCCCCCCCCGGCGACGCTTGGCGCGGCGGGAGTACTGGCGCCGAGACCGGTGAGCTCACCACTGAAGTGGCGCGCGTTCCGTTGTGAGTCGGGGAGGGGGCGTACATCGTGACATCATGCTGGCCTGCACGGGCTCCTGATGCCAATCAGCGAGCAGTAGCACTGTTCAGCTGCCTCGAGCCGTCTGTGTCACACACAGCTGTCACCTCCCGTCGTCGCATATAGTACAAGCGAAGTTATGCCGGGAATGCTGCTCCGGATCAGCGACGATAATCAGCAGATCTTTCCAATCTTCCGAGGTCAGAAGCAGAGTCCAATCAATTGAACTCTGTCGCCAATGCTGCACTGTGATCCGTTTGCTACTGCTGCGTACGGCCGCTACGTGAAGCGTTCATCCCGACTAAACACACCAGCTCTGCAGCAGTTTTTGTCCGCACAGAACTGGCTCTATAGAACTACCGCCGGTCCAAACTCGCACCAACGGCCTCCGCCCCCTGTCCCGTGGACGTCACCAACTGTCCTCCTGGCGGCCCTGCAGCGTCTGTGTGCAGTGTGCAGCAGCCGTGGGCGTTGCCCAACCGTGCCCCTGCAGCGTGTGTGTGTGTGTGTGTGTGTCACAGCGTGCACGACACTGCGATCGTGCAGCCAGCAGCGGTCCGAAGACGGGAGGTTGTGTGCTCACTCCACCATGGAGTCATGCGCTCCCCGCCGCGAAGGCAGAGTGACTTGAAATCCGAAGAGAAATACAGCCTCGGAGCGTCGCCGGATTATTTCCTTCAGATGCTACTCGAAGTTCCTTCTGTGTTGACGATTTTGAATCCGTTATTGAGCCTTTCATAGCGGATGGGTGAGAGTCAGGTGATGTTTCCTCCCTTGGTGCTACCCACTCGTGCAGTGACCTCCAATTGCACTTGTCAGCTTTGGGTGCGTCCGTATAACAGCTGCCGCCTGCTGAAGACGCCGGCTGGGGTCATGGTCCGCACAACAGTGGTCGCTATAGTAACAGCCGCATGCTGAAGACGCCGGCTGTGGTCTGCGGTGGTCCGTACAACAGTGGTCGCCATAGTAACAGTCACCTGCTGAAGACGCCGGCTGTGGTCTGCGGTGGTCCGTACTAAAGCGGCCGCCATTCTCCAGGTCGACATTCTCCGCCAGGGCTCGTCTGCCAAATATGCAGTGTACATCCTATTTTAGCTCACTATGCCGTATTGTCAAGATGAATTTCTAAAACTGTTGCACTGCATAAAAACTGGACGTTATCTGCGTGTGTTCACCGGCTGCTAAGACAACGCAGTTGCGGTGGGTCCATGAGGTCTATGTCGTGGGATGACGCCCAAACCTGAGCCCTGTGCCCTTAGTCCTATTATTGAATTTGTTCCTTCAGCGGTCCCGGTAGCGCCCTGTAGTGATGAACAAGGTACCTTGCATCCACACACAGCCCACCGATGGCAGCAGTATCGCACTACCTGCCGATTTACCAACTATTAGTTCTTCTCTGCGTCAGGAAACCTCTCCACAGCCCCCGACCTGCCTTGGGAAAAGAGGGATATGCTATTTTACCACGCACTGAGCCTGTTTGTTGCATAACGCCACCACTCTCGCATGCCGAATGGGTATAGTAGGTCCGGTCGGCCATGAGGTCGGCTGGTCTCGACCCCTCCCCCCAACCCTCTGAGCTGAACCTTCTGTTACAAAAACAGACATTGGACACATTGACCACAATGCCACCGCCGCGCCGGCACTGCAGCCGTTGACGTAACTTCTGTTTCCCGCTCTGCCGCCAGGCGACCGGGAGGACATGGCGATCCAGACGCGCGGCGGCCCCGAGAAGCTGATGGTGACCGGCTGGGTGCAGATCGTCGACCTGAAGCCCAGCGACAGCGGCACCTACACCTGCATCGCCAGCAACGTCAAGGGCGAGTCGCGCGCCGAGGCCAAGGTCGGCGTCTACAAGGCGACCAAAGGCGAACTGTAGCAGGCTCAAGTTCTCTCGGTCGCGGTCATCGCTGAATCCACTGGAATGGTGCTATTGTGTCCCGCCGGTATGTCGCCGGGACAACGGCGTTGTCGGCGTGACGCCGATGTAGCGTAGGTGTAACGTCCGTGTGACGCCGGTGTGACGTGGGCGCAAAGCCCGCGTAGCGCCCGTGTCCCGTCGCCTGCGCGTGTGCTGGTAATGTCGTCGCTGGCAGACCGCGAGAAGGCCGAGACGGCAGTCGCATCAAGCCAGCGCCGCTGTCGCGTCGAATCCAGGGCATTTGCTGTGTCGACTTCAGGGCGCGTGCTGTGTCGACCCCAGGGCGTGTGCTGTGTCGACTTTATGGCACGTGCTGTGTCGACTTTATGGCACGTGCTGTGGATGCAGCACACTGTCCTGGATGCGCCACACTGCCCTGGACTCGGCACACTGCCCTGGACTCGGCGCGATCGCTGACGACCGGCGCCCCATCACTGCCACTGTTCCCCACGCCGGTCGCCCTTCGCACGCCCGTGCCGGCCACGTGACAACGGCGCACCGCCGCCGCCGTTTGTAGGGAGCTTCAGAACACTGCCGACTGTCCGCCTGCGGTCGAAACGCGCCTGTTTCCGCCGCCAATTTGTAAAGAGCTTCAGTGCTGCTAGTCCGTAGCTGTCTTGCATTACTGAGACCAGAGGAGATGGCTAGATATGATTAATACACTCGTTACAACATGCTGCTGTTCGGTCTGCTGTTCGGTCTGCTGAGTACATGCAGGATGCATACATACTGTACGTACACCAGTGGCACGCACACACCCCTCTCCAAGGGAAAAGGGGGCGGTCTCACCTGGATGAGCGGAGGGCGCCCTCCAGGTGATCGCTTTGAGGGACTCACGAGGGCTCCTCAAGATGTCGGTGCAGGGGCCCGCAAAGGCCCCTGAGGGGCCGATGTGAAGGGTCCCGGGACTGACGAAATGGGATCGTGGCTGACTGAAAGTGTCCCGGCCGATGAAGCCCAAATTCAACGGAAGAAGCCTTCGGGAAGATATTGAAGGCCCTTGGTTGGGCTAACATGAAGGGCTTCGAGATCGACGGAAGGGCCCTGGGATCGTTGGAAGTGCTCCGGGATGACGAATGGGGCCCCGAGCCAATATGAAGGGCGCCTGGGCTGATGGTGGGGCCCAAGCCAAAGACAGAACCCCTGACCTGATGGGACAGGGCCCAAACGTTCGAGAAGTGGTCTCCGACTTGCCGAAAAGTAATCGTCAAAGAGGGTCCCTGAGACGACCGAGGGGCTCTAGTTTCCGAAAAGGACCTAGAGTCATCAGAACGGGTCTTTGGGTTGACGGATGGGGCACAAGCCGTTAAAAGCCCCCTAGCTTGGGGGCCAGGGGCCTTTGTGGTTCTAAGCCCTTAAGGGAAAAGCTTTTGAAATAGGGCCTCCGGTTTGACAGAGGAGGCTCTGGATCGCTAAAGAGGGCCTCTGTCCCGATGGAGACGGCTCCTAGCCGGAGGAGAAGCACGGGCCTCCGTACAGGGTCGATATGAAGGGCTTCTGGGCCGGTGGTGGTTGAAATCGCACAGGGGGTCCCTTGCCTGATAGAAACCCAATTTTGTGAAAGAGGGGATATTCTGGTCGGACGGTGAGTGTCCTGAGGCGTGAAAGAGGGTCCCTAAGCTGAGGGGGGCGGACCTGCAGGGCCGCTGGGTCGGATTTGGCTCACGCTAATCAAGAGGGGCTCAGAGCTAGCGGCGGGTGTGAGTGAGACCACTTCCAAGAGGTCTACGCAGCTTCCAGAGGCACTCCAGCCTCAATGGTCACCTCTAGCTTCAAGGGATACCATTAGCTTCCTGGTGACGTTCTTGTTCCTAGTCGACCTACAAGCTCTCGTATTCCACCAGAATCCTAAGAGTTCCTAAATTTTCAAATTCTCAGAGGTCCCTGAAGTCCCCAAATTTGCAGAGGCTCTTCAGTTCTCAAGGGTTTTTCAAATTCCACTCATACTCCCAGGCACTTATTATTTTATGAGTCATCCAGTTTCTGCGGGGACCATCGAACTACAAGGGCCTATACAGCTATCACGGCCTTCCGGCTTCAAGAACACTCCAATTGCATGGGATCCCTCCAGGTTCAAAGGGCCCATGCAACTTCCAGGAGGCCCTCCTGTTCCCTGTCAGGCCTTGAAGACTCACGGCGCTCCCCCATCGAGCTCAAAGGGGCCCTTGCAGGAGCTACCAAGCCGCTTTGGCTTCAAGGAGCCACACCAGCTCCGATGAGCCTATCCAGCTTCAAGAGGCTTCGAACATGAAGTGTCCCAGATGGCTGTAAGGATTCCTGAACGTCATATTGTCTGAAGAGCCATGCATCCTGGAAAGGTCTTTCGCGGAGAAAAAGTGCTTTCCCGATCCTAAAAAGGACGGGATGGGGTGAGGCACCCAGGCTACAATTTTACGACGTCATTGTATAGATCTCAGAGGAAGTTGCTACGAAAAGGGTTTCTCCATTCAAGTCATAATATTGCAACAACACCACAATAACGTTCTAAAAAACATCACAGCATTTTAACATATGCATTGAATTCCTTCGGAAATGCTCATCCTGGCGCAGGAAACACCTGGGTTTTGCAGATAGCTTTGCTTAAATATTACTTCTTTTTTTTGTTAGCAACAAGAACCCCACAACGCGCAACTTGTGCATTAGCCATCAACTTCACATAACTGCTTACCGCTGATTTTTGGCCCAGTTCAGATAGCTGGCGCGTGGTGACGAGGGGCGAAAATTCGCTGCATACACTAGCATCACCAAGCGAGCGGAGGATAAACTAGCAGTTGGCTGGTCCAACGTTTGGCCACCTTCAGTTCCCGCTGTATCCGCCAGGGGTGTCTGAGGCTTGCACTTACTATAGCTACGCGGGGGAAGCTGGCCAACGGAGATTTTGTGAAAACTAAGACGAAAGTATCTGCTATCAGTGCCGGTGAAGCGATCATGAGAAGTCCTTTTTATCTTACCCTTTAATTGGAAATGGTCATATAAAAACCATTAAATATTTTGTGATGAGCTGACATCAGCGTTCACTTACACAGATAGCTTTGCTTTAAAAAAATGCGAGCGAATGATCAAGTCTGGTCGAGGCGCACTCAAGCTTAAATGACCAACTTTACCTAAAAAGCAGGAGTGATCACAATTAACTAACGCACTGCCCCTTCCCCACCCAAACCACATCATAATTACCTTCTTTTCTAGCCAATCAATCTGCTTCATTGTATGACCTCGAAATTGTCTGGACTGACAGAACAAGCATTGATCCACCATCAACCAAGCAAAGCTGGAGTGTGTTGATTAACTTACTTACCGCTGCATGTGCATAATATTATAGTGATCAACCTACGCTCGACCCTCCTCAGGCTGCATGTGTAGCGCGTCATGGTGGTCAACTTACGTTAGATCCTCTTCAGGAAACCAGTGGTGGGCACGGTTCCGCTAATACGCTAACCGCTAGTTAGCGAAACTAACGTTTTCGTTAGCGGATTAGCGTTTTCGACAACTTCGAAAATCGTCAGCGGACCAATTAGCTTCCACTTAAGTTGTAACTTCGCTAAATTGAGCTTCGCTAACTCTGAGTTCGCTAGCATATCTTTTTGTCGCCGGTAAATTAGATTGTATCACCTCGAAGCAGCCGACACGATCGCAGCGCCTCTGGTGGCTGGCCGGAGCGTCACAGCGGACGGCGGCCGACCAGCGTTCGTGTTCCTGTCTGCTGTGAGCGTGACTCAAACAGTCAGTCTGACATGGTGTTGGCCACGCTGTCGGGATACTGGCAGGAATCGCGAAATGGTTTGGGCCCCTCCTAGAAGATTAGGAGTGCCAGCTGGCCGCTGCGTTCCACCGCAGGCTTCGCCTGTTCTGGCTGGAGAAGCATCATCACAGCCAGCTCAACAGGATCAAGAAGGCCATTGAGACTGCCGTGGCGACAGCCCTGAGGGCTGAGGGAGACCAGTGAGGAGGGCAGCAGCATCACCAGCAAAGAGGATGGGAAAATGATTCTTCTGCAGCATTGTAGCGCCCGTGGGTTGCGTGTGGATGTGTAAATGTGTGGATAGGCGTAAAGGATCTGGGAAAGCCACAGGGAGACGTCTTTGCCAAATAACACCTGGAACGTGCAGAGCTCATCTGTACCGCCCCCTCAGTGCGGTCTCGACGTCTTCAAGGGATGAATAGGCTTCCGCTGTTGTGTCATGTCGCCACCTCAGCCCCGGAGCGCCCAGTAAAACCACTTGCAGTAAAACCACTCACTTGAGGCGTGCCGGACCGTAAAAGGTCATTTGCGCCACCTTTAAAGGAACACGTTCCATATCTATCTATGAAAACGAGTGTTACGATCATAAGTACAGGCAAGTGGACATTTACGTAAGGGGAATTTTACGTTATGCTTTGTGCGAAATATTTGGGTGCTGAAAGCGGGGGCTGGATTTGGGACATCTCCCTGATGTCTAACTGGTTTTAATTTTACTTTACTCCTCCACATAATAATTTGTGGTTTGGGTGAGGTTGGGGGGTTTTGAGAGTGTCCAGTTGATTTTTCCAGGGTGCCGGCTTTAGCCTACTCCTATCGAAGAGCACCGAGGGATTTTTACCGTGCGGACAAGGAGGCAATTGTCCACATCGCCTCTCACGCCGGCTGCCGCGTGTTAGTTGTTAGTAGTTGGTTAGTCTAAGCATGCCGTGCAGAGTTGTCAGTTGGGTTAGTACGGTGTTTGACAATTTGGCTCTTCTACGTCCGCTGTTCCTCTGGGTAGCCATTTACATTAGGAGTCGGAAGGCAAATCGGCTCATCTACGTCCGACGGCTCCTCTGGGTAGTCGTTTTACGTTCAGCTACTTTTTGTCTTTTGTTTCTTTTTGTTTTAGTTTCTATGTTTTCCTAAAGCAAGTCGGCTCATCTACCTCCCACGGCACCGCTAGGTAGCCGATTATTGCTAACTGGGAAGCAAATCGGCTCATGTACGTCCGACGCCATGCGGGGATGGCTATTTACGTGTTTCCTACGAGTGTTTCGCGGTCATGTATTGCAAGTTGATGTGAACGTTGGTGTTGTGTTGCCTAGAGAGCTCCTGCTAGTTCTGTGGCATACAGATATTCAAATAGCAATTGAATGAGTTCTGCGTGTTTGTCACCGAGAAGCGATGGAAGCGATAGGGTGATGCCCTCTCTCTGGCAGAAGGCCTTAAGTGGTTCTCTTTGAGAGCTAAAGCTACTGCAGTCTAGCAGGATGTGGCCTATGTTTAACGTGGTGTTGCAGGTGTCGCAGTGAGGTGTTGTGTGTTGGTCATCCTCTAATCGAGGCTGTGCTAGTTTTGTGCAACCGGTTCTAAGTCTAGTGAGGATGACCTCTTTTTGTCGGTGAGACTGATTTGATGTGTTCCATGTGCCTATGGTTGGTTTTATTGCGTGGGCGTGGTTGGATTTGTGCTGTGTTGAGTTGTGTTGTGTCCATGTGTTCTGTTGGTGTTGGCGAATGCGGTGTTGTAGGAGTGCTTTGCAATCGTCTACCGAATATTCCACGCTGGGGTAGGTGTTCGATGCTACGGCTTGCTTTGCGAGCCGGTCTGCTTCTTCATTACCTGGGATGTTGGCGTGGCCCGGAATCCAGAGGAAGGAAAAGTTCGTGTTTATGTTATGGGCCACGATTTGTTGGATTCGATCAATGATGTGATGAGGACAGTCGTGGGTGTTGCTAATTGAATGTAGGATGGATTTGGGGTCTGAGCAAATCACTACGTTTCTGACTTTTCGCTTAATGAGAATGGAAATAGCGGCCAGAATGGCCATTGCTTCAGCGGAGTAGATGGAAAAGTTATCCGGTAGACGTTTGGAAAGTCTGAGACCTGGTTCAGTGATGCCGATGCCTACCTTAGCCTCGTGTTTCGACCTATCCGTGAATACGAGTGATTTATTATTGTTGTAATCGGCAAACTTGTGAAAGAGGCCTAGAATCTCCGCCGATGTGATAGTGGCTTTCTTTTCCGAGAGCAAGTACTCGACCTTTGGTTGACTGAAAGTCCAGAATGGCCTAGTGGGCGATCGAGCTGCAGTGGATGGCATTGTGAGATTAAGATCTGAGAGAGCCGTGGCAATTTGAATGCTGTATGGTGGAAGTTCGCGCGCAAATCGGCTCTTGTCGTATCTGTCAGGCATGAAGCAGCGCTGTGCCGGATGATTTTGAATGGATTTAATTTTGATGTGGTAGCGGCACAGCTGTTGTTTCCTCCTGTAGCGGAGTGATGGTGTGTTTGAGTCTACTAGAAGACTAGCTATCGGTGTAGCGCTAAAGGCACCTGTGGCTGTTCTGATGCAGCTGTTTTGGATGACTTCTATTTTTTGGCTCTGACTTTCTGAAATTGTGGAAAAAATGATGCTGTTATATTCTATGATGGGTCGTATGATTGATGTGTACAGTCGCAGAAATGTTTTCCTGCCTCCGCCCCAGTCTGTGCTCGCAAGTGCACGTAGAATGTTGACGCGCTTCGCGCTTCGCGTCGTGATGTCGGTGATATGGGTGTTGAAACTGAGCTTTTCGCCTAAATGCACTCCTAGGAACTTGAAACACTTCACCTGCTCGATGGCTTTGCCTTCGATTTTAATTAACGTTTTCGGTGTGGGACGGAGACGACTGTATGTGACAGTGGCAGAGTTTTCTGCGGACAGGGTGAAGCCCCAAGTTTTGCACTACTTTGTAATGTGGTCTAGTCCTGCTTGAATGTTTTTTTTCAGCTTTAAGGAAGCATTGTGATGTTGTCCAAATTGCTATGTCGTCCGCGAAAAGTGAGTATTGAAGTGAAGTGTCTCCGTCGTCGGAAAGTATGTCGTTGATCATGATGATGAAAAGGCTCGGTGGAAGTACGCTCCCCTGAGCCAGGCCCTGCTCCTGAGTTGTGGTATTTCATGTGACACTGCCGTATCGGACCCTAAGAGTCCTATCTCTGAGGAAGTTGAGAATGAAGTGTGTCATGTGTCCGCGTACGCCTTTCTTATAGAGTTTGTGTGTCAGCGCTGACTTGTGTACTCAGTCGAATGCGGCAGTGATGTCTAGGTAGGCAGCTATTGTTGTGCGTTTAATGGAGACCACTTTTGATGTCATGCACTAACCTAATGAGATTGTCTGTAGTTGATTTTTGCCGTTGGAAGCCGCATTGAAATTCGTCGGGCAGGTCGCTGTGTTCCAGAAATTTCCTCAATCGTGTGTTGACCATGCCTTCGACCAGCTTGCTAGCACAGCTAGTAAGTGAGATGGGTCTATAGCCTTTTGGGGTGGAGTGTTCTTTGTGC
Organism: Imbricaverruca yamaguchii; assembly: GCA_034440575.1. Taxonomy (NCBI): domain Eukaryota; kingdom Metazoa; phylum Arthropoda; class Thecostraca; family Neoverrucidae; genus Imbricaverruca; species Imbricaverruca yamaguchii. The sequence goes on along the minus strand of JAOTOL010001648.1, from coordinate 362,456 downwards.
TGCTTTGGTAATGGTATGACTACGCTCTCCCGTCAGGATGCGGGAAACGTGTCTTCTTGGTTCAGTTCATTTATGGCCGTTAGCAGATACGTTAGGGAGTTTTTGCTAAGACGTTTAAGAAACTGGTAATGGATGTCGTCCGGCCAAATCGACGTATTTCCACACTTGCTGATGGTAAGTTGTAATTCGTGCATAGTGAATGACTGATTGTAGATTTCTCTATTGTCAGAGCTAAAATTTGCTTTGGAGGGAAGGGCGTCTAGAACGGTAGATCCGCTAGATGCCGGGCGCGCGCTCAGCAGTGGCTCCGAGTCCCCAGTTGGCCGCCAGATGGCCGGCGGACGCGCATCCTCTACAGCATTATTTAACCCCAGGAGAGCAGGAGCCACAGGTTATTGAAGTCCAAGGCACACAACTTGGTGAAGCCCTAGCTGGAGGCCGGCTCGAAGTCGTCCTGACTGACGTCGCCTTCTTCGGTGAGCAAGTGTTGATCGACCTGGTCATCAAGTACAACACAGTCATCCCATCCAGTGCTGCAGTCAAGTGCCTGTTTTTCATAGGCAAGGACACCTCGAGGGCCAAGAGAGCTACCCTATCAGACGCCAACTTTGAGAGGTTGATGTTCATGGAGGACACCCAGCATTACGTCGAGGTAATATTGAAGGAACAGGAGGTCAAGGCAGATTGAATACATTAATTAGATTATTTGAGTTATTTTCCGGGTGTAGTTTTGTTTCTGAATATTTTTGAATCGTATAATAACTATGCCACTTTAAATAAACATTATGCAGGATGTTAACTAAAGTTCAATTTCATTCGTTCGTTTAATTATTGATGTGCACCTCGATTGCTATCTGATCCCTGCATGTTGTTACTTTTTGGAATGCGCGATGTCTCAGCAACAGAATATTCAACTTTCGGCCCTCTAGGTCTGTTTTGAAGAGTTCGGAGTAAAAAGAACACCGATACTAAATTCATATAACAACAGTCACGAGTTAGCGGTTATCGTTAACTTCCGCTGAATCTGATGGCCGTTTATCAGTTTAGCGTTATCGAAGTTAGCTTTTAAGTTAACGGATTAACGGTTATCGAAGCTAATGTTACGGTCAGGTGAGCCCGCTATTGTAGAAAACTAAATCCGAGGGTATAAATGCAAGTGTTTGTGCGTATTGTGTGTCCCTTCTCACAAATTGCGTAGTTATTCGGCGATAATTTTAGCAGGGACTTCCCATTTCATTGCAAACAAGGCGCAGCCTGAACTTTCTTGGGCCAGACCCGCAAAACTGTGATGAAATAGTGTAAGCTTTCGGCGATGAACGCCACCAGCTGTCTGACAACAATTGCTTCGACAATTAATTCCCTCCACTTCAGAGCCGCATAAGATATAGTATGCTGTCACAACTACCATTGGGATAGTCGGATACCAGTCAAACAAGCGCCGTCTCAGGGGGGGGGGAGGTCGTTGACGACCCCTAAGGTTTTCCGCGGACAGTGAAAGAACGGCGAGCGGCAGCGCGCCGAAATTTGGCTTACCTTTTTCACATCAATTTGGCATGCTGTATCAATAGTTTGAAGTCAGGTCATCTAGGGTCAACGAATTAGTGAAGGTCAAGTGAGGTCACCTCCAAAAAAGTTCAACCAGTCGCCACGCTTTAATGGATAAAGATATTTTAATGAAACGTTCAGCGTTCGCTTATCCATAGGGATGCAACAAAACGCATCAGAGGATTTTTTTTCCTTTTTTGATTACTTATTGGTTTTGTATATTTCCTCATTAGAGTTAAATTCGAAGATTCTGATTAAAGTAAGCATTGGTGCAAGTTGCCTTTGAACAACATTTTTTGGTCAGCTTGACCCATTGGAAAAGGAAAATGATTGAGAAAGTTAAAACTCAAAATTTTGAACTTCAAAAAAATATATTTTTGGGTGGCTAAAAATGTTATGGTCCCGGTAGATTTTGCTTTCCTTTTCTGATTCCAAATACTTTTTGTTTTGTTTTTGAAGTCTTCCCCAAAATAAACTCTCCAGAGCCACAAACATGACATAAATCGTGAAAACCTATGACGTCACTTTTTCGGGGATAAAATTTGTTGGGTGGTGTCTGGCCCTAACCGTCGAGCGCTTTACGATGACACCTATTTCGTTTTCGTGCGACGTTTAGTTTGGAGATTAGAGGGGGGTCCCTGTCGACCCCCCCCCCTGAGATGGGGTGTGAGGATATGACCGGAAAGACGGGGAGGGTTGATAGCCATCCATCGTCTATCACCCTCATGCACAGCATAATATAGCATATGCCAATGGGCGACTTTTACAGACAAGGCAAAATGGGCATAGTATGCATTCCTCTATCCCTGCTCGAGCAGTTCTGGTTGGACTAGGAACATGCCAAGATATACCCTTGCCAAGAGCCGCCCTGATTGGGCCAGGAATACACCTCCCTATGTCCCTGCCTCAAACCGTTCTGGTGGGACTAAGAGCACGTCTCCCTCCACCCCTGCCCCGAGCCGTCCTGGTGGGACTAACATGTGGGACTTTATCCCCGCCTCGAACCGCGCTGATGGGTGTAGGATTATTTTTGTCAGCATGCGCAGAAAACACGTTTTCTTTTCTATATACAAAAACACGTCTTTTCACAAGTGCTGCGAATGCATGTGCCATGCTGTAACGCAGCTTTTGGCACGCACGACTACGACCGCCACGTGTGGTGCCAGCTGACAGCACAAACAGAGCGGTTCATTCGTAAACCTGCGCAAAACCGATGTGTTTGCGATATCGGTGTGTTTTCCAGTGCAATGTGCAACTCATCGGCAGCACGCGGCTGCACACTATGAAATTGGCACCGAATATTACGTCAATGCGCCGTTGCAATTTGTAGACCGCACTGGAGTGCGAAACAGAGGAGGGGCGTCGGCAAAGCTGGTGGGCCGTCACCTCTACATGCTTGAGTGGGGCTAGGCTAAAACTGCAGTATAAAAGAGAATGTCCCGTGTGTACAAGCACTAGTCACAACTCGGACATCAAAGCTAACAGCATGAAGGTAGGTGGTTGTCTTTCAGTCTATGGAGGCTACGGTGTTGTGCATTGATGTGTATTCTGAATATGTGTTCTCTCGATGCGAGAAGGTGGATAACTTTACCGTATAGTATCGACGATCGATGTAATATTGAAGTTCTGATGTAAAGCGAGGTAATATCATCTGAATATTCTTTACAACCGGCATGCATTGTCTCTTGATTCCCATTGCCATGGCACCAAACCCTGGGTGTTTTCAGGTCATCATCGTTTCTGCTCTTCTGGCAGTTGCTATCGCCTCTTCTCCGTTTTACCAACCCACCTCGGCCTACAAGCACGCTCCCTTCCACCCTTCCCCGGCTTACAAGCCCGCGTCCTTCCACCCATCTCCGGCCTACAAGCCCGCGTCCTTCCACCCGTCCTCGGCCTACAAGCCCGCGTCCTTCCACCCATCTCCGGCCTACAAGCCCACTTCTTACCACCCGTCACCGGTCTACAAGCCCGCGTCCTTCCACCCGGCACCGGCCTACAAGCCCGCACCCTACCACCCGGCGCCGGCCTACAAGCCCGCACCCTACCACCCGGCGCCGGCCTACAAGCCCGCATCCTACCACCCGGCACCGGCCTACAAGCCCGCACCCTACCACCCGGCACCGGCCTACAAGCCCGCATCCTACCACCCGGCGCCGGCCTACAAGCCCGCACCCTACCACCCAGCACCGGCCTACAAGCCCGCACCCTACCACCCGGCGCCGGCCTACAAGCCCGCACCCTACCACCCGGCACCGGCCTACAAGCCCACTCCTTACCACCCGTCCTCAGCCTACAAGCCCACGCCCTACCACCCGGAGCCTAACTACAAGGAAGAAGCCAAGCCCTACGCCTACGGTTACGCCTACGGCTACGCCGTCAACGACCACTACACCGGCACCAACTTCGCCAAGAGCGAGCAGAGCGATGGACACAGCACCACGGGCTCCTACTCCGTGGCTCTGCCCGACGGCCGCATCCAGCACGTCAACTACGTCGCCGACCACTACGGCGGCTACAACGCCGAGGTGACCTACGAGGGAGAGGCTCACCACCCCGCCCCGGCCTACAAGGTAGCTCCCTACTACCCGGCCCCAGAATACAAGCCCACTCCTTACCACCCGGTCCTGGCTTACCGACCTGCCCCCTACCCGGCTCCGGCCTACAGGGCTGTCGAGTACTAAGTAATGTGCATGGATTCTGTGATGCGAATTGAGGCGTCATATGTGCGTAATGCTGGATGTATTTTGAAGACATCTGGAATAAAAATATGAAATGTATGTCGTTTTCCGCAATAGCGGGTTAATTGAGAGATGAAGCGTGTGAAGTCTCGTAGCTCTAGATGACTTCGATATGCTGTTAAAGCAGACAACGGAACGAAATGTCTTCGGAGGCATTTACGTCAGTGTGCTACTTTTCAGGAAGTATCCGCCAATGCTGTTTATAAGCAATCGCTGGATAAAATCACGAAATTATTTCGAGGTTCCCAAAACCTTCATGAACGTCCTGGATCCTAATCATCAAGCACCTCATCAAAACTTGAACATCAATGACACATTTGGAGACTGAGAAATTGGTAAACGACGTGTTCATGTTATTTTTCCCAAGATTTCTCCGTCTGTCGACTATTCCTGGGCATCTATGAGAAATGCAAGCCACAGGCATCCCACCCGTTCCGGAGCCGTGGGAACTGAAGATTGCCAAACGTTGGATGAATCAACCACTAATTCATTCCTCCGCTCGCTGGGTGGCGCTAGTGTATGTATGCTTTGCATTCTCGCCCGCCTTTTGCTGCGTCGTAAACCATCAGATTTGAGTGGACATCTAGGGGTGAATAATCATGTCTAGTTGACAACCGATAGTCTCCAAAAATTTACAAATTCTCCTATGGGCAGGGTTCAGGAGCAGACCAGGTCCATTTGACATTATCTGCCCTGAATCTTCCACTGTTAGGTTTATTGAACGCTTGTATTGACGTATTATGATGTTGGCCTCCTTTCCATTCCTCCATATACAAATGCGTGCTCCTTGCTTGTCCTCAGAGATGTGGTGCTCGGCATCCTCACGCTGTCGGTTTAGTAGGTCCCAGTGAGTCTCACGAATTCCGGTTGCCGGTATGGTGGATAAGGGCAAGGCCATGCTATACGAGCGCATTGTATCATTACTGGTATTCGGGTTTCCATGCAGCAATAGGGTGACCCCGACTAGTATTTTGGCTTCCGATCCCCGACTTCCGGGCATCGTTCGATGGTGAGAGGTAGATGTCGCAGTGCAGTCGGGCAGCCACCTTCGTCATAGTTCTCGGACCCTGGTTGTAAGTCAAATGCGATTTGATCACTAAATATTGTTATATGCAAACTGAAGATTAGTCTATTACAGGCGAAGTATGCAGAGCGAAGGCCACCGGTCCCGTGAATGTCAAACATCTGGACATAGGTGATGAACTGTTGAAGATTACACAATTTCTTTTCACCAATCCGTTCTCGTGGGGAGGGAGGATTTTTACGCTCCCCATAAAGTTTGTCTGATATAACGGGAAAACGGCGCGTAGCACCACAATATTTTCATTAATTTTTCTTTCGTCATTGTTGTGTTTGACATAAACAGTCTAACCTCAAGTTAGGCAAGGCCAATGACCTTGGTAAGTTCAAAGAAGATCACCTCCGAAAATATTTGAGGAACGTTACTTTATACACATGGAGATAAATTGAAATGAAACTTACTATGCACGTAGAACTGGACAGCGCCGCCAAAACGCATATCTCAGATGTTTGTGTGAGGTCAGGTCAATGACCTGACGTGGCGGCCAATGTTGACCCATTATGGGTAAATTTTCCCATTTTTAAATTTGTACGCTCTTCTAACATAATTTTTCCTTCGTGTACATGCATAAGCATCAGGATAATTTCTTTATCAAGTTTTCTTTACCTCTGTCAAGTGGCATTATGTCAGGTCACGAAGAAATGTGCAACGTTGGCTAAGCCTACTGAAAATTTTGTCTGGTTTATTTCGAGCTGTCATGACCTAAATAGCGTTGAGATGCATTCCACGATCTAAATTACACTGATATGCAGATATAAAATCATTTTGAAAACTCGTTGCTGTCACAAAAGTCGTCACTTTTAGCTTGAAATGCATTTAAAATAAAATGCGACAACATTTGTGAACCTATTTGGCAAAAGCTTTCTGGCAGTATCTCATTCGTTTTTATGCAATGCTACTTATGACCATGTCCCACACGAAACGGGGTGTGAAGATCTCACCGGAAAGACTATGCTGGTTACCCAGATGGAATTATGAAAAAGGCACTGGATGCTCCCGAGCTCAAACCACATCTTTTCTACCCTGATGGCCTTCGATTTTTTTTAATTTAAAAAATAAGATATTGGTTTTTCAATGTCGTAACACTACCTGTTAAAGATCATTGTTAAAATTACTCTGGTTTAGCCATGTTTCTTTCGAAATAGTATTTAATCTATATAGCGCTCGTAATCCATGCAAATTCGTGACGATTCATGTCATATTCCAAGGACCACAGAATATTTATATAACGCCTTAAGCATATTTATAAGACTGAATCTGTGACTACGCATACGCCGGATGGTCAAACATGTCCGTTAGAAACAATACTATACGCAGATTTCTTCCAGCATAAGCCTACGTCTCACCTAGAGACCTGACCTGAAGTTCACAATTTAATTTTTTGTGTCTTGTGTCCAGAATTGATCAGATGTCGATAATTCCGTATTTCACCTTTGATTGTATCTTGTATGGTTTGCTTATGACAAAAAGTCAGTGCACATCTAAGAACCGTATTGAGAAGAGGTCGTGACCTGACATCGGCCCATCCTAGATCACTATCCTTAAGAGTCTAGAGCGCAAATGTGGGCACAATGTGCACCTGATGAGACAGAAAGCATGCTAAATTTCAAGGTGCTGGCGTTAACGGTTCATGGCCACCTATAATTAAAAGGTCAGAAATCCCTCTCTCCCCGCAATGTCAGGGCAAAAATTGCGAACAAGAGCTAACATGGTGTACTTCGACTTTCAGAACAATTCAAACTTTATGAAGGAGATCTGAGAGAGACGCGTGCCGACATATTATCGTGCATGCATATAAATAAATAGCTAAATATATCATTAATTAGCTGAGGTAGCACAACATTGACATTTTGATAGCATGGCGTAATTTGCAGTCAAGTTCCAAACCAATATATTTGCAGTGGAATGGTAGCTAAACATCTACATTTTCCCATTAACGATCATTGCGTCTCTCTCCCACTATCTATCCATCAAGTACATTTGTTGATTTTTTTATTTATTCTGAGAGTGATCTATGCCTTGAAGTAACATCGTGAAATACGTGGGGATTGAAAGCCCTATAGCTTTGAATTCAACTAACCATGCCCAATAGCTTACAAACGCATAAGGCACTTCATGTTGACATTGTTCAGCACATTTCACATGGCATAGTGTATGCGAAATTGAATGATATCTTAATGCTTCTGCATCAATTACACCTTACTTTTTCGTAACAAACGTTATTGTTGTTATGCAAGCTAAACTTGCTCAAGCATGCAGTAACCGACTAATTGTAAATTAGACCTTTGTATGCATACATGATCGAAAATGAACTTACTATGCCGTCTGGCATTGCATTCCCGTTTAAGTGAGTTAAACCAGTAAATATTCTTAGCTGGCTGGGAAACCAACATAACACTGCATCAACACTGCATTCTGGGTGAGCCCAGTCGAAGCCCGTCTGATGTTGGCGGTGGCGGGGTGCGGAGTGTGGGCAGCGTAGTATGCAGACGACCTTCACCCACTGCCTTCTCACGGCATCTCGTAAACTGACTACCGCCGACACCTCTATTGCACTATTCATGAGGAAAATAAAGAGCTTACTCGGACAAAAACAAGCGGCCAGCGGAGAAAACAGTCGCGCAGCCGAATACGGCGCGCGCCGTGAAAATGGCGGACCACGGGCGCCGTCGGACAGCAAGGTTCTTCCGTAGAGAGGCTCGCCGTAGAGAGGCTCGCCGTAGAGAGGCTCGCCGTAGAGAGGCTCGCCGTAGAGAGGCTCGCCGTAGAGAGGCTCGCCGTAGAGAGGCTCGCCGTAGAGAGGCTCGCCGTAGAGAGGCTCGCCGTAGAGAGGCTCGCCGTAGAGAGGCTCGCCGTAGAGAGGCTCGCCGTAGAGAGGCTCGCCGTAGAGAGGTTCGCCGTAGAGAGGCTCGCCGTAGAGGTGCGTAGAGAGGCTCGCCGTAAGGCTCGCCGAGAGGCTCCAGAGGCTCGCCGAGGGCTCGCCGTAGAGAGGCTCGCCGTAGAGAGGCTCGCCGTAGAGAGGCTCGCCGTAGAGAGGCTCGCCGTAGAGAGGCTCGCCGTAGAGAGGCTCGCCGTAGAGAGGCTCGCCGTAGAGAGGCTCCTGCACCTAAGGTGACTACTTTAGGTGCGAATTAAAGCTATTTGTGCGAAGCCGCGCATATCGATTTCAATATTCTGCTTTCGCAGAACGCTATGCTCCACAGTATCAACAGTTTTCCGGAGACCAAAGAATGCATCGAAATAGAGTATCGTTTCAACTAAGGAGGGCTCAAAACCCTTCTTACTAAGGGTACATCAGTGCGAAATTATTCCTGAGTGTAAATGTTAGAGTGGGAATTCTGAATAGACTAGGAGGAAATGGCAAGTTACAGAACACGATGCAGCTCAATGGTAGTTCGTAGAGTAGCCATCAAACTAATATTCAGCTTTATGTTTAGCTCATATTTACCTCGTTCAGTTATTGGTATACAACTTCGGTTGTTGTGCTCTTTCAAATTCCTTTTTCGAATTGTATTCTTATACCAAAAGGCTAGGGTGGAAAACGACTTGCCCAAGCATGAGGGAAGAGTGGAAAATTAGTCATACTATGTGTCATTTCGTACCCAAACTGTGACATTTTGCCATATCGCCACCGAATGCTTTACTGAACCGAGAAATGTGTTTTGAAGTTGAGCGATTGCACCGGAACCCAAATGGCTTCGCTGTACATGGATTAAGAACAATGCATGGATCAAGAACAATACCATGAGCTCACCGTAAACAAACCTTTCTAACAGTGTCACGGGATTTGAAATTATCCTAATGGTCAAGAGATTGAGAAACATTTCGGGTCACAGTTGTTCTGAACGGGCTATATTATGACAATCCTCCTATGTCTCCGGATACATTTTACATGCCCGACTAAGCCTGAAAGGTAAATGTCAACGGGGTCAAAGTGCACTTACACCCGGCGTCTTGATGATGCACGATGACGTAAGACGCAACGCAGCTGTTCAAGGAGAGGCGACGCGGCGGCCAAACAAATACCCACCTTGACACCTGGGCGGCGGTGGGAACGCCGGCTAGCCACACCCTCCAATGTCATGGTGTGACGTCACTCGTCCACACGCGAACAGACCACGGCGTGCCTGAGCTCCCTCACGAGCCACCCGATCACCAGAGACCACCATGTCCGTCCGATACGCCAGCGTGAGGGTTTGAGAAGATGTCAATGGCGTGATAAATGTTTGCTAGTTGTCACCGACGGAAGGTCGTGCTGGAAATCTAACGTATGTCAACGTAGACAGGCACTGGAAATGGCGGGTTCTGACATGACGAGAGTGCCAAGTTCATTCAGGGCAGAGGTCACCTCGTGGCGAAACGTCTCCAGCCCAGAGCGGCCCGAGCCCGTTGGATTGCCGCCCGGGCCCGTGACCCTGACCCTGTCATCTAATGGTGTTCAATCATTCCATCTTGGCGCTGTTGTCTTCGCAGGAGAGCCCCGTCATTCACGAATTCTGTGGTCTCGGGAATCGGGCGCAGTGGGTAGCCTTCGAGCGACTGCGAATGGGCGGCTGCCTGTAATGACTGGCCATAATCCATGCGTGGTGACTGGTGATGGACGGCTTGTGGTGGCTGGAAACGAGCAACGATTGCTGACTGTTGATCGCCTTTGTGGGTGAATGGTGATGCTTTATGTGTGGAGGCCAGGGTTGCGTTTGTGTTTTGGAATCCTGAATTGGAACAGGAAAATTATGGGGCACTTCAAATCCGAGAGGAATTATTTGCTGTTTCTGAAGTCGGAAATGCTTTTGTGTACTATTCGGAGTAGCTTTTGACATGTCTATCAAACAGCAATTAGTTCGCAACCATTTTAAAACAGCACCATTCATCTTTTTTAATTTTTTCTTCTCATCTGTGTGGTGATTGGTGACAGGGGAGGATCCAGGAATTGGTGGAGGAATTCCTGGATCTCGTCTGGTGGAGGCGGAGACGCCAATGATTGAGGAAAAAAATTCACAAGGATTCATTCGAGGGTTCCTGGAGGGACGCCTTCGGCTAAAAGATTTAAGGAGGGTGCACTCGAGCATCACTGAAGGGGAGGAATATTTTAGTCAGAAAAGGACTGCCTTTCCATGGAGGAGAGGGTTAGTGCACATGCACTTTGTGCTCCCTATTGGGTTTGTCACTTGTTTGTTGATGATCTTTGTGGTCTCTGGCGGTGACTTGTGCGGGCACAGGTGCTGAGTTTATAGTGACTGGTGATGATCTGTCACGATTAATAAGATTTAATTGAATGGCGGTGGTGAGTGTAAGTAATTGTAACTCGAAATCCTGCAAGTGACCGAGTCATCTTGCAATGCATGTCTCCCATTGAGAATGAATGCATCCCGCTCCCACCCCCAACTGAGATGACGAGTTAGCAGCGTCACACCGGCACTGTCGAGCTGGCTTTTCAGCGCGGCCACCCATCTCACACTTGTCGCAGTGTGAGTACACACACACACACACACACACACACGCACACACACACACACACGCACGCACACACGCACACGCACACGCACACGCGCACACGCACACACACACACACACACACACACACACACACACACACACACACACACACACACACACACACACACACACACACACATGAGCAGGTCAGCACCAACACCCACCGACGGGACGCCCCGCCCTGGCCGGCGGGCACGAGTCAAGGTCACGGCCGGGCCGCCGCCGCCGGACAGCCAATGCCCGGCTAAATGGCTGTGTACGCGCGCGCGGGCGCTCGCGAGTGGGCACGCCCGGCGGCCGCGGCGACCAGCGACCCGCGCCGAGGCGGGCCTTGACCGCCGCCGGCTCGGAAGTGAGTGACCCACTGCGGGGCGGACCGGCGCCGTTGGTCACGCGGCGGCACGCACACTTTCGATTGTGTCGGCGGCGCGCCGGTGGCAGTGACCTTGACGGGGCGCCGCGCCGCTGGTGGTGCGCCAGCCACGATTAGCCCGGCCGCCGTGCGCTACGTGACTTTCACACGCGTAATTTCCAATTTCCGTGCCAATTTCCTGTTCGCGGCCTGGCTGTCGCGCGCATCCATTGGGCGAGCGCGAGTCGGCCCACCGGAGGTCGTCGAAAAATGACCTCGCTGTCGGGAGCCGCGCCAAACATCGTCGACTGGCGCTATTATTGGCCGCCGCTCAGTGGGTCGAGTTGCGATTTAGCCTGAATTAATTGTTAGCTGACATACTGTTTGGTGGAGTGCAACCAAACTTTACGGACCAACAGAGCATTCAATTTGACACATTTTGACACCAAAAAAAAGTTTCAGGTCAGTTCAGGTCAGATAGTTATGTCGTCATAGCCAAAAGTCGGCACGGCAGTTTGTGTGCTGTAGGTGCTTTCGTGTTGCTGTCTGCCATATTAGCGTTAGGTTGGGCTCAATATTAGCCGTGGTCACATACGGCTGCCAGAAGCCAGGCATATCATGATATCACTGGTCAAGGTCATATCAGGCTTCAGAGGAACAATTGACCCCACCTAATGTGTTACTAAGCTGTCAACTACGCTGTCAACTACGAAGGGACGCTAACCCAATGTTATTAGCGTCCACTAACAGTCTTATGATGCGTCGTAATCAGCATTTATGGACTGAAAATATGCCAAAACGACACGTTTTACATCGACTCGCGCTCTCTCCATATCGTTCAAATTGATCTGACTTGAATTAATTTGGCCCGGCATGACCTTTCAATGACCTCGGTGCAGCCGGCGAAGTCTACCGGCGAGCTATCGGCACGGAGGGCGGCGCCGCCGTCATTAGAGTTCCCGCCACCATCGGAACGGGGCTGCTCGACCTGGAGGCCCACCCTCTGCCTGAACGCCGCCTTTACTTCCTTCCGCTGCTGGCGCTGCGGCCTGTCCTCTGTTGACATCCGCCCCCTCTTCACCGGCATCCGGTAGCTGATGTGGGGCAGGCACCTGAAGCACCGGATCCAACAATGGGAGGTGCTCAGTCTGTGCCCAAGTTGCGGGCGGGCAGCTCAGCGACAGCCCTGAGGAAGTTGAACATCTCAGCAGTGAAGTCACACACGCTGCACTTCTGTGCGGAGCTGATCCCGGTCTTGCTTCAGCCGGCGGTACGACGTGCTTAAGGCCGAAACATGTTTGGAACTGAATAATTCGTTGGATCGTAAATCGTCCCACGAAACCACACCTTAAAATGAAAAAAAATCCACTCATACTTCCGTTTCATTTTTACTCCCACCATCGAATTTATGGTGACATGAGAAGTAAAATCATCACCACCTTCCCTACCAATTCATGGCAAGAGAATCAGCACACTTTACTTTTTAACTGTTCTTATTTTGCGAACTAATTTCCACATTTTTACACAACCGGGCGAAATTATCAACCGTTCGTTCCTACTTTACATCATATTTCGGAAAGAGTATCCACTATTGCAATGCCGCTGAAGAAATGTTTTCCACTCTGATGCCCTCGTGAAATATTGATATTGAGACACTGCTGCCCAATGTGGCAATCTAGAGAATCTATATGCTGTGCACGTCATGTTATTTCAGGTAACACTCAACATCATGTATGCATGAGTTGTCATGCTCAGGAATTCACACTTCGGAGCATTGCGAAAGCAAACGCTTGCGACCATGTCGCTGTTACACGGTTCAAATTGTGTTTTCTTGAGGTTATTTTATTGGGTATCTATCTGTTGATGATCAGCTAGTGAAGTAATGAATGAGTAAATAAGGCAAGCACAACTCCCTGAGGTCACTAACAAATAACAAAACCATGGTCCACAGAGCTGGATAGACCGGTGCCCATCGGCTCGGGAAGGTAGACGGCATCTGACCCGCCATCCAGCCGCGCCACTACGACCTCAGCGCCGGCCAGTGACGGCCCAGTTCACTCCGGGTCAGCCCCCGTGATTGTTCAGCTCACTCCGGGTCAGCTCTAGTGACTGCTTAGCTCACTCTGCATCAGCCTCAGTGACGGCCCAGCTCACTGCGGGTCAGCTCCCGTGACTGCCCAGGTCACTCTGGGTCATCCGATATGCCGCCTCACAAGTCCGTCGTGGTATTATATCAAGGATACGGCAAGTCTAATCACACCGCAGCACACCTATAGCCTGGCAGGCGGTGACCGGGAGCAAATCGACATAGAACGTCTGCATCGACACACTCATCGAGAACAGAACGGCAGAGAACGTCTGTACCGACGATCCCACGCGCGTCGACATCGGAAGCGGAAGAGCGGCGTGCAAGCCCAGCAATGGTCACCGCCAGGGGCCATGCCATCTCACATTTACGTCAGAGTTTCTTGTCAAACATCAGGGAGGAGGAACAGTACAGCTCCGGCTGCGATATTGTATGGGCTTAAAATAGAGCAAAGTAAATTGTCGGGCCATGCTGACGATATTAACATATGGCAAGCCCTGGTATATTGATGACATTCATAGACCATTATCGGATCCTGAACCAGGCAGTTGTGGAGGTTTAAGAATGTTTCAACTTAGACAAATCATCTGACCTATGCATGAATTCATCGATTTGGCATTCTTATGTCTTCACCTCCCTCTCTTTCTCTCTCTCTCTCTCTCTCTCTCTCTCTCTCTCTCTCTCTCTCTCTCTCTCTCTCTCTCTCTCTCTCTCTCTCTCTCTCTCTCTCTCTCTCTCTCTCTCTCTCTCTCTCTCTCTCTCTCTCTCTCTCTCTCTCTCTCTCTCTCTCTCTCTCTCTCTCTCTCTTTTTCCTCTCTCTCTCTCTCTCTCTCTCCTCTCTCTCTCTCTCTCTCTCTCTCTCTCTCTCTCTCTCTCTCTCTCTCTCTCTCTCTCTCGCCGTCTCAAACCAGTAGTGAATGGAGCTCACGTGCCATTTCCCATCTCCCCACCGCGCAGCTCAACACCGACAGGGTGGCACGCTTCACTACGCTTCCGCAATTCGGCAGCGGGCCAGCCGGGAGACGTGTGGAAACGGCGCTGGAGCTGGCCGCCGGCGGTCGGCCAGCGACCGGGCCGCGGCCGCCAGGTGGCAGCGGCCGCGGCCCTCGGCGACCAGGCGCGACGCGACACTCGCCTGCAACAGCCGGCCGCCGCCCCGTCGACTCCAAGGCCGCCGACGCGGCCGCCTGCCGCGTCGGCGGCGACTAACGAAGCCGACGGCGGCGGCGCGCCGTTGCGTCACGCGGCGGCCGAGCGTGGCCGTTCCGGCCGGCCGGCGTCCGGAGAGCGGCGGCCGCCGGCGGCGCACGCTGGCCGGAAGCCCGCAGATGGCGGCGAGGGTGGTCGGACGCGGCTCGAGCTGCCGGCAGAGCTGGCGCTGACCGCGGTCTGACTCACCGGCAGACCTGGCGCTGACCGCGGTCTGACTCACCGGCAGAGCTGGCGCTGACCGCGGTCTGACTCACCGGCAGAGCTGGCGCTGACTGCGGTCTGACTCACCGGCAGAGCTGGCGCTGACTATGGTCTGACTCACCGGCAGAGCTGGCGCTGACCGCGGTCTGACTCACCGGCAGACCTGGCCCTGACCGCGGTCTGACTCACCGGCAGACCTGGCGCTGACTATGGTCTGACTCACCGGCAGACCTGGCGCTGACCCGGTCTGACTCACCGGCAGACTGGCGCGACCGCGGTCTGACTCACCGGCAGACTGGCGCTGACCGCGGTCTGACTCACCGGCAGACCTGGCGCTGACCGCGGTCTGACTCACCGGCAGAGCTGGCGCTGACCGCGGTCTGACTCACCGGCAGAGCTGGCGCTGACCGCGGTCTGACTCACCGGCAGACCTGGCGCTGACTATGGTCTGACTCACCGGCAGAGCTGGCGCTGACCGCGGTCTGACTCACCGGCAGACCTGGCGCTGACTATGGTCTGACTCACCGGCAGACCTGGCGCTGACTGCGGTCTGACTCACCGGCAGACCTGGCGCTGACCGCGGTCTGACTCACCGGCAGACCTGGCGTCCGTTGGCTGCTGGAGCCGGCTCGGGACATCGCCTCCGGGGCCGAGTTCCGCGCGGCTCCTCAGACGGGCGACATGCGAGACCGAGACGGTGTCCACACGTCGCGTGCCGCGCCGCTCTACAATGATGGACAATGACACTCAACAATGTCTTCTGGGCATTTGGAGCTGTAACCGTGAACTGTGGGCGTGACATAACCTGGTGACAACATTTTCACAGCTGTTGGCTGTGAAATTCCCAATTTCATCAGCTTGGCTGATGACGGGCTACATCAAGCGTTAGCTTGCTGTGTCGGTTCGTTCGACCATCCGTCCCACTTACAAAGCGAGAAACGATGATTCTCCCCTCGCGCAGCCATATTGCCAGTTAAGAACAAACTGATAATAAGCGCAGCGCCGTTCTCAAGGCCAGCGGAACCACCAACGACATAAAGCCGTGCCCCATAGTACGTCCACAGAAAGCTTGATCCGCGGTAGTGGTAGCGGTAGCAGTAGTAGTAGCTGTAGTGGTAGCGGTAGTGGTAGCGGTAGTGGAAGCGGTAGCGGTAGCGATAGTGGAAGCGGTAGCGGTAGTGGCAGTTGTAGCGGAAGTGGTAGTGGTAGCGGTAGTGGTAGCGATAGCAGTAGTGGCAATCCACATCATCGGCTGACGAAACACAAAACGGACCGCAACTCTCATCACCCAACGCGACGCAATTCTGGCCAGTGCAATCGTGCATATCGATAGCCTGGCCCTAATGGAAGCGGCGTGGCGGCCGACCAAGGCCGCGCTCGGCTCGTGCTCGCACGTGGACAGTCTGACGGTCACCGGTGTCACGACCATTGGTGACGGCCCGGTGTCACGTCACTGGGTGGTGGCCGCCGGTGAAATGACGTAGTTCGTCTCCCCGTCCTGCGGAGCCAGCTCAGAGAACGCCATTGAAGACATTCTCAATACGTTATGGGACTTGATGGAAGCAAAGTTGGCGCAAATATGGAAAAATGGTGAAGCTTTCATTCTATTCCATTGTGGACTATTGTGGACTGTATACTTTATGGGGATTGCTTCCATCCCATTCATTCCGGTTCCAACTGGTAGCTTTGTTTCTCATTCGGTTCCATCCAGCTTAAGGGTTCCGACACAGATGTATGCAGTTGTCCAACATATTTCGGTCTAGATACACCAACAGAGCTGTACACATTGCCCACTGGTATGCAACACCAGGCACCAGCAGCGCTGTCCCCACTGTCCACCGGTGTGCACCACCGGGTACCAGCAGTGCTGGGCGCGCTGTCCACTGGTATGCAACACCAGGCATACCAGCAGCGCTGTCCCCACTGTCCACTGGTGTGCACCACCGGGTACCAGCAGTGCTGCGCGCGCTGTCCACTGGTATGCAACACCAGGTGTATACCAGCAGCGCTGTCCCCACTGTCCACTGGTGTGCACCACCGGGTACCAGAAGTGCTGGGCGCGCTGTCCACTGGTATGCAACACCAGGTGCATACCAGCAGCGCTATCCCCACTGTCCACTGGTGTGCGCCACTGGGTACCAAGGTGCTGGCGCGCTGTCCACTGGTATGCAACACCAGTTGCATACCAACAGCGCTGTCCCCACTGTCCACTGGTGTGCACCACCGGGTACCAGCGGTGCTGCGTGCACTGTCCACTTGTGTGCACTACCAGCAGTGCTGTACGCGCTGCCCACTGGTATGTACCACCAGGCACCAACATGTGCCTCTATTAATCCTTCACTAGTTCAACTACATCATGGCATCTGCAGACTTAGAGCTCAGGCGTATGTGTTGCTCTTTTAGCACACGATCCGCCATCGAGAAAACACGTTCTGGCACAACATTTGCATCGGCCTATTTGAGAAGAAACGACACTGGCAAAATGAACATAGGCTGCTTCAGCATGTTCCATTTCTATTCGGAAACGTTTCCAAAACCCTTGTTTCATTCCGTTTTGTGAATGAAACATAAGTTCCTTTCTGTTCCTTGCTATTGTTGATCTCTAAATTAAGGCATGGTTCGGTGAAATCTAGCGACATTTTAATGCTGATGAATACATTCGTCTTGCAATGCAGATGCTGGTCATAATTATAGGAAAGGCATTTTGGTTACTGTCTTAAACATTGATCCTGGAGCGGATGAACCGCCTATTCTTGTAGTTTTGATAATTAAATGGTTTGTGTGTGAACATTTTCCGCAGAAGGCACCACGCATCGTCTCAGTCGTCCGTGTTGTTCCTTCGTTCAAATCCCCAAGCAGAGGAAAGCAAAACAAAGCGGAAAAATTGTAGGAATAACTAACCACATGCCGCTCTTCTGGCGGTGAAAACTCGCGATAATGAAAACACCCCCATAGCATTAATTATCCTACCTACCATAAGATAGATATATTTTATTAGGAAAACAAACGTATGAAATAGCTTGGGGAATATGAGTGATATAAACGTAGTCCTGAATTACATTCCTCAATTCTTCTCCATACTTTGTAATAACGATGAAAAATATCATTATCACTTGAAAATTTCCATAGCAGTGACAGTGCACAGAAATACCATAAGCTTTTTTTCTAATCGGCATCGTACTAGTGTGTTGACTAGTAGCTATCTATTTACAGAAAGAACAAACGGGACTTTGGGGAGAAAGACCTACACTCATAAAAGCAATATCATGAAGCGAGTTTTGCCCACGACCTTATTTAGCGTGCTGAAAAACCAATTCATCGGATACAGTTTTGAATGGACCTAGACTTCAATCAATGAACAAACCCAGCTCTAGCGTGTGTAGATCAGATCGATACCTGTGGAGGCCACCGTTACGCCAGGGTCACGTGACCGGTCGTGGCCGCCTGCCGAGACAGGGGTGTGTTCTGGCGAACGGTAGCGACGGGAGCGGTCCGTGTGTGTCCGCCGGCAGACCGCCACTGACCCTCGTCAGGGTCACTACTGGCCGACCGCTGCTGACCCAGTCAGGGTCACCACCAGACAGCCGCCGCTGACCCCGTCAGGGTCACCACCAGTCAGTCGCCGCTGACCCCATTAGGATCACCACCAGCTGGCCGCCGCTGACCCCGTCAGAGTCACCACTGGCCGACCGCTCCTGACCCAGTCAGGGTCACCACCAGACAGCCGCCGCTGACCACGTCAGGGTCACCACCAACTGGCCGACCGCTGACCCAGTCAGGGTCACCACCAGACAGCCCCCGCTGACCCCCGTCAGAGTCACCACCAACTGGCCGCCGCTGACCCCGTCAGGGTCACCACCAACTGGCCGCCGCTGACCCCGTCAGGGTCACCACCAACTGGCCGCCGCTGACCCCGTCAGGGTCACCACCAACTGGCCGCCGCTGACCCCGTCAGGGTCACCAGCAGTCAGTCGCCGCTGACCCCGTCAGGGTCACCACCTGCCGACCATTGGCATCTCTGGCCGGAAAGACGACGCTCACTTTCCGTCAGGTCGGCCGACCACAGCAGACGGCCCCGTGGCAGGGTACCGCCCCGCGGCAGGGTACCGCCCCGCGGCAGGGTACCGCCCCGCGGCAGGGTACCGCCCCGCGGCAGGGTACCGCCCCGCGGCAGGGTACCGCCCGCGCAGGGTGACGCCCCGCGGCAGGGTGACGCCCCGCGGCAGGGTGACGCCCCGCGGCAGGGTGACGCCCCGCGGCAGGGTACCGCCCCGCGGCAGGGTGACGCCCCGCGGCAGGGTGACGCCCCGCGGCAGGGTGACGCCCCGCGGCAGGGTGACGCCCCGCGGCAGGGTGACGCCCCGCGGCAGGGTGACGCCCCGCGGCCGGATGACGCCCCGCGGCCGGGTGACGCCCCGCGGCAGGGTACCGCCCCGCGGCAGGCTGACGCACCGCGGCAGGGTGACGCCCCGCGGCAGGGTGACGCCCCGCGGCAGGGTACCGCCCCGCGGCAGGGTGACGCCCCGCGGCAGGGTGACGCCCCGCGGCAGGGTACCGCCCCGCGGCAGGGTGACGCCCCGCGGCAGGGTGACGCCCCGCGGCAGGATGACGCCCCGCGGCAGGGTACGCCGCGCGGCAGGGTGACGCCCCGCGGCAGGATGACGCCCCGCGGCAGGGTACCGCCCGCGGCAGGGTACCGCCCCGCGGCAGGGTACGCCCCGCGGCAGGGTGACGCCCCGCGGCCGGTTGACGCCCCGCGGCAAGGTCACCAATCTCTGACGCCAACTCGTCGCAGGCAAAGAGCAGCGACAGACGAGACCCGAGTCTACGATCTTTCGTCTGGAAGACCTATCCCTGCCTTATCCCTGGACCACTCGCCCCAGCGTTGTCCGTGTACCAGGCTGCTTAATTTACGCCTGATCTGATCACCCGTCAGACAGCACTATCACCATAAGCTACAGTGACCATCGTCTCTTCGGCGTCACCATTGGCACACTGAGGACCACCTTTTCCGCCTGGGTCCGTCACGCACGTGCTAAGCTGTGTATTGGTAGTTCATGCGCTGGCAGCAGATGTGTCTCGCAGGATGACGTCTCACGGTGGGTGACGTAACGACTGCCAATAAATGAGCCAACGTACAATTGGCCCGTGCCGGAAGTCGATTCAGCACTGGCCACATGTCGTCGTCGAGTGTGCCGAGTGGTCGGATGTGCGCAGCGATGCTCCAGGACTTCTGACCTTCGTCTTACCTTCACCCATATTCGCGGCGATTGACGAGAACGCCGCGGATTGGCGGCCGATTGGCGCCAGTTGGCGACATTGTGCGCTTCTCGACACGGTGACAGCGTATGTCCGGCGCGCCGCTCAGCCAGCTGGCCGGCTGACGCGTCACGATCTGGTGCAAGGTCGCTCGCTCCACACCGTCCGCACGCCGCGAACCCACTCAGCCAGCGGCCCACACCACCCACACTATTCACGCTCCCCACGCCGCCCACACCGCCCACGCCGCCCACACCGCCCACACCGCCCACACCGCCCACGCCGCCCACGCCGCCCACGCGGCCCACACCGCCCACACCGCCCACGCCGCCCACGTCCCCCAGATCACCCATGCCGCCCACGCTCCTTACGCCGCCCATGCCGCCCACACCGCGCACACCGCCCAATCACCCTGTACCGTACACGTGGGTACAGTGTTCACGTACTGACACTGTCACAAAGCGTTTAATAAAATATAGGCCTTCGCGAAGATGGACTGTGAATGGACGAGAAGAGCGTGGTGTGTACTATAGTCGTCCGCCTCCCATGTCGGCTGGTGAATCAGTGTCGCAGATGTAATCACAGCACTGATCCATCGCTGTTATCAGCTGGTGGGTCAGTGTCACAGATGTAATCACAGCGCTGATCGGTGGGAATCCATCCGGCAAGGTCAGCAGGAAAACATGACCACAACAGCCATCCACTATCTGATGTAGTAGTTTCCGAAGATGTCGGTCTCCTACCCACAACTCCCACCTTGCCAAGGACATGGCCGGACGCCAGGTGACTCGTCCAGAGCATTGCCGATGCACCCCTACACATCTAAACAATCTAAGCAATCCATTCGGTCGGTTGAGAGATGTGATGTCACTGCCAGATGGTTGCCCTGGACACAGCAGCCGACACTGTGTGCGGGACCGAGCCGCGGCTGTGTTGTGATGGCAGCGCGGACACTCCACACCTCTTGACAGCGGACAGCGTAACGTCACTGGTCTCTGTACCCCGGATGCAGTATGCTGATGTGCCCTGACCACATGTGCAGCAGCTGTGGCCGAGCGGGTGGGACGCAAGCGTTCGCGGCGCGTAAACTGAGGTCACGAGCCGTGCGCAGTGGGCCGACACATGAAAGGCGCTGCGTTGCCGGTGGAGCTCTGACTGCGACTCGTGGGCCGATTGCTGTTGCTGGGGCGGGGATGGTCGAGCGGTTAAGGTGTTGAGCTATGCATGCCAAAGATCCCTGGTTCAACACTCGCACCGCTCTGGACCTTTCCAATCCCGCGGCCCACCGGCGCCACAGTGTGGGTAGTGCCATTAGCCTCATTGTGCATAAAGTACTTCGCCAACCAGCCAATAAAGAAACGGTTGCCTTTACGTGGGCTGCACTCTGTCAACGTCTCGCGGTCCGATTGCCATTACGTAGCGGCTGGAGCAGCGGCTGTGCTCTATCAGCGTCTCGCGGGCCGATTACCATTACGTGGGCGGCTGTGCTCTATCAGCGTCTCGCGGTCCGATTGCCATTACGTTAGCAGCGGTGCTCTGAAGGCGTCTCGCGGGCCGATTACCATTACGTGGGCGGCTGTGCTCTATCAGCGTCTCGCGGGCCGATTACCATTACGTGAGCGGCTGTGCTCTATCAGCGTCTGGCGAGCTGATTGTCATTACGTTAGCAGCGGTGCTCTGAAGGCGTCTCGCGGGCCGATTACCATTACGTGGGCGGCTGTGCTCTATCAGCGTCTCGCGGGCCCATTGCCATTAGGTGGGCAGCGGTGCTCTATTAGCGTATCGCGGGACGATTGCCATAACGTTAGCAGCGGTGCTCTGTCAGCTTCTCGCGGGCCGATTGCCGTTTCACACGCGAACCGCGCCATTGTTCCAGCCACGCCTCTGACGGCCGGCGCGTCGCCGGTGTCGCAAGCTCGCAGCGGTCGGGTTCAAGTACGCGTGAAATGTGGGGTCACGTTCGGGTCAGGCACAGCACGAGCTCGTGCGACCGGCGGGGAGCGGTCGACGGGCGCTACATGACCAAAGTAGTCGATGCGCCCTAAAGCCCCAATAACTAACGGGGAGCGGTCGACGCTCAATGGCCGCACTACAGCGTAGGCCACGTGCAGGTTGTGCCGGACTGAACTACTGAATGGCTGTCAGATCACAACCAGCGAGTGCCGGGTGAGATTCAGGCGTGCGCATGTCGACTTGGTTGCGGAGTGCTGTTGTGCTGTTCCTCGCGAACACGTCGGAAACAGATAAGATCTAATTGCAGGTGAAATCGACACTTCCATCACCTTGTACGCATTTTTCAGCGATGATGATGTTGGAAATATTTACACAAACAACACAATGCGCCACCCGGCTTGATGCTCAAAGTGCACGATAATAGAACAGACAGTAGTATATATTTATCAACTGTGTACCATAAACATGCGGCCGCGTGCCTTTACTTGACGTTGCAAATGCTTCGCATGCCTTCTCATGTTGTAACGACTCAACTGATGTCACGAACGGAATCGGACGAAGGATGTGAGGATCGATTGGTGTTGATGTGACTGTGGATGTACAACACAAAGTGCAACAGCCTGTACCATTGAAAATGGCAACGTCAGGAGAGTTATAACAGTATCACTGGTAAATTAACTGGTAAAGTCATAAAACATTGTCTGTCTGGGGCAGATATGATAAGACTAGAAAAAGACACTAAACACCCAAATATATAATATATCCTGAGTTCCAAAGAAACTAAAGAACGTATTACTAACGAAACCGCATTAAACCGAAATATAAAGTGGTGCAATATGTAGTAGGAAGGTAACCTCAACTTTCTCTAACACAGATTTCGAAGAAAATGCGAGGCTTTGCATTGACATAGGAGACCCATCCATAATCACGTATGGTCACGAATGGTGATGTGGCATATTGGATATGTGGTTGCATATGGTCACAAATGGTCGTTGCCAAAGCACTGATGCTGGACATACCTGGATATATGGACCAATGTGCGTCTCTACGACGGCGACACTGGTCCGCGTCCTCAAATGCCATGTAATTTAACAACACGCCTATAATGTTTTGCATGGACAAAATCCACCCAACACCATCTCGTTTCGGCCCTCCCATGAATCTCTTCCCATCCCAAAATACATGGCGACGCCCATGTATGGAACTAATTCTACGTCTCTACGCATGCCATATATTTACATTATCGATAAACTTTCTTATAACTGAGCATAGTTGTCTGTATTGTCAACGGCCAACTACGAGCTATCACGGTTCATGTTCAACACATGCTATTCAGCCATTACGAAGTACTGAGCATATGTGCCACTGATGTATATCTGTACCACTGATGTACCTGTACTACTGATCTGCCTGTAGCACTGAGCTAACCATGTTAGTAAATATTATCCAGTGTCAAGTGGAAAAAGCATCTCGCACACGTTCTTTTGCTCCGCATGGAGACAAAAGGCACGGAATATTGTGTTGTATTTTTCGTTTCCTTGGGTACTGCAGTGTGTTTAATACAACGAAGAATGGCTCTTAAGTGCTTCTGGGTTTTAGACATTGCGTGAGAAGAAATGTACGACCTTCAATATACCAGGAGGTGCTGAGTTTACATCAAAAGTAACGTTAGGGATTATGCTATATTACTCAACGTTTCGGCCAGGGGCCATCGTCAGGAGTGAAACGTTGGCTCCTGACGATGGCCCCTGACTCCTGTGTGGCTCCTGACGTTGGCTGAGTGAAACGTTGGCTTCTGACTCCTCACGATGGCCCCTGGCCGAAACGTTGAGTAATATAGCATAATCCCTAACGTTACTTTTGATGTAAACTCAGCACCTCCTGGTATATTGAAGGTCGTACATTTCTTCCCACGTACTGCAGTGTGTGTCTTTCTCCTACAGTATGAATGCACCGAAGCTATTCCAGAGTTCAGCCAAATTGTGTGGACAATTGAGCTACTCTGCCCAAAGCGTATCATCAACCACTTGAGAAAAACTGAGCATGTAATGGATTCAACCCTGAATCCAATTTTCAATGCTTGCTGAAGCCGGTTTTGCTGATGAATTGTGAGTAATTGCATGCTATTGCGAATATTCGGTGGCAAAAAAGGCAAAAAACAACAGCAGCAATCTGTCTTCAAGACCGACGAGATGCGGTCCCGTTGCGATGTCGAGCCATGCCGGGTTGTAGTCTCTAGATGCCTTCCACGGCATTGCAGTCTCCAGGCCCGATAGAACCATACGGTACGTTGAAGTCTCCGGCTGCCGTCCACGGCTCTACGGTCTGCGCCGCTAATGGCTGAAGGTGGATCGGCGATTTCACCACGTATGAACACTAACCGAATTCATCACATCTGAAGGCCCATGCCCGACGCATGGCTGGTGTCAGTGGCTCGCGCTGTTGGCCGGCCCACGACAATAGGGATCGCCGCCGGCGGTCTGCCAGGCGACGCCGCTGACCCAGATCGGGCGCGCCGGTGGTGTCTGTGGCGCGGGCGGGTCCACGCCGCTTACGCAACTGCGCAGCCCAGCTGTGTCTTCTGTAGGCAAGGCCGCCGGTGGTGTGCCGAACACCCGCCGGCGACGCCACCCGCCGCACCGCGGGACTCCCGCAGAAGACACCACTTACCGGATACTGAAGGACACCCGCCAGTGACGCCACCCACCGCACACTGCAGGACACCCGCCAGGGACGCTACCCATCACACTGCAGGACACCCGCCAGGGACGCTACCCACCACACTGCAGGACACCCGCCAGGGACGCCATTCACCACACTGCAGGACACCCGCCTGCGACGCCACCCACCACACTGCAGGACACCCGCCTGCGACGCCACCCACCACACTGCAGGACACCCGCCAGCGACGCCACCCACCACACACTGTGGGACATACGCAGAAGACACCACTCACCACACACGGTCTGCACGGTACCTGACGTACGCGTGGCCCCATAGCAGGCTTGTAAGTTCAGACGCGTACTTGGCATACATGGTTTTTTGTGGAGTCTCAGGCGTAAAATTAGCCTTCATAGCTTTCTTCTGAAGGCTCTTACTTGATACTGCATGGTTTGCCTGGAGGATCAGACCCGGAAATGACCTCCATGGCTTGTCCCGAGGTCCAGACTCGATATCGACCTCAAGCGGCACACAATGATCGATAGCAGCCTCGTGTGGCCGCCAGTAGCTCCCACCGGCCTCATAAAGTGACCAGCTAGGTCGTATTTCGACGGACGACAATACACGGCGGGGCTGCGGTGAAGTACGTGCCGATAGCATATGGCCGGGCTTCGGTGAAGGTCGTCTGGGGATAAACGATCCGATTAAAAATGAACTGGAGTGGGAGTGGGTAAACAATTATGATAGCACTAGCAGTTAATCAATTAGGAAACCACATGTATCCAAAGTTACATTACGCAATTGAGCATACGGGTTTTGTACACACGGTATGATGTAATCTTTTGGATTTAAATTGCATATTACATGTCGTTCCAGTAGGCATTGATGCTTCTACAGAGATGCTCCTTGACGAAAATGAAAAAAAAAACTATCACATTTCTCCACATGGGTATCCCAATCATTGACATTTGTTTTTCATGGGCCATGAACAAAACCGCCATCAAGGCGGTAATGGCGTATAGTTTCATTGGAAACAATTTCTAGTAAGATTTGAGTCGTTGGTCGCAGGCAGACTCTGTCACCACCGACATGGTAACCGACTGGTGCCGAAGGTTCACTTCTCAAAGTGAACCTTCGGCACCAGTGTGAAAACATGGCTAAGATTGTAATCTGTGTACAATGGGCGGGGAAGACTTCGCTGGATGAACTGATCTGGACTGGACTGGATGAACTGGAAGTCGTGTGAGCGGCAGTCAGCTATGTGAGCGGCAGTGAGATGTGTGAGCGGCAGTGAGATGTGTGAGCGGCAGTCAGCTGTGTGAGCGGCAGTGAGATGTGTGAGCGGCAGTGAGATGTGTGAGCGGCAGTCAGCTATGTGAGCGGGAGTCAGAGCGCCAGCGGCAGTCAGTGCAAGGCACCGTACAAGTGAGAGGCAGCTGTTTGGGAGGTATTTCATGATCTCCCTCGCAATGCGACGGTGCTCTGGGTAGTGACCAGCAGACCGTGACTCCCCTCCCCCTCTCCCATACACGGCACAGTGGTCGGTGGCTGGGATCGTCATCGACCGCTGAAGATGGTGGCTTCGACTAGGTCCCAGCGATCCATGATGTTAATAAGACAGCTCTTAATCGTACACAGCGACAAGAAGCCGTGCTACGATTATTGTCTCACGATTCTGCTGCTTTTATACGTCGTGTTTCCCGTAAATTTGCCCTGCTTTATAAGTCCACCCAATATCCATATGTTTTCAATGTAGTGACATGGCGAGCCGGCTCCGTTACGTGTTGGTGTGACGCACCGTGTATCGAGCGTTACAGCTTTGTCCTGATCCTGACTCTCCAGCTGCTTGCAGGTTGATCCTGCATAACAAAACGATACGGCTTCAAGTGTATACTAAAAGGATTGTGTGTGTATGGCCCTGCTAGCTGCATACCAGTGAAGTTCATGCTACCCTTCAAATCGCTTCTGAACCCACCTAATTATTTCCTGAAATGCATACAGAAGGTGGAAGGGTGGACGTAAACGTATTCTGTACTAATACTCCACTGTCATCCCTACTTCTCATCATATATCTTTCATCATCTTGTTGTGTGATTAGTAAGTGCAGGAATATATAGACAGTTGCACTCAATATCCATTTCACACAGCATTCTACTCGTGCGTTTGCAGATATACTGAACTACTGAACATTTAGCTTTCTCTGCATAACTCTACACGAGTTCGGGCCACCATCATGACATGAGGCAACATACCCAGGGACAAAGTCAGATTTTCAAATCTCAGTTGCGATGGCATGGGTCAAAAGCAAGGATGTCAAAATGTATGCATACATGCTAATGTTAAAATAGTTATGCGCAGGATACGTGAGAATAGGTATTTGAACAAACACACATTTGCCAATCTGCATGGGGAAAAATGAGTGCCTTCTTATTCAGAAGAATTGTTATTTAGCATTGAATAACATTACTTCAAACGGTACGAATAATTTCCGATTGCTGTTCTGTGTGCCAGGTGGCAGCTCCTACTATCCTGGATGGCTTCTTTTCATGATTGTAACTCAGCATCCTGAATTTCAGCCACCTGCTTTTGGTTCCCAGCACTGTGGTTCCTTTGTAATTATCTGCCCGTTTGAAGAGGCAATCCTCACATGCCAATAGGTAACATACACGCACATCAGACTATCAGGGATATGTAGACTATGACGTAAGGCCGTCCAGGGACAGCCCACCACGGCGGCTGCCGCTGGTCTGGAGACGCTCCATCGACACACCACAGCAGGGACGTGGCCGACCAGGGACAGCCCACCACAGCGGCTACCGCTGGTCTGGAGACGCTCCATCGACACGCCACAGCAGGGACGTGGCCCACCAGGGACAGCCCACCACAGCGGCTACCGCTGGTCTGGAGACGCTCCATCGACACGCCACAGCAGGGACGTGGCCCACCAGGGACAGCCCACCACAGCGGCTACCGCTGGTCTGGAGACGCTCCATCGACACACCACAGCAGGGACGTGGCCGTCCAGGGACAGCCCACCACAGCGGCTACCGCCGGTCTGGAGACGCTGCAGTAGTACGCCACAGCAGGGACGTGGCCGACCAGGGACAGCCCGCCACAGCGGCAAACACAGCAGCGTGGCCGCCAGCAGCCGGTCTGGAACGCTCATACACCACAGCAAGGACGTTGCCGTCCAGCCACAGCGGCTACCGCTGGTCTGGAGACGCTCCATTCACATACCACAGCAGGACCGCACAGCGACCGCCGTGGCCACAGCACCGCCCTTGGACCTGTTTATCGTCAAGGCTGTGTCAGGCCGCAACACCAGCGACGGTTGCCGCTGATCGGAGGGTAGCGCGGCGCGCCGCCCACTGTTGCGGCCTGCTCGGCCTGGCGGCGGTGACGCAACCCTGCTCTCCGCATGACGCCAGTCGGTCGAGACAACAGACGCCGCATGGCAGCGCAGCCGTCGGTCAGACATGTGGAGCCAGCTGCGAGACTCACTTTGGCAGGAGAACTCCGTTGGTCGGCAGTGGAGATCGGGATTGGCGGCGTTCGGGGAAATTCGGATTGTATGCGACGGAAACCGCCCGAGGATGTTAGCCGTTAATTGTGTAGTTATTCGCCTAAGCTAAATTTACCTCACAAGATGAAAGAGTTTGGAATGGTTTCGTGCAGTTTCGAATATATTATGGTGCTAATGGAGCGCAAAGTGAAATTTCGTGTAGCTTCGAACGGGATAGAATAGCCAATGCATTTGGCTTCATACCAGCTGACGCCCACTGAGTATTGATGGGACGATACGTAGAGAATGATCACTGTGAGCTTGTTCTGCTCCTGTACCTCTGATGGATATTGGCATGGACCCATACAGAGTGGAGAAGAGCGGCACAACACCCGTCTACCCCATCACCGAGCCTCTGCTAACAACAGGGAGCATATACAGCATATGCCTGTGATCGTTTGGATGCACGTTTAGTTGCTAAAAGGCCATACTGATCGCTCAGAAAACATCGTGCATGGCAATGAGCGTGGGCCAACTGCATGTCTCCAGCATTGCCACTTTGCCTAAAGACCGATATGGACAAGTGAAAAGTGCTACGAGATGAAAGTGAACGAAAGTATTTTAGCACCTTTAGCCAACCACAGCCAAATGCAACGCTTCATTCATGGACGTACCAATGCGCTACTCACGGTACCTGCTCATGTTCTATTGATGAGTTGTGTGAGACTGAGACGCTGCTCACAGCATTTCGTTGGTGACGCGACAAAACGTTTGTCAGCTCTGAGAGAAAAGTGGGGAACTGGCGAGCTGGCGTCACCACACTCATCTGCTGCAGGATCCGGGGTGCACAACACGCTGTGACCGGACATGCTCTCCCACACCACCCCGGTGTGACCGGGCATGCTCTCCCACACCACCCCGGTGTGACCGGGCATGCTCTCCCACACCACCCCGGTGTGACCAGGCATGCTCTCCCACACCACCCCGGTGTGACCAGGCATGCTCTCCCACACCACCCCGGTGTGACCGGGCATGCTCTCCCACACCACCCCGGTGTGACCGGGCATGCTCTCCCACACCACCCCGGTGTGACCGGGCATGCTCTCCCACACCACCCCGTGTGACCCCCCCCGGTGTGACCGGGCATGCTCTCCCACACCACCCCGGTGTGACCAGGCATGCTCTCCACCACCCCAGTGTGACCGGGCATGCTCTCCCACACCACCCCGTGTGACCGGCACCGGGCATGCTCTCCCACACCACCCCGGTGTGACCGGGCAGCTCCCTCCGCCCCCACACCACCCCGGTGTGACCACCATGCTCTCCCACACCACCCCGGTGTGACCAGGCATGCTCTCCCACACCACCCCGGTGTGACCGGGCATGCTCTCCCACACCACCCCGGTGTGACCAGGCATGTCCCCACCCCGGTGTGACCGGGCATGCTCTCCCACACCACCCCGGTGTGACCGGGCATGCTCTCCCACACCACCCCGGTGTGACCGGGCATGCTCTCCCACACCACCCCGGTGTGACCGGGCATGCTCTCCCACACCACCCCGGCGTGACCGGGCATGCTCTCTCACACGGACACGCTCTCCTCTGCTCCTCACGGCTCGCAGGGTTGACTCGGGGAGCGGTTACTTTCCCCGGTAGCCCGGCTCGGCGGGGCGCCTCTGCGGGCGCTTCTGATCCTCCCGCTTTGCAGGGTTGCCTCTGAGGAGCGGTCGCTTTGCTGGGTAGCCAGGCTCGGTGGGGCGCCACCTATTCCTGCGCATCTGCCGCCTCGTTGATCTGCTGTTGATTGTTTGCTCCTGCCATCTGGGAACGTCTCCGAAGGGTGCTGTAAATTGCGTTGGTGGCAGATGGCGCTGTCATCGATTTCGCTTGCATTGAATGTAGTGAAAGGAAATGAATGTCAATTTGTTACGGACAATTACGCCTTTAAAGAGTAGGATAATTACTCCACCGTTATAGATTACTGTTGCACATGCAGTATCATTTTTGTGAGCACAAAAATGACAATGCATTATCATGCAATATCAGAGCTCTCTGATATACGTCTATTTATTGTAATACATCGCAATGTGGTATTGATAAGCGATTGTGATTCTGCTCATTCTCTGTGCCATGGTGTCACGGTGTGACCGTGTCTTCGTCAGTGTTTGTCGTGTTTGTCGTGTTTCCTGTGTTTGTCGTGTTTGTCGTGTTTGTCGTGTTTGCTGTGTTTGTCGTGTTTGTCGTGTTTGCCGTGTTTGTCGTGTTTGTCGTGTTTGCGTGTTTGTGCGTTTGCGTGTGGCCTTGCTGCGATCGTGGTTTTCACAGCAGTTAGTCCGGTGAGTGCCGCTTGACGATCGCGTGCCCGTTTGAGCGCCCGTTTTGTGCTACACTCTCGCAGGGTTGTCTCGATGGCAGACAATAGGTGCAGCGTGAGCAACACGGAGGAAAGTGAACTCACTTAAAGCTACATGAGTTATAGCAGATGTGCTGGTGGAGGGTGCCGAGTTGCATTGGTCGCTATGGCAGCCAGACCACACGGTGGGCTTCGGGCTTTGAGCTCCGGGCTCCAGGCTCTGAGCTCCGGGATCTGGACTCTGGGCTCCTGGTTCTGGACTCCGGGCTCCGGGCTACTGGCTTCAAGCTCAGGGATCCGGGCTCCGGGCTCCGGGCTCCGGGCTCTGGACTCCGGACTCCGGGCTCCGAGCTCCGGGCTCTGGGCTCCGGGATCCGGGCCGGGCACGGGACTGGCTTCAAGTTCAGGGTCCGGCTTTTTTCCCGGCCTCCCGGCCCCGACGACCGTCCCTGCTGGATCAGCGTGGACTGCTGGCGACAATGTCCGTGTTCTCCCCCCCCACTTACGGGGCTGATCGGGTGAATGCAGTCGCGTAGGACGCAGCCAGTGTTCTACTACACCAATTCTGGTGTTCTCTTACGCTATGGTGCAACGCGTAGACCAAAACAAGGAATAGCGCTCAGTGTTTGACGACATGCATCAGGAGGGAGGAAGTGATGCGACACCAACAGTGGCGGGCTGCTCATGCTGTCCTCTGGTGGATGTCTGTATAAAGTCGATGCCTGGTAATGGTACAGAAAAACAAGCATTCGTGTTATAGTTAGGTCATGCACCAAAGAAAGCCTACGATGAGGGTTATATAGAAGTGAAGTGAACATCCGCTTTCATGGCGAGTCGATTGACGGAAAACATTCACATGCTGATGCGCATTCGAGTATGCCGACCAATCACTTCATCAGCAGCCGGGTATGCCGACCAATGTGCGATCACTTCATCAGCAGTCGGGTATGCCGACCAATGCTCGATCACTTCATCAGCAGTCGGGTAAGCCGACCAATGCGCGATCACTTCATCAGCAGCCGGGTATGCCGATCAATGCGCAATCACTTCATCAACAACTACGAACATTCTACCAAAATCTGACGATGAATACAATCTTCGCACATGAACAAGGGCACAATCTCAGTATTTATATCCGTCATTTCCATCTTCCTAACGGTGAAACCATATCGATCCCGAGCCGATTCGGCTCCTATACCTTCGGCGGACCGAGAGCTCGACCCAGCGGAAAACAAGAGAGGCTCTTACCTCACGTGCCTCTCCCTCATCTCCCGAACTACGCCGCCGACCCCACCCGTCTGGCTCGCTCCAGCAACTATTTCGCCACGAGCACCGCCGGCATATCTCTTGCAATCCCCCCTCCCAGACAGCAGCGTAAATCAGATTACATGCTCCGACCGTGACTGGTTGCAACAATGTCACGCGTAACCGTGTGCGAGCACCCTCACAGCGCCGACTTGCATCACACTTCGGCCAATAACGATCGCACATCGGCCCAAATTGTGCGATGACTCGTCGGTTGGTGCATTGGCTTCTGTAATTAGTTCGGCTGCTTGCGCGCCAATAGACGGCAGAGGTTTGTTGAACGCCTCGTTCCATGCTATGCACCGCATCAATGATGAAGTTTCATAATGCCTATTACGTACACATCGTTAGTATACAGCCCACAGCTGATTGATTGAATAATTTGGGTGTGCTGGCGTGTGTGCACGTAGGTGTATGCAGTGTCGATATCGATGGGCAGAAATCGACATTGAAGAATGGTACAATTTGCGCGTATTCACAAAGCGTACATTATCCTTAGAAACAGTTATCAAATCACGTGCATCGTCCCCATCAAGCGCACAAGCGACTAAACGTATTCGATCCACGCAATTACAATCCTTAGGACGGGCGATGACAATTGCATTTGGTCGATAATAGCATTCGCTGACTTATGCACCTTACTGGAGCGAGGTCATGTGGGATCATAAACCGATAGCAAATCGCTTAAATCCGAGTGGAAGAGTCATATTTCAACAATCAGTGACAGATCACATTGGATACTGAGTGCCAGAGGCCAGCGACCCTGCTCTATTGCCCTGTGGTGTACAAATAACATCATATACCAAACCACAATTACAGACGGTTGGCTTTCACATTGTGTGCCAGGTGCTTGCAACAATAATAACCAAATACAGCCAAAGGTAGACATAGTTCACCGTTCGATTTCACAATGCACGATCCATTACGAAGACAATGTGCTTTGCCATTCCAGTTTCTGACCGTTCCGCACCGCAGCAGTTGCAAGGGCACGGCAACGCGGGCATCACGATTGATCTGTTTTTGTCACGTCCGAGAGTGCGATGCAATTAAGGGGGAGCCGGAGGGACTACGTGTGATCCGAAGGCGAAAACACCACGCTGCAGGTGGCAGCTCTGGACTGTGTGGCCGGCAGAGGGATTCGGAAGAGGCAAGTTGAGGATGGGGAGATTTGACACAGCCACGGCATCGGTACGACAGTCACGCCAGAACTTCTGTAGTGCGCCGGCGTGGTGTGTTGTGGTCCGTGTAGTGTTGTTGTATTCCGTGCTATTTTGTCGTATTCTGTGTTGC
The DNA here is from genome assembly GCA_034440575.1 of Imbricaverruca yamaguchii. NCBI lineage: Eukaryota > Metazoa > Arthropoda > Thecostraca > Neoverrucidae > Imbricaverruca > Imbricaverruca yamaguchii. Next base: position 329,422 of record JAOTOL010001648.1, on the reverse strand, counting down.
GTTTTGGCGAAACAGCCTAGAGATCGCCCGTGATCGCCCGTAGAGACCACGAATGAGTGGTACAGAATAGTTTGCTCTTGGCCAGCTATGTGATCTCAAGTCAAATGCTTTGCCAACAAGAACTGATGTGGCGAATCGCTGGCTAATGACGTCACCCGCATCTGTGCACCAGTCACTGCGGCGAACGCAGACTATCCAGGCGGCAGCTAAAACTGTGACAGCCTCGGGTTCTAACAGCTGGACCAACGAAGGCATGCCTCTTGTAATCTAGGAAAGAGAGTGAACCAGATGTCAGTTTCATGAAAAATGATAATACGATTCTGGGATGGTCGCAAAAAACGCGCAACTTCCCAAATTTTTTTTGACGGACGTCACATTTTCTGTCTGAAAATATACTGCCATCGTAGAAATTTCACAGAATGACGTCTCCATTTGTGAAAGAAGTTCTGACATCAGCTGGAGTTGTCACCGTAATTGAAATAAATAATGATTGGAAAATGCTCCACCAGTTTTACAGCTCCATAATTATATGTTCGATGTTCAGACTTCATTTATTTTTAAACCCGCATTATATTCTGCACTGAGAAACGTTTTGAAGAACTTTGATGACATACTCTTTGGCTAAAAAAAACACCGAAATATTTCAAAGTTTACCCGTGCAAAGTTTTTCATTTGAACTGAGTGCTTCCAGAACAATTAATTTTCTTACTAAAAATACAGCCAAAAGCCTTCATGCACGGACCGTCGACTTCGGCAAGAAATGTGCTAGCATTGTCCTCCGAAAAACAGTTTTCATTCTTTAACTTCAATCGTTATTCTTGTGCAAGAGTCTGAGGTAGGCTCTTCAATTCTCACACCATGTGTGAGCACCTGCGCATGGTGCGCATGTGGACGCGCGCGATCGCCTTATTTGAGCACGGAAGACAACGCCAACGTTGGTGTGGAGGGTAGCATCAACGTTGGTGTAGGGGTAACGCCAACGTTGGTGTGGAGGGTAACGCCAACGTTGGTGTGGGTGGTAACGCCAACGTTGGTGTGGGGGTAACGCCAACGTTGGTGTGGAAGGCTACGCAGCTGATGAGTGGCGAGCTGTGTACAGCGCAGACATCAGTACCGTAGACGCATCAGCCAAGAGCCGACAATACAGTACGTGATTGGGACATCGGTCTGTGAAGAGCATGACGTCGTTTGATAACTTGATCGATCTGTGATTAAGCGTGCGGTGAGCGATAATCGGTGTGTGGTTCGTGCGGCTTCCGACTTCTCATCATTATGTGATTTATGATTGCTGCGGGAGGATTTTGGCTGTCGTCGCAAGCGTCCTCACGTGTCCTGGAATTGAAGTTCAGGGTTAGAATTTGGAGGCCAAGGTCCGGCACCTGCGTTCTTTCATTTCCCTGTAGAAAGCGGCATTCGATAGTTTTGACAGATTGACTGGCAGCGTTCCGCCAAAGTTTGGCGCGCGTGTTATGCTGCCAGGCACAGTCGGCCTCCAATTTCTCATCAGTGTGAGATTAATGCTTGCCCAGTATGTGATTTATATTTGTTCAGGATGTTATTTCGGCGTGAGTGTCCTTCCCGTCGCAGCACTGTCCGCCACAGCAGTACCGTCCGCCACAGCAGTACCGTCCGCCACAGCAGTACCGTCCGCCACAGCAGCACCGTCCGCCACAGTAGCACCGTCCGCCACAGCAGTACCGTCCGCCACAGTAGTACCGTCCGCCACAGCAGCACCGTCCGCCACAGCAGTACCGTCAGCCAAACATTACCGTCCGCCACAGCAGTACCGTCCGCCACAGCAGCACCGTCCGCCACAGCAGTACCGTCCGCCACAGCAGTACCGTCCGCCACAGTAGTACCGTCCGCCACAGCAGTACCGTCCGCCACAGCAGTACCGTCCGCCACAGCAGTACCGTCCGCCACAGCAGTACCGTCCGCCAAACATTACCGTCCGCCACAGCAGTACCGTCCGCCACAGCAGTACCGTCCGCCACAGCAGCACCGTCCGCCACAGCAGTACCGTCCGCCACAGCAGTACCGTCCGCCACAGCAGTACCGTCCGCCACAGCAGTACCGTCAGCCAAACATTACCGTCCGCCACAGCAGTACCGTCCGCCAAACATTACCGTCCGCCACAGCAACACCGTCAGCCACAGCAGTACCGTCAGCCAAACATTACCGTCCGCCACAGCAGCACCGTCCGCCACAGCAGTACCGTCCGCCACAGCAGTACCGTCCGCCACAGCAGTACCGTCAGCCAAACATTACCGTCCGCCACAGCAGTACCGTCCGCCACAGCAGTACCGTCAGCCAAACATTACCGTCCGCCACAGCAGCAGGGCTGTGAGACGGCGCGGCGACGACCTGGTTGTTAGGAGACGGCCGCCAAGGTCAGCGGCAGTACCACACAGGCACATTGCGTAAGCTGACCTCCGGCTGGCGGCGGTGGCGGTGGCGGCGGCCGTCGCCATGACCCGAGACCGAGCCACACCCAGCGCGGCACAGCGGCACAGTGCCCGCAAGCCCGGCAGGGGGTACACTCTGGGTCATGGGGCATGCTTTGTGTCAGGGCACACCCTAGACCAGGGGTTCACTCTGGGTCCTGGGGCACACGTTGTGTCAGGGGCACACCCTAGACCAGGGGGCTCACTCTGGGTCAGGTGGTACACCCTAAGTCAGGGGGACACTTTGGGTCAGGGGCACACTCTGGGTCAAGGGGCACACCCTAGGTCAGGGGTATACTCTGGGTCATTGGTCACACTTAGTGTCATAGGGACACCCTAGATCGGGGGGCAGAGTCTGGGTCATGGGGCATACTTTGTGTTAGGGGCACATCCAAGACCAGGGTGCGCACTCCGGGTCATGGGACATACGCCATGTCAGGGGCACATCCTAGACCAGGGGGCACACTCTGGGTCAGGTGGTACACCTTAAGTCAGTGGGAACACTTTGGGTCAGGCGCACACTCTGGGTCAAGGGGCACACCCTAGGTCAGGGGTACACTCTGAGTCAGGGGCACACTCTGGGTCACGAAGCACACTCTGTGTCAGGGGGCACACCCTTGGTCCACACCCTAGGCCAGGTCAACGTACTGCAAGTCCAGGTGCACCACGTCAGGTCAACGTACTGCAAGGAGTGAGCCGCTATGATGAACGATTGGACTGTCTTTTGTTGCGGGCCTGAACGCTGGGCGTAGCCCTTCATTCATTTGTTTTGAATGCGTTGGTGAATTGCCCTAGTCCTGGCATAGATGTTGCTGGTGCTGCCCACATACATCCGATCTGAGCACATTCGGCGGCCGCACTGGTGGTCGAAGGAGGACGTTCTCAGTTGGAAGTGTCAGCACTGGCTTAAGCTACGATAATGCGATCTTGTCGAATAATGTGCGCCTTGAAGCGCCGGACTTGAGGGGAAGTGATTTATCTCTTCACTGTGACGTGATGCCGTGACACCGTGGTATTGTTATTATGACGTCATGATGCCATTGGTCGTGATGCCGTGGCATACTGGTGCTGTCACTGTGATGTGACGCCATGGCACATTGGTGCTGTTACTGTGACATGATTCCATGACACATTGGCGCCTTCACGTCACGATATTCACACTAGTCACTCTTCGCACAGTTTCGTCGCGAGCGAGAAACCGATTCCGTGGAACCGAAACAGCAGATCATGTGCTTCTTCTATTGGGAAAGTGCTAAAGCATTTGGCATTCGCATGTCATAACCGCATGTCTAGCTGCAGCAACATGTACACGGATACTCACGTCTTCCAGAGCAGCCAAATTACACCTACTAGTGACGGCTGACACCCTGCATTCACGACACAGGTCAGCGTTCGTTCCAGCCCAGCCATGCTTGCATCACGACATGGCATGCAGGGTTGTGCTGCATGGTCAGTCCACACACCACATCTGTAAGCATCGTCTTCGGCCGCGCCCGCATATCTCACTGCCTCTCTCACATCCGCCACATCACCCGTCACTCTCACTGCAAACAACATTAGCTCCGGCCTTACTTCCGGTCAGCGAGCCGGCAAGTTCGCCAGGTCACTGTCAGGGCGTCACCAGGTCGCTGCCACGGCAGAGTCACCAGGTCATTGTCACGGCGAATTCCACAGAGGCCGCCGGAACCGGTCGCCCGTTGACCCGCCGACCGGGAACCGGACTGACCGCTGCCGGAGACGACCCGGTTCCGGCGGGATCCCCCTGTGTGAAGGTCAGCCGGCCGGCACTGGCGAGGTCCGGTGCGACTCGCCCCCCGCGGCGGCGGACGACCCGCCACCCGTCTGGACAGGTGTGCGTGCGCACAAGCGCGTGCCGCGATGGCGCCTCGGGCGACGGTTTGGCAGCGCCGAGCTGCTGATAACGGCGCTGAGCAGCGCCGAGCTGCTGATAACGGTGCTGAGCAGCGCCGAACTGCTGATAACGGCGCTGAGCAGCGCCCAGCTGCTGATAACGGCGCTGAGCAGCGCCGAGCTGCTGATAACGGCGCTGAGCAGCGCCGAACTGCTGATAACGGCGCTGAGCAGCGCCGAGCTGCTGATAACGGTGCTGAGCAGCGCCGAGCTGCTGATAACGGCGCTTGGCAGCGCCGAGCTGCTGATAACGGCACTGAGCAGCGCCGAGCTGCCCCTGTGTGAAGCACGACTGTCAACATCGGCAGTTGTACGTTGTGTGACACAATCAAGCACTTCGGTCATAGCAGCCGATCACAGACTTTGACAGGAGCAAACACAAATGCTCAAGGACTTTCCTTTAATCAGGCATCACTTAATTATTGACTTGAAGTTGGGAAATGGGAAGGGAAGAGTGGCTTCTGCAGACGACCCAAGATAGCTCACCAGCCGTCCGTCTGGGGGGGGCGTCGATCGCCTGTGGTGGTCGTTCGGCTGTCGTTTTCAGCACGAGGTCGGAGGCGTGCTCGGCTAGGTGGGTGTCCAGATCACGCTGCACGGCCGACACCGTGTCACGACACCGTGTCACGACACCGTGTCACAACACCGTGTCACGACACCGTGTCACGACACCGTGTCACGACACCGTGTCACGACACCGTGTCACGACACCGTGTCACGCAGCATCGTGTCACGGGACGTTTAGAAACAAGACGGATCGTGGCTGTCCGGAGCCTTCGAGCCTTGTGTCAGCCGCACAGCTGTTATATCATGTTCGACACAATAGAGCTTGCTGTTGGCCTGGTGCCATGCAGTGGGCCTGGTGCATCTTCAATGATCCATATACTCAGAACCAATGATGTTCAACATCCGGTTTGGGGAATATTGCAGTCGACTTCTGCCATCCCAACGACTCGTCGACGGACCAATGACTCCACGCCCCCTCCCCCACCCCAGGCGTGGTCGCCCGGGACGTTCCACTACTGCGTGTCGACGGTGCCCCGTCTGTGTTCAGACGGTGTGGTAAGCCAGCCGCACCAGGCGCCTGCGACAGTCGGCGCCACTGTCACAACCTCAGTACGTCAGGACACACCTGACTTCCCGGTTGCACAAGTGTTCACTATGCATGGAGCGGACGCAGCCAGCGGCATCGTACGCTCGCCTGTGTAACCCGGTTCCGCTCCGCTGCCCCCGCCGCAAACAACCGGGTTCCCTTCACGCTGGGGAGAGTTGTTTAAAGGAAATTTTGCCCGCGGTAACAATTTCAACACAGCACGATGAGAGCCAGTAGGGAAAATTTGTTTTAGTGCGATATATGCTGCCTGGCTGTTTTGCTGTGAGTTATCGCGTGGGAATGATATCGTTGCATGGGTAAACGAATAGTTCACACTCCTCTGCGGCCAGAATCAGTGAAGGTGGTAATAATTCCCCATAGCGTGTAGTTCCATCAGGACAGTATTTATCAAAGACCTGCCAGTTGTTTATCTTTAACGAGAAATAGGTCTCGAGATTCATGAACTGAAACTGGTGGCTTCGACATCGCTGCTCCCAGAGGGCAGGGGAGGACATTTGGCTCCGATATCGACTTGACCACAAGACAGAAAATGACATGTCTCCGACACGCTTGCCTTTGCAGCTGAATATCCCAGTCGGTGGTATCGGTGGTACACGTGTGTGGTTCGTGGAAGTTTCAGCTGGATGCAGCAGCTGTTGCCATTGCAGTGCGGCTACCTATTGCTCACACACCTGGGTGCTACTGTGGATTTGGCGGTCGTCGCAAAACGTCATGGCAATGAACTCCGCAGCCACCTATGACGCATCGGATCATCACCACCACATCCGATGGAACAGAATTTGCATTGCGCCGAAATGGAGTGCATGGCGTCTTTTGGCGTTCCGAGCTCCAAATGCTAGTTTGAGTAGCGATACTCGAAACTGGCGTGAATGTAATATTGGCTATGAGAAACGTGTTCAATTGGCATGAAGGTTGGCTATAGTTTGGGATTTTGACATGGACATTTTACATCTTGCATTCACCCCAATGCAGTTGGCCCTAATGCCAGACTTGCTCACTTAACAATGAAAATAACGGTACTCGGTTACACTGTTGCCTGAAGCGATAGTTGATGAAATGTTCCATTATGGCAGCCGTTTTCTTCACATGCTCAGCTAACAATACACATAACGACACCCGGTTACACCGCTGCCTGAGGCGAGAGTCTATGAAATGCTGTATTCTGACTGCTGTCTTCTCCACACTCTCAACCAAAATACGGAGCAGTGCGGGCTTCATTCAGTAACGCAACCCTACCACTCAGCAAATTTGCGGACACACGAAGTACGGCACACGTCTTTGACGGCCAAAAGTGATGCACTTCGCGCGGAAAACCGGATAGTGCAGCGCCCGGCACGTGTTTCCAGTTGCAGGGCAGTGAGGGCGTGCGGCCGGCAATTATCACCTCTGGGAGCGCACGCGCCGCAACGATAGCGCAATTGTGGGTGTGAGCGAATATAATCGTCATAGCCGCCGTCGTGGGCAAGTGGGCAAATGGACGTGGGCAATGTCGGCAGCACAGCTAGCGGCCAAATTGGTCGGTCGTTGGCCTACATGGTGCCGTGCCTTGACCCCAGTGGCGGTACGGCTCTGTGCGCAGGTATATAGGGGGTTGCTACACGGTACCTGGCACCAGTTGCATTGCAGACACCGGCCTGATACATCCACAATGAAGGTGCGTATACCAGATGCTAAATATTTAGCAGTTTTGATAGCGATGTTCCAAACTCACTGCATGCCATTTGTGAAAATATCTATAGTAGTCCTGTTATGTGAAATATTCAGCATATCCCAGGTGTATCTACAGAAAATTGCGTGCCAATTTTAAAGTACCAAAGAAAAATTTGCATGCATATAATGAAAGCATCGGATGGTTAAAGTTCTCGATTAAACCATGTTAGGAACATCAGTTCATGAATTTTGTATTAATCCGCGCCTCTCTCCGGTCAGATCTTCACACCCTGTCTCGGGAGGGGGTGTCATTAAGGACTCCAATCTAACCTCCAAACTCAACGTTGCACGAAATCGAGCGGGATGGCATCGGAAAGCAAGTGACGAATTGGTTTTTAAAAATGGTCTTATGTTAAATTTTTAGATAATTTGAACCCAATATATGGGTTTTTGTTTGGAAAAAACTACCGAAAAACATTTGATATCGGTATGTTAGGATAGTTTGCGTAGTATATTGCATATTTGGCATGACTCAGACCATGGAAGGACGAAATAAACTACAAAAATAGCAGTGCCCAAATAGCCTTAAATAATAAAGTCATCAAGTCATAAAGCCATAAAATGTTAGAATTGGTAAGAGACCCAGGGGCCTATCTGGGAAAGGCCTGTAAAGAGAAGACGCCATAAGCCTGGACAAAATGATACCCAGCACCCTAACCACTGGTGCATGCCAGCTTAAACAGAAGCTATCCACCAACCTCTCATTCACCTGCCAATATACATGTACTTACCTATCTAGCCATATTTACTTGATCTCGTCAATTTACTCGATCCCGTGGATGGAGTATCCCATCAATAATTCCAAACTCTATCGATGCCTGTTTAAAGGGGCCTGCAGTGGCCACCTACCGGCATAAATATCACTCCATCCACCACTAATTAGAAGTCAAGAACAAGATTCTCCGACCTGAAACATTTATCAAGGCTGGGTTTGACTACATGCAATGAGGGGCTCCCCACATCAGCAGGCAGCTTATTCCATTGATCAACCGCCCATGGACTGAAAACCAGTTGGCGCTAAGCTGTTCTACATCTTGACTTGTCCAACCTGAATTGTTGACCCCTATTGACCCCTCTGAATGGAATAGAATCGTTCAAACTGCCATTGTCTAACCATTCAGGAATTTTGCACATTTCAATCATAACACCCCTTAACCCGCGCCGTCATTCCGGTCAAATCCTCCCACCCCGTCTCGGGGGGGCGGTTGAAGACCCCCCACTGTAAAATCCTAACTAAGCATCGCACGAAAACGAAAGCGGTATCATCGGAAAGCGCTCGACAAGTAGGGTCCGAGTCCACCCTCCAAAACAATTTCCCCCCAAAAGTGGTGTCACCAGGGGGGCTAGATTTTCACGACTTTTCACGACTTACATTGTTTTTGACTCTGGGGAGTTCATTTTAGAGGATATCTGAACAAACAAAAAAATTATTTGGAGTGAGAAAAAGGCAGCGAAATCGACTAGGGCTATAATTTGTTTGTCCCCCCCCCCCCACAAAAAAAAAAAAAATTGGAAATTTCCAAATCTTGCGTTTTCAAGTTTTCTTTAATTTTCCTTTCCCGATGGGTAGAGCAGGCCGAGAAACGTTATTGGAAGCCAACTTGCCCCAATGAAAATGCTTACTTTAGCCAGAATCCTCTATGTAAACTGCAATTTGGCAAATACGTAAAATTTATATGTAGTCAAAAACGAAAAAAAAATCAACTGGTACGTTTTGTTGCATCCCTGAAGATAAGCAAACGCTGAAAGTTTCATTAAAATATCTGTATCCGTTAAAGCGTGAGGACAGGTTAAACATTTTTGGAGGTGACCTCACTTGACATTGAATAACTCGTTGACCCTAGATGACCTGACTTCAAAATTTTTAATCAGCATGTCAAATTGATGTGGAAAAGGGTATGACAAATTTGGGCGCGCTGCCGCGGGCCGTTCGTCCGCTATCCGCGAAAAACCTGAGGGGGGGGGGGGTTGAAGACCCCCGAGACGGGACGGGTTAATCTCCTATACTTGAGTGGGTGCATATCGAATGTCATAAGCTTTCTCCATATTCTAAGTTTCCTAGTCCACTGATGAGGCCAGCAGCTTTGCGCTGCACTCTTTCCAGCATCTATTTATCTCTTTCTAAGTGTGGGCTCCATGTCTGTACAGACAATTCGATGTTGGTTAGCACATAGGCTAGGTATATTTTTTGGCATTACTTCTTTGCGCATATGCCTACCTACTAATGACTCCCAACATTCTGATTACCATGTTCCTAGTTGAGAAACACTGTTTTTCTGGGTCATGGTCATTTGAAGCTAACATGTCTTAGCCTCTTTCGTTTTTAACGACATCCAGTTCCCTATTTCCATTTGTGTATCCGAATTTGTCGCCTGCGGACCCCAGATGTATAACCTTACATGTTGCATAGCTAGCTCAAAGACATCTGCTATTAATCAGTCCACTGTTTAAATCATCCAACTCTAATTGAATATTATTAGATTGATCAATATTGTTAGCCACCCCTGTCAGCTGCTTGATGTCATCAGCAAATTGTAAACATCCGATTCCTCAGCCTATCTCAATATTGTTCGCAAATATTATAAAAGAAGTGGACCTAGAATAGAGCCCTGTAACTCACGATTATATTCTACTTTGATTATCTATATATCTACCTTCGACATCTATCCGACTTTCATTATCTACTTCTCTAGTTACGTGCTCCATGAACTCCAGTAGATTAGCTAATCAAGATATCGAGACCGAAGATCATCTATCGAGACCCAAACTAGCGAGACCAAGACTAAGCAAGATTCCAGACCATGTTGGTATCCCTTAAAAGTTGTGCCTATCCCTATCAAGATGAGTATGAACATTCACCTTGACCAGTTTTTCCAGTACCTTGCAAACTAGCGAGGTTAAACTTGCTGGTCTGTAGTTTCCTACACACTTCATGTTTCCCTTTTTTGAACATTGGCTCTACATTTGCATTTCACCAATCTTCAGGCACTTCAAAATACTCGAAAGACCGCCTGGGAATGGTACCTAGTGGGACCGATAAAACCTGAACACATTCTACTAAGATCCTAGTGTAGCGCCCCGGTGCGCGGGTAGGCGTGGGATCTGGGAAAGACACCAGGGAGAAAAGGTACCATGGTATTGGCAGGTAATGGAGGAGAGGTACCTTTTCTCCCTGGTGGCTTTCCCAGATCCTACGCTTACCCACGCACCAGGGCGCTAGAAGTCGTTGCCTGTGCCAGATGAAGCCACATTCTCCATGGAAGGACCACGACTCCTGCTGCGTCCGTCGACCGCCTGTCCGCCGCCAAAACGCTACCCATTCGGGTAGCTACCTGAATGACGCTACCCCCTCGGCGCCGCCGCCCATGTTTCCGCAACCGGCACAGACCTCGGCCACTCCTACTCGACCTCCCCCACGCGCGGCCGATCCAGAGTGCCCTCCGCTGCGCTCCGCTACACTAGCATGTATATCGTCAGGTCCAGGAGACTTGTTAGGTTTTATTTTCTGCAACTGTTTTCCACATCTTCGGTAGTTATTGTAGGATTTCAAACTTATCACCCGCTCTAGCATGGCTTTCAGTGGAAGAAGAACAATCGCAAGCCCTTCCCTGTATCCACTTGGCGCACTTCATTTGACCATACGGTGAACATAAACACCTCAAATCATCTCGAACGGAATATCAGTGGAAAGTCAATATTCAATCAGCAGAATAGTGATTAAGAGTGACTGCACAGCGGGCTTCAGAAAGCAGCCTATGATATATGTCCCACGGCTTTCACGACCTAGATAATTAGCAATAGGGGGGAATTGGCGCTTGCATAGCACCTTCAACACACAAGAGCACAGCTTGGGGGTATTCTACACTCCTGCTACGGGCAATATTTGGATTTAAGCCATATATAAATCTTGTGACTTCGTGAATATGAATTATCTTCCCTGTTTTCCGCTGATGCCATCTGAAAGGTATCTTTCTTCTGACTCTTTGGAGCTAGGTACTGGAGGGTGCAACATACACACATAAGTGACCAAACACGTACGTCTCTATCTGTATGAAGGTTATGGGTATATCGATGGGAACCAATTGCGCATACTGAACTGTACAAAATAACTACATGCGAGCAAACACAATTATGCTCAGGAGTACATAACAAAAGTACACTGAGAGTACAAAATGCGTTGCTAAGAAATGACAACAGCCAATGAAGCACTGGAAACACATTAGTGGCGGGGTAGTTATGAACATATATGAAAATAAACAATGGCAGTCATAATGTGTTGCAATTGATATTGTCATCAGCAAAATAAACACTGACAACCACTGCAAAGACGTTCACCAAGACGCCATGAAACTATCAACACAAAGGGCGTCCAGCAACACGTTAGCGCGGTTGACGAAGGGCGCAGAAGACGGCTGCGGTTGTTCGCATTGTCGGCAGCATGCCTACCTGCTGTCAATCGTGTTTCAGATGTTCGTCCTCGCCGCCGTTCTGGTTGCTGCTGTTGCCGCCCCAGTTGCAGCCCAGTTGCAGCCTTCCTACCACCCCGCCCCGGCCTACAACCCAGCTCCCTACCACCCCGACTCCAAGTACAACGAGGAGGTACAGCCGTACGCCTACGGCTACGCCGTCAACGACCAGTACACGGGCGCCAGCTTCACCAAGACCGAGCAGAGCGACGGCCAGAACACCCAGGGCTCCTACTCCGTGGCTCTGCCCGACGGCCGCATCCAGCACGTCAACTACGTCGCCGACCACTACGGCGGCTACAACGCCGAGGTGACCTACGAGGGAGAGGCTCACTACCCTGAGGACCACCCCGCCCCAGCCTATAAGCCCGCCCCCTATCACCCAGCCCCAGCCTACGGGGCTTCGCAAGTCTATAAACCTGTTCCGGTGTACCAGCCATCCTACAAGCCGGCTGTAGTATACTAAGGGAGGTCGTGGATCGATAATGTCACACTTGTCAGGTAAAATTACTGTTTGTTATTATGTCCTGGCACGGCTGTGTTTGTCCTGTGATGCTTGTTCTGATCTGTGCCTGATCATTTGAATACAAAATGATGCAATGTATTTTTGTCCTTTATGGAGACTGTTCCCGGAATATATGGTGCAAACAATGGACGCGGGAATGTCACGACTTAGTAGCATTCCAGGGAGGAATCATTGACTTGAAGCAAGGAAAGCGAAAGAGCTGGATGGAGTGGAAAAAAACATGTCCTACCTCTTCCCCTGTTAGGCAGGTCACGAGTCGCAACTCAACGAAGGCGGTAATCAAAATAGCATTGCAATGCCTTCAAAAGGAAGCTTAATACACACACACACACACACACACACACACACACACACACACACACACACATACATGCACACACACACACACACACACACACACACACACACTTTTAATATGATCAGTTAAGGGAATCCTGTCGGAAAACAGCGCATTGGTCAGTGTGGCAGGGAGACGGAATGTCACTTACACGAGCTCGGTTTGGAACCGGTTCGTTATCTTGACTCGTCCATAATAGGCGTCCACAACTGACACGAGTGGTACGGGTATATAAGTGTCGTCTACTACAGGGACACACTGTCTCGGATGACTGACTGCTACATGGTCGCACTGATGACCCATTCCATAATGGATGGATATCTACACCCATGTTATGGGTGAAACACAGAGGCAGGAACAGAACTTTCTTTGGGGGCCCGCCCTCAAGAAAAATGTGACAAAAAGCCTATTACTGTCGGCGCGTAGGGCCGGGCTGTTGGGCGCGCCCAACGTCCCGGGGGGAAGGGCAAACCCACCTGCGTACTGGGTGGCTGGGAAGGCGGGGTGCGCGGGGAGGGGGCCGTGCGTGCCAATGTGTCTGGCCAAAAATAGGCCCGCTGGGTTCCGAGGGGCAGGGGGCGCGGGCCGGGCGGAGCAGGGACCCACCCCATCCCCCGCGGGCCCGCCCGGGAGGTCCTCCCTCCCCCCAGGCAGCCCCCAAGTCCCCCGCAGCCCACATCAACCACAACAAGGTCCACAAGGCCAAGGGTCCAGCCCCCCCACCTAAAAACAGCCAGGGGGGCACGTTACAAACCAGCTCAGGGTTTATAAAAAAATTGGTTTGCCACACAACCCGCCCCAACCCCCCCAGGCACCATCCAACCACTTTCCGGTGACTAAAACCCAACCCAACCAACCCCCACCGGACTCTTTTTTTTTTTCTCCCAGGGTTGTGGGGGGGTTGTTTGGGGGCGGGGGGGGGGGGGGGGGGGGGATATTTTTTTTTTTTTTTTTTTTTTTTTTTTTGGGTAGGGTTGGTGGGTGGGGGTTTTTTGTTGGGTGGGGGGGGGGGGGGGGGGGGGGGGGGGGGGGGTTAAATTTTTTTAATTTTGGGGGGGGGGGGGGGGGGGGGGGGAGGAGTTGAAGGAGGGGGGGGGAGGGGGAGAGGGGGAGGGGGTGGGGGGGGGGGGGGGGGGGGGGGGGGGGGGGGGGGGTGGAGATGGGGGTTGTGGGGTATGGGGGGGGTGGTGGGGGTTGTTGGTCGGTGTCCTCCGTGCTTGGTTTTTTTGTCGCTGGACGGCTGGCGTTGTCTGGCCCTGTCGGCGCGCGAACCCTGACGAAGATTTCTGGTTTTATGTCGTGAATGTTTAAAATATCTCATTTAAACTAGCGTATTTTTGGTTGCATGGCCACTGGTTCCAGTCAGAGGCCACAGCAAAACCATTGCAAAGCCACCCCCCCCCCCCATGGCGGCGTCTCTGGTTGGACAGTAGCCTTTCTACCACTTTACAACTTCATTTAAATCATGGATAAAATAATTTAAACCATCTCCAGTTGGCAATCATGTTGGATGTGCCTTAGCGTTCCAGTTGACAATGTGGACGATAAATTAGTGCTACTTGACACCTGTAATGATAACATGGGTGTAGTATGATATTTTGTCCGACAAATGGGTGTTGCTTAACATCTTTAATACGAAATTGAGTGTAATTTGAGCCAAGTGCACCCATTGTGGTTAGGAGCATGCATCGCGAATGCGCCAGTAGAAGTGTCGGATGGCGTTCTCTCGCCTCATTGCTCCCAAACACAGACGAGCAGTCTCGGGGTAAGTTGCCCGTCTCACAATCGAAAGACTGTGGGTTCGAACCTCACCTGTCTTCGCCCGCTACTCTTTGCCCGCAACCAATCGGGGTAAGAGATTGGCGACGCTACATGACTCAACGGTCGAGATGTCGCAGAGCCAATAGCCACCACCACCACCAACCCCAAGCTATGCATTTACATTACTCCATACTATGAGTGGATATTTACTATGCAAACTTACATGAGGGGAGGACGATTTTTGGTAACGAAATACAGAGAGGGCACTCTTCCTGAAACATATGACATCGGAATCTCAGTTTGCACATTCCAGTGAAACTTGAACTCTCGATCCGAACAATTCACTGTTAAGCAGCACCATTCAACCTCAAAATATAAAATGAGAGAGAAAAAAAGATACTGGGAAGTGTTGTCTCCACACGGCATGACTTGGAGCAAACATTGCTCGTGAGAAATTACCTGCAATTCGGTCGCAGATAGCTGTTGGGATCTCATATCATATCAGACGCGTGATTGGTCGGCGATCCGGGCGGCAGGGGATCGACGCGGTGGCGGTGTGCCCCCGCCCCTCCCCGCCCCCTCCGCCTGCCATGGCATTGGGCTGCGTGTGGAGCGGCGCCGGTCGTGACCTCCCGTCGTTCCGCTATAAAAAGGCCCGGTCGTCAGCAGCCGCCACCATCACTGCTCGCCGCCCAGCCGAAGCAACATGAAGGTACGCAGCTGCGACGGCCGGAGCGCCGCGTGGCGTGACGTGACGGCAGGGTGGCGGCCGCGACGCCGCCAGGCGTGACGCTCCGTGACGGCCGGCCCGCTGTGTGTGCGTGTGCGTGTGTGTGTGTGACCTGATCACTGTCACGGTGCGGCGCACGGGTCGTGGCTGTCGGCAGTGCGTGCAAGATGGATCCGCCGATCTTACCCGGCCACGTTTGTTCGTTCACCTGCCAGGAGGGAGAGAATAGTGGCATTGTGCCGGCTCTGAGCGTCATTCCCACGTCTGTCTCCGCTGTTGATGCCGCGATGACCTGTGTGGTGTCTGACCTGTGCTGTCGATCGGTCTCCGGTGTTGAAGCTACGGTGACCTTGTGCCATTGGTTTGCATCCAACGTTGAGGTCGCTGTGACCCGTGCCGTCGTATCGTGTCTGACCTGTGCCATTAATCGGTCTCAAGTGTGGAGGCCGAGATGACCTGTGCCGTCGTGCCGTGTCTGACCTGTGCCGTTGGTCGGTTTCAGGTGTTCGTTATCGCCGCCGTTCTGGCCGTGGCCGCCGCCGCGCCAGCCCCCGAGACCCCAATCTACAAGCCCGCCCCGGTGCCCTACCATCCGGTGCCGGCCTACAAGCCCGCTCCCTACCACCCGGCCCCGGCCTACAAGCCAGCGCCCTACCACCCGGCCCCGGCCTACAAGCCCGCGCCCTACCACCCGGAGCCCAAGTACGAGGAGGAGCCCAAGCCGTTCGCTTACGACTACGCTGTGAACGACCACTACACCGGCACCAACTTCGCCAAGAGCGAGCAGAGCGATGGACACAGCACCACGGGATCCTACTCCGTGGCTCTGCCCGACGGCCGCATCCAGCACGTCAACTACGTCGCCGACCACTACGGCGGCTACAACGCTGAAGTGACCTACGAGGGAGAGGCTCAGTTCCCTGAGTACCACCCTGGCCCTCCCTACAAGCCCGCTCCGTACAAGCCCGCCCCGGCCTACCCTGCGCCTGCTCCCTACAAGCCCAAGTATTAAATAACGCGTACTGCTGTTGTTTACAACATGTGTGGTGTGTGATATTTATTGTGTGTGTCCGTACCTGTTTTGCATTGTAATAAAGCGTCAACTTATTGAATGGCCTGATGCATAGCTGTGCGTGGCTGCGAGTGGCATTACATCTGGGCGGCCACCTAGGCGGGCCTCTGGGCGGAAATCCGAGCGGACCTCCCAAACAGATATGTCAATTGCTGAGTTATGCCAACACCGTTCTTCAATGAGGGTGCTGGTGGCCGTTAGAACGTCAGGCGCAGTTTCCAATAGGTATTGGGGATTCAGCACAAGGAGCCAGCACATGTAGCCCATATAGGTACTGGACGCGCAATAGCAATGGTCAAAAGCACAACGAAGTCGAATATCCTCGCGCATACCAGTCAAAGGCGCCGTTTCTCGGCGAGTATTTACGTGTTTGAACACCCAAACGCCTTCCGGCATGCATGAAGAGCTTTTGAATGGGATAAGTGGACCAAGTTTCATTACAAGAAGCAGAAGCAAAATCCGCCATCCTTCCATGGGACTAACCTCATAGAGCGCGCGACTCCGAGACACGAGCACAAGCAAGTTGAGCACTTAGCTTCTGCGCCACCGGGGTGGGTGGCGGGTACCATGGAGCATGAGACCCCGGGACACAGGCACAACCAGGTGGATCGTATCGTGTTGGCGCCACCGGGGTGGGTGGCGGGTACCATGGAGCACGAGACCCCGGGACACAGGCACAAGCAGGTGGAGCGTGTCGCTTCCACGCTACTGGGGCGGGTGGCGGGTAATCGGTACCCTGCCAGGTGTGATGTATACTGGCCACGTGAATGTCACCGCAAACCCCTTCCTTGAACAAAGGTCAAGAGCATTTCAGTGGAAATGTGATTAGCGTTGCTAATATTTCAATGAAAAGGACAGATCTGGCTGTGGGTGGGAAAATTGGAGCTTGACATGCTGTGTTTCATTCTGTAACTCTGTTGAAAATTAGTAGCCGGCAGGAAAAAACACCCAAAAGCCTCTACTTGCAGTGAAGATTCAGTACACTTCATATACACCAGCGGAATAGCATTGGAACGAATAAAACTAAATAAAACATTTGACTCTGATGGAAAACATGGAACGCGAAATGCTGCGACAAAGGTATTTCGGAAGCGTGTTGCTCGGGCCAGGTCTGGTCACAAGTGCCCCTGGACGGTGCGCGTGTTACACACAGACGAACTGCTTCTGCGTCACCTCACCGAACAACTTGATGGCCCACCTTATTCAAGGATGACCTCACTGGGCCAGTTTGCAGCCTCCTGCCTCCCGAGCACAAGCTGGAGGTCGCCCGGGAGTTCAAACCCCTGCCGGGGAGAGGAGCTGATCTCCCTTCCGCAGGACGTGGTGGCCGACCTGTCCACTGACGCCATGGCCTGCTACCTGCTGGTCCAGACTATCAGCGAGGGCGAGCTGACACCTGAGCTGGTACACATGCAGTGTGGTCCCTTGTGCCAAAATCGGTGGTTGACCACGGGACTCCGCCTGGTTTTCATGTGAACCAGGCACAATCTCACTGGACAACGAAGTCTCGTATTGACAATGTGAGCTCAAGACGCTGGAGACATCGGTGAACTTCTGTCTTCAGATCTACTCTAATGTTCTTTGAGAGTAGGTTGTCGCACAGCCTGGCGAACGCTACTGCCATATTTTGATCCAGCTCAAACTCCTTATGAGTCAGACCAAGAAGGTTCGTAATATTGGACCCCCTACATCACGACTTGGAGACTGGTACGCTCATTCGGAGATCATTCTGCTCTTCATGCTGACTAGCCTTCATGCTAGAGAGATCAACGTCATGCTCTCCCTCCTGATCAGTATTCATGCCAAAGACGAAACGTCCTGCCCCATCCTGACCAGTTTTCATGCCAGAGACAGAAACGTCATGCTTTCCTTTCTAGTCGGTCCTCATGCCAGAGACAGAAACATCCTGCCCTCCCTCCTGGCCAGTCCCCATGCCAGAGATGGAGACGTCATGCTCTCCCTCCTGACCATTTCGCATGTCAGAGACAGAAGCATCCTGCTCTCCCTCCTAGCCCGTCTGCTTGCCAGAGACGGAAAGCTAGCCGAGGATCAGATTCAGAAGAGCAGGGGGAGAGCAAGTATGGTGGTCTCAGTATGTTGCCCGGAATCACCCACAAGCCTAACCCCGGTGTCACCTACCTCACCCAGTTCATCAACTGAAAGACAGAAGCCCAGAAACCTGTCTCTGCGAGATGCCCAAGACTCAGCTCCAAGACTTCCTGACCATGGTCTATGATGTCTGTTTCGTCTGCACTCACGCGCGGTCCACGGAGACAGTCGTGAAGCAGGCGCCTGGGGTGGCTTCCGCTGTTGTGCGGCAGCAGCCGAGAGTTGTGTTGATCCGGACCCGGCTCCACAACAAGGAGAACTGTCCGTGCCCACAGCTAAGAAACACGGCATGAAGACACTCTAGCTATACGTGACACGCGTGCAGCGACAACTGCCGACACGACATGGTGCACTGCATGGTCACCAGAGCTTCACGCAGGCTTCACGCAAGCCGAGCCGGCATGCGTGAAGATTCAGCCGCTGTCTGCACTGATAAGCCCCGTGGCCGCACCAGGTCAAGCTTCGGAAGACATGAGATTCCCGAGTGTCTTTGTTGCAACGCTTTGAAATTAAGCCTGTGATGGGGTGTTTATTTCATAACAACAGTCGATGCACATGCGCAATGTTTTCAGAAAAGTGAAAACATCAAATGAAAATATTCAAGTGTACTTGTTGCTATGGTGAACGCACCACCAACTGCCGAAAAATATGTGCGATTTTCGAAAGCTAAACGGCCTCGAATGAAAACAAAAACTGATCAAGACAAAGTTGCCTCGAGATGATTTTATCTAAAAAAGCATCTGTAGCATATATATGTATTTAAATGTATATATATATATATATATATATATATATATATATATATATATATATATATATATATATATATATATATATATATATATATATATATATATATATATATATATATGTGTATATGTACGCTGCATGCTGCGACGATATTTGGTCACAATATGACGTTATTAGGGATTAATGTAAGCGCTGTATCACCCCGCCGTCCCCTCATGTTGCGAGGGAGCAATGTAAGCGCTGTACCATCCGGACATCCCCTTACAATGTGATGACATCAGGCCATAATTCGAAAACAAACATATGATCTGTCGGTCTCACCCACTTGATATGTACCAATTTGTTACCGGTTTTTGTCACTCATTTCGCCACCATTTCAGGAGATGCCAGCCAGATGAGATTTGAAACAGCACTGTCCAGCAGCCATGGGTGTTCCGGCGTGCGCTGGCGCCACGCACGGTAGTGCACACCGCACGGCGGTGCCACAATCCACTGATATACCTCAGCTGGACAAACGTTCCGCGACATCGTGACAAGTGAACGCGTGTATATAAGCCGACGACACGACCAGCTTGGGCACCAGTTGCACCCGCCATCCTATCGACACAACGTACAGCCAGACATGAAGGTAAGCCGAGCACTGCAGCCCATATATGTGTATATACATATATATTTATATATATATATATATATATATATATATATATATATATATATATATATATATATATATATATATATATATATATATATATATATATATATATATATATATATATATATATATATATATATATATATATATATATATATATATATATATATATATATATATATATATATATATATATATATATATATATATATATATATATATATATATATATATATATATATATATATATATATATATATATATATATATATATATATATATATATATATATATATATATATATATATATATATATATATATATATATATATATATATATATATATATGTATATATACATAGCTACGTAGTCATATACGTTAAGTATATGTTTTATCAAAGTTATTTATTTTATAATTCTTGCAATAATATTTAATATGTTGATCTACAAATGAAACGAATTATGGCATAGGCGACCACAAGTACCCACTCAATATATTGATAACAAAAGGTCAACGTTAGCCAACATCAAAATCATGTTTCCAACTTTACATCCATTTCGGAATACTTGATAGTTGGAGGTGTGTGGCTTCCCGTTCAGGGATGTGTATTTGGTGCCTCGCCAGAGCAAAGCAGTATCAAGGCACTAAATGTATTCAGCTTACCATGTGCGGGTTACAACAGGTATTATCTATTTCCATTTCCATATAAAATTGTTCCTCTGTTCCAGTAATTGAACGCCAGTAACAAAAAAAAAGAAGAAGAAAAAAACGGCTTTCATTTTCTCGAATACGCTTTCAATTCAAAATCCATATGTATCTCCTTCCAGTTTGCGTCACGAGTATCCGTACGGGTCCAACGAGATTCCCTCAGTATGCCTACAAGCCCACAATTTGCGACAGGCTCTCCAACACGTGTCACATTTCGCCAGGTACTCGTCTTCGCGGCCGTTCTGGCCGCTGCCGCCCCGGCCATCTCGTCTTCTTACCTCTCCGCCCCGGCCTCCAAGCCCGCCGCCTCCTACCACCAGCAGCCCAAGTACCAGGAGGAGGCCAGGCCCTACGCCTACCACTACTCCGTCAACGACCACTACACCGGCACCAACTTCGCGAAGAACGAACAGAGCGACGGACACACCACCAAGGGATCCTACACGGTCGTCCTGCCCGACGGCCGAATCCAGACTGTCAAATACGTCGCCGACGACTACAATGGCTTCAACGCTGAGGTGACCTACCAAGGGAAGGCTCACTACCCCAAGTACCAGCCGGGTCCGGCCTACAAGTCTGCCTCTGTGTCCTACACGTCCGGCCAGGCTTCCGAGCACATCCGTGTGCACTAGAGGTCCGTGCCAGAGGGCTCATGAGCTTTCCTGGTGCATTTGAGGTAGTTGTGGTATCCAGTGTGTGTGAACGTACTTGGATGCTGTACTACAAGCTGACAAACTGCATGGTGATGTTTTGAGGCAAGGGAAGGCAAGATCGCGCACGGATGGGATGCAGGCCATCTTGTTACGAGATGGGCGGAAGTCCACATGAAGCTTGCGTGCAGAAGGGACAATTCCAATGCCGGCATGTTTCTTTTTAAGTGAGGGTAGAAGCATGAACCAGAGCAGATGAGGACATTAAGCCGGGATACAAGCTTCGGAGAAAGCACCGAATGGATTTAGGTCGAGTAACTACAAACCTATGTGGCCCCGGGGTGCTCTTCTTTTGGTTTGATGTTCACAAGGGAATCATTTCGCAAGTTTTTCCGCTCCATGCAGAACTATTACGAAATCGTGGTAAACAATCCGAAGGAAATGACACGACCATGGAGTCCATTTCAATGCGACCAATACGTGTCCAGCATTCGCGTCTTTGTAACGGAAGACGAAAAACGTGTCATCGTATTACAAGAAGCATACTTTCAGAATTCGGCTTCGTCCAAATGTAACAAGACCAGTCGATCTGCGTTGCCAATGTTTATGTATTCATGTTCATGAGTATATTTATATATCTGACAGCAGCAGAGCGCGCCCAAAGATGCTCACTATAGTGTGTGTGAAGAATATAGTTGCAATTTATGGGACTATGTCTCAAAAATATGACGCGGAATGCGATTATTAAAGTTAGCTTTTCAACTTACATCGATAAGTATTGCATATAATGTTGCTTCACGAAAAGTCTTCTGGAACTATATTCTGGTATTCATCCACAATAGGCGACGGGCCACCGGCGGCGGCACCCGCGGCTTGCTGCCGACCGACGGTCATTCATGATATGGCGGAACGCGGAACCACAGTGGTTCCCAACGCCAAAGTTACAGGGATGGTTCCATACTTGAATCGATAGGCGACGTGTCTGGTATGATTTTCGCCACCATTGGAATTGAGGCCAACAGGCCTCCTCGATATTGTTTAAGAGTTTTACGCTCCATGGGCGTTAAATAAAAAAATATGCAGCTAAAGCCGTGAAGCATCCCAATCAAATTTTGGCGTGGCAGAGCCGATGTTGCTTGGTATTGATCAAGGCTGAAACTTTCCGTTTTGTCGTGATGTCGCTCGGCGGCTTTACGAATCCTCTGGATAGCAAGCGCCGGCGCTTGACGCTTATCGAGTCATGCCGGAACCTCAATAATCTATAAAATATTGATGTAAAAAGGCGAAAAATGGCAGGGTTTGATATTTATAAAAGTAGTCGAATAGGCATCAGAAGGCAGCTGACTTTATGATGGTTTATTACACATCATTGAAAATTATTTCACTAATGTAGTGCGTCTAAAATACAATTAAAATGAATACGATAATGTAATTGCACACACCTCTTGGAATTGAGTTTAAAAACTGACTGGGTTAAAACGTCCTGAAAGCTAGTCAAGACGATATCAAAGTGATGCAAATTCGATTCTCGTTTAGTTAAGAACATTGGAAATTGTCAGCGCATTGCACAGAAGTTGCATGACTCAATTTATTACAAGAAGACGAGTGGCCAATTGCTCGCATTTCACCTTGAAGGTAAAATGATAGGGTGAAATGATTTCACAATAAAAGGAACTACACATAATCAGAGAGCTTGTTTAAATGTTGTTCGGTCGTCGGTAGCTCAGTAGTTAAGCCGAGCGCCTTGCACGCCAGAGGCAGGATGTTCGATTCCTCGCGAATCAGATGTGTCACGGAGAAATGAAAATCAGATGTGTCACGGAGAAATGCACACATGTGCCTCAGGACGACTAAGACGCACAAACCCCCTTCGAGAGCCGGCATCCAACGTTGGATTTGGGAAAGGCGATACACGCTCATGGCTCGACAGAATAAAAAATCCGGGTACTGAGGACGGATCGATGGAAGCGACAGATGTACCGAGAAGAAAATGGAGCGACACCTCATAGGCATGGTGAACCAGCATTCAGCAGATTTGTTTTAAGAAAAAAGATCTGTTGCACTCTTGGTGAAGCTAAAACAGTGATATTGGGTGTTGTAGGATGCAATTACGCAACATAAATGAAGAAGAGCCAGTGCAGAAGTTTGAATTAGCAGTGAAAAGTTAAGCATGCACTGCACGCTTTGCACATACAATACAGATGAAGAGGAATATGATGGGTGGAAAGGTAGATAGGGATGACACTTGTTTTTCTTCGTTATCCTGGAAGAATATGTAGAAAATGGTGGGAACCAACCCGATGTGAGCGCACATTCAACAGCACAGACCATATTTTTCAAACTAACCGGCCCATTGTGCTTGTAATGTTACAAAAGCTTAATGACATTCTTTGCGATAAAACACATATACAGATTGTGCTGCTTCCATGCACATTTTTCGATTTAGTCATTTTTTTGACAAATCGTGCAATGCCTGTGCTTCCGACCTCCCAGCCTATAAACTTGACCGAGACACCAAGTGGGCATGGGTTAAATCGCGTTACGTGTGTTTTTCGGGGGACTTTCGAGCATGCTCCGTTATAACCTCACCCACACTTCATCAAGATCAGAAAAAGTAATTCGACGATGCACCAAGATACTCATGTTCAATTGTCGTGGCTTGCATTGCAGCTGTGGCCCGCTTGTAACACGTGTAATCGGCCAGCAATGCGTGTAATTACATTACATTGCAATGCATGTGTTATGCATTGCAATGCATGTGTTGTTTTAACACATACAGACTACGTTGTATTGCATAGCCGTGTTGCAGTGTAATTTTCGTTAAGTTATGCAGTTGTTTGAACTTTCCCGTATAATGCAGATATTCGGTTAAAATTGATGCGTTGCATTCAGCTAGTTCATACGGCGTGGTGTTTCAGTGTTGCACGGTCAAAGCTGTCTTTGTCAATATGTGGACCTTGTCAATATGTAGATCAATATGTAGTCAGAATAGATCTTCAATCTAGTTATGTTCATGCAGTGTATGAAAAAATGGATCCTGAGCTATCTTACGAGTTTGAACGCTAAGAGGATCGCACTGTGAAATCCTCCAGGTTCGGGAGACCGCATGACTTCAGTGATAACTGGAGGACCCCTAAAACTCAACATTTTATAGATCCACTTCTGTTGGCATAGATGAAAGGGATATTGCTTTAATGGCCCTCCTTTCGATCGGACAGGGACAGGAGTGCAAATTTACATTCTTGTCAGGTGGAAATGTCACATTATTTACTCCACAATGTTTCCATGTGTAGCATGAGGGCCTACGGTGTCCAGCATCCACTTACCTAATGCCTAGGAGCATCATACCTTATGCATGCAATAGCACCGCTACCCCTTCACCGATCCATTTGGGAGTTGCATTGCTTCTACATGCAATATAAACCCAACCCCTTCAATCATCCATTTGGGAGCGTCATAGCTTATACATGCAATACAAGCCCCACCCCCACCCATCCATTTAGGAGCGCCGTAGCTCGGACATACAATACCATCCCCACCCCTTACCCATGCATTTCATGACACGTTGCCGGGGGCTGTACTGCCTCTGTTCGGTCGCACGGTACACTCTTGGTCACGAATGTCGCTTTCAATGCTACTGGAGCGTAAATTACCGCCACATAATAGACTTGGCCTTTCAGATATCACATGCCAACAGGCTTCTGAAGGACTTTGACCAGACGGACAGCGCCCTTTTCTGCCCCTACCGTCTTCTCAAAGACAGCAGCTCCTTGCCATCCCCCTGCATGGAAACTGTGTCTATCTGGCAGTTGGTGGGCCACGCACCAGAGCCGGCAGCTGCCAATCTGTGTGAAGCTGGTCGCCGGTAATCAGCGCCCCAGAGCCGGCAGCTGCCAATCTGTGTGAAGCTGGCCGCCGGTAATCAGCGCACCAGAGCCGGCAGCTGCCAATCTGTGTGAAGCTGGCAGCTGGAGGGCAACGCACCAGAACCGGCACCTGCCGATCTGTGTGAAGCTGGTCGCCGGTAATCAGCGCCCCAGAGCCGGCAGCTGTCGATCTGTGTGAAGCTAACAGCTGCCAATCTGTGTGAAGCTGACAGCTGGTGCGCAACGCACCAGAGCCGACAGCCACCGATCGGCACTCGTCGCCGGCCGGCGCCGCCAAGTATATAAGCGGGCTGCGCGAAGTCTGAGGCACCAGTCACACTCGCGACCTTACCGGTACAACACGCTCCCAAACATGAAGGTAAGCGCAGAACAAGGATGAAAAGTAAATATTATTGACCGAGCACGCCTATCTAACACATCTGAGACTATATGTATGCATATATATATATATATATATATATATATATATATATATATATATATATATATATATATATATATACATGTATAGGGCAGCTATTCTTATCGGTTTTTTTTAATCGGCAATGCATTTATTGCCATTTTTTGCCACTACATACGCATTTATATCTGAAATGATAAGTTTTGTTAAAGGTATTTGTTTCGAATAAGAAACTATGCCTCTCTGCCAAAATGTTTTTTTTTTAACTTGTGTCGTGGTTACACATGGGATATATAGTGGATACTGCAACTCGTGCTCTGGCTATGCATGGAGTATCCAATAGATACTGCAGTTACATAGACTGTGTGCACACCATGCTTATAATCAGCTCCTTACACTATGGTGACACCTGGCTCGGAAGTATGAGTGGGCCTGTCATCATTCAGGAGAGCCTTAAACAGTGTGTCCTGGCGGACGTAAAACACTGCGACTGCGGATTACGATATTCTTACACGATTCGTTTTCCGCCAGGTGTTCGTCCTCGCCGCCGTTCTGGCCGCTGCCGTTGCTGCCCCGGCCGGCCCGCCTTCCTACCAACCCGCCCCTGCCTACAAGCCCGCGCCCTACCAACCCGCCCCTGCCTACAAGCCCGCGCCCTACCAGCCGCAGCCCAAGTACAACGAGGAGCCTGAGCCCTACGCCTACGGCTATGCCGTCAACGACCAGTACACCGGCACCAACTTCGCGACCAACGAGGAGAGCGACGGACACAACGTCAAGGGATCCTACACGGTCGCCCTGCCCGACGGCCGGGTTCAGACCGTTAACTACGTGGCCGACCACACCGGCGGCTACAACGCTGTGGTGACCTACCAAGGAGAGGCTCATTACCCCGAGTACCACCCCGCCCCGGCCTACAAGCCCGCGCCTGCGCCATACAAGCCCGCGCACACGTCATACAAGCCCGCGCCCGTGTCGTACAAGCCCGCGCCGGTTTACAAGCCCGCTCCTGCGTCATACAAGCCCGCGCCAAAATATTAGTCTGAGGTCTTTCACGGTTGATATGTGTACTGTGGTGATCATCGTTTGTGTATGTCCATAATTGTTTTGTATAATATACGATGAAATGAAAGGTTTGTGTATGTTTAAATCGCATCAAATCTGATGCGAGATAGTTGTAGTTGGCTAACACGGGGGACATACTTCTTAAATTTCGGAAATGACCGCATACAAGTGTTTGCTTATGCGCGATCAACTGAATAATTTCACTCATGTGATGCACGGTTGCAACCAATAAGTGGACATAAAACTTGCATCCATATGCCTCACATCATAAAATGTTTTCCATATAATCCTGCCGGATACAGCAGTCCCACAGAGCAATTATGATCATGTTCGCAAGAACAGGAGGACTTGACACCACACATGTCCCCAAATTGTCCATGTGTCATTTTAATGTAGGACAAAGTTCGTGTTATCACTTCCAACATTGAGACTGATGGTAGTGAAACCGATAACCTTGAATTTATGGCCGCTATTTCCAGGAAGTGCCAGTCAATCTGAAAAGCTATGATATCACTCTGCCCAAAACTTGTTAACTATCTCATTGAAAGATGTGACGGCACGCTGAATGCACGACGAATGCAATGATCTCACTCCATATTTGACCACCATAGTGAGTGAGCTCATCTGAGTGGGTCGCCGGCGACAATGCTGGTGTGTGCCGGATGTCGGCTGATCACGGTCCGCAGCTGATGTGGTCGTAGTCGGCGGTGTCCTGACACTGCCGGGTGGACGGCAGCCGGTACAGACAGCATCACAGCCGATCACGAGGACTGATTTCCGGTCGAGTTGTGCGCTAGTCTGGATGATTGAGGCGATTCATTGGTGTTCGATAATGTCAGGATAAAGTCCACGTTGATCGGGTCTTTGATGTGTGTGGCTACTCGGTCGCCATTTCGGTTTCGCCCTGGCTTCCTGTCCGGAGCGAAACATATAAATATACACCTATACATATACACCAGTTTTAAATATGTACACCTGTGCAGGCGGCAGGCACTGTTGCCAGATCGGGTCCAGCCTCAAATCCCTCTGAAAGTTGACGTCGAAACCTCCGAAAAGTTCTGGGCTCGGCTTGCCGAGGGCGAACCCGATCCCGTTAATTTTTTTTGTTCGTACGCAGCAACATCAACATTCAGGGATCATACACCGTTTCCCTGCCGGCCGGTCGGGATCAGCTCGTTCGCTACATTGTCAACCACTATGGTGGACCTAAAGCTGATGTGGTCCATAAGCGCTAGGCCAAGTACCCCGAGTACCACCCCGTTCCGGCCAACACGCCCGCCCCTGCGTTGTACAGGCCAGCCCTGGCCTCCACACCAGTCCGTGTGCCTTAGAGACCCGTGCCGAATAGTCATGAGCTTGTCTGATGCATTTGAGATAGTTGTGGTATCCGATGAATATGAACGTACTCAGACATTGTACTACGCGCTGACAATTTGTACGGCAATGCTTTCAGCTATTTAGTGGGCCTTGCAAAGATGTTGAGAATGGACTACATCAATTATGTGTATATTGCAGGCGAATTATTTGTCGCGCAAAGACGGGGCTATATAACGCTGTACCCGCAACAATGCGACTAGACGCGACTGAAAAACGAGACCGATAATCTTGCTAGATATTCTTGATAAAATTGTCCCAAGGTCTCAACATAGACATTGTCTGCGGTTACCGGCAATCTGGTAGCAGAATGCCAAAGCGGATTTATTAAAGGTAGAAGCATTGCAGACAATTCAAGGTTGGTAGATGATGCATTTACTATTGTGAAAAGAAGAAGTTTATAAGGTATTCTACTGAATATGGATTTGTCGGCTTCATTTGAATCGATAGAGCATGATTTGATAATGAGAGCACTCCAAGCGCTTAATTTCGAAGAGAACTTCATTCCTTGGATTCCGATTTATATGCAAGGTAAGAATTAGCTATATTAAATAATGGGCACTCAACTAACCCTACCAGAGCAATTACACAGAGCTGTCCGAATTCGGGACTTCCACGTGTGCTTATGGTGGAGATATCCGGATGTATGTATCGAAATTCAAATTTGATTGTAGGGATTATAATAAATGGCGTAGATACAAGGATGTCACATAATATAGATGACACCATTATTTCCGTAAAGATGGTCGATTTGCCACACAGGCCCTTGAAGTGCTAAGCGAACTTAGTGGAGCATCAGGGTAAACGTTGAACACACTTAACTGCGACATGGTTTGGCTTCGACGGGACAGGGATATATACGATTTCATTTACGATGCTATACCAACAACAAAATTTTAATATCTCGGTATCTGTTTCTCGACTAAGGTAGCTGGTATCGAAGAGAATATTAGACCATCCATCAATCCATTTTGGAGCGTCAGAGCACATACATGCGATGCCACCATCAGCAATCCATTTTCGAGCCTCATGGCCTTTACATGCAACCCCTACCCCACCCCACCCAACCCTTTACCAAACCATTTGATGGAACATTGTCGTCGGCCAGCGACACTGGCTCTGTTCGTCCACGTGACGCTCTGGGTCACGAATATCGCTTTCGGAGCTACTGAAGCGTTCATTGCCACCACAAATGATAATTGGCCTTTCAGATAGAGCACGAGAAAAGGGGTTCTTCTTAGGAACCTTGGCCGGAGGGACAGCACCCTGTTCTGCACATGCGTTTTCTCAAGGGTAGCAGCTATTTGGTATCTGCATGGATGGGGACTGCATAGGTCATGCTGTGTCCGGACAGAATCTACAATTAACCGGTTCATGGGCGTCCTGAGAAAGACAACGGCTGGATGCTTATGTTTCCAATCAACATACAAGAACAGGCAACAAAACACTGGGCACAGCAGTCGAGTCGATCAAATGCATCGCACTTGAAGCCCATAGGAAACTCAGACCGTGTCTAAAAGTCCTGCGTAGAAAACGGCGCGTGCTTGTTGACAGTGCCTATCCACGACTGCAGGGCCAGCGTCCGAGCGAGCCGGGCTCGGAGCCCTACTTAATACAGGGGAACCTAGCTATGGCCCTACCTGAGGAAATGGTGATCCATATATGACCTTATCTGAGGAAATGGTGACCTATCTGAGGCCCTACCTAATGGCAACGGGCCACGGTCACAGACTGTGGCGACGCGCACCCTTCTATATATCAGTTGAACTCAAAGCTGTGCAATCGCTCTGTGTGAAGCTGGTCGTCGGTAAGCAGCGCACCAGAACCGGCAGCTGCCGATATGTGTGAAGCTGGCAGCTGGTGGGCAACGCATCAGAACCGGCAGCTGCTGATCTGTGTCAGAACCGGCAGCTGCCGATCTGTGTGAAGCCGGCAGCCGGTGGGCAGCGCACCAAAGCCGACAGTTGCCGATCTGTGTCTAGATGGCAGCCGGTGCTCAACGCACCAGAGCCGACAGCCACCGGTCGACACTGGTCACGGTGACCGGCGTTACCGCGTATATAAGCGGGCTGCGCCAAGTCTGAAACACCAGTCACACTCGCGACCTTACCGGCACAACACGCTCCCAAACATGAAGGTAAGCGCAAAGTAACGATAGAAGTAAATATTTGCACCTGATCACTAGTATCTAACACATGTGGGCAATAAGGAACGCAATATATATATATATATATATATATATATATATATATATATATATATATATATATATATATATATATATATATATATATATATATATATATATATATATATATATATATATATATATATATATATATATATATATATATATATATATATATATATATATATATATATATATATATATATATATATATATATATATATATATATATATATATATATATATATATATATATATATATATATATGTATATATATATAATATGTATATATATATGCATAACACACAAATATAATATAATATATATATATATATATATATATATATATATAAATATATACTATATATATATATATTATATATATATATAATATATGTATATACGCCAAGTTGGCTAGGTGATTATCCATTCATCGATTCATGGATGCAAGACCTGCCTGATTTCGGCATTGCAGTCAGCAAAGAGCCAGCGTAGACTAATTGTAAGGGTGCCAGTGGCTAGAGTTGTTTTTATTTGACTAAGGTCTGGAATAAGCCGGCACAACCTGTGGTGAACTGGTTAACAGTTGACAGGGACCTTGAAGTGAAATTAATTACATCCTGTGATTTATATGCTATAGTTTATTTAGTACGGAATAACTGCTGTGGTTTTAAAGTTGTTGCTAATTGCCAAATACCAAACTAATGCCCGGGATTTCATAATTATGGAAGCATGGTTGGGATACGATAATGTAAAAATTTTCCCTCCATCGCTCCATCGCTTTTTGTAAGAACCCTGTCACACTCAGATAGAGTTTCCCACAGATAATAATTGATTTAACTTAAACGTTTTGCTCCGTATTCACTTCTGACCAGTTCACCACCGGTCATGTCGGCTTATTCCAGATCTTAGTAAAATAATAATAACTCTAGCCTCCGGCATTCTTAACATTAGACTACGCTGGCCATTTGCTGACTGTAACGAAAAACCCTGTCTAGGTGGTGAAAGAGCTCTTGCAGTAAAGCGATAGAGCATTACGCATGGCTTCGATATAATTGGACAACATTGTCATGATGCTATCCCAACACCGCGCCCATAATTATCAAATGCGGGGAATTCGTTTTATGTTTGGAATTTAGTGACAACTCTAAAACTAGAGCAAATAGCCGACACTAAGGCTGTCTAATACCACGTGTAAGGCCAAACAACGTGAAACCATGTCAACTATTCCAGGCTGTAATTTGACTGTATGATTTGCGAACACATCATCATAGAGGGGCGTACTTGCAAACTGTGGGAAGCTATTCTGGTCGGGCTTTTTCAAATCGGTAATGCACCTTGTATTGCCACTTATTGCCGCCACTTGCTCACTTTTAGCTGCAAGGAAAAACAAAATAAAAATTCTGCCTTTCTGCCAAAATACTTTTTTGCTTTGTGTTCTGGTTGTACGTGGGGTATGTAGTAAATACTGCAACTCCTGTTCTGGCTATGCATGGGGCATGCAGTAGATACTGCAGTTCGAGAGACTGGGTGCACAGCATGTTTATAAGTTCCTTGCAACATCGTGACATCTAACTCGAAGGCTCGAGGTATGCCCATCATCATTCAGGAGAGCCTTAAACAGTGTGTCCTGGCGGACGTACAACACTGCGACTGCGGATTACGATATTCTTACACGATTCGTTTTCCGCCAGGTGTTCGTCCTCGCCGCCGTTCTGGCCGCTGCCGTTGCTGCCCCGGCCGGCCCGCCTTCCTACCAACCCGCCCCTGCCTACAAGCCCGCGCCCTACCAACCCGCCCCTGCCTACAAGCCCGCGCCCTACCAGCCGCAGCCCAAGTACAACGAGGAGCCTGAGCCCTA
The DNA here is from genome assembly GCA_034440575.1 of Imbricaverruca yamaguchii. Classification (NCBI taxonomy): domain Eukaryota; kingdom Metazoa; phylum Arthropoda; class Thecostraca; family Neoverrucidae; genus Imbricaverruca; species Imbricaverruca yamaguchii. The sequence continues at coordinate 297,702 of JAOTOL010001648.1, read as the reverse complement.
CGCCTACGGCTATGCCGTCAACGACCAGTACACCGGCACCAACTTCGCGACCAACGAGGAGAGCGACGGACACAACGTCAAGGGATCCTACACGGTCGCCCTGCCCGACGGCCGGGTTCAGACCGTTAACTACGTGGCCGACCACACCGGCGGCTACAACGCTGTGGTGACCTACCAAGGAGAGGCTCATTACCCCGAGTACCACCCCGCTCCGGCCTACAAGCCCGCGCCTGCGCCATACAAGCCCGCGCACACGTCATACAAGCCTGCGCCCGTGTCATACAAGCCCGCGCCGGTTTACAAGCCCGCTCCTGCGTCATACAAGCCCGCGCCAAAATACTAGTCTAAGGTCTTTCACGGTTGATATGTGTACTGTGGTGATCATCGTTTGTGTATGTCCATAATTTTGTTGTATAATATACGATGAAATGAAAGATGGTGTATGTTTAAATCGCATCAAATGTGATGCGAGATAGTTGTAGTTGACTAACACGGGGGACATACTTCCTAAATTTCGGAAATGACCGCATACAAATGTTTGCTTATGCGCGATCAACTGAATAATTTCACTCCTCATGTGATGCATGGTTGCAGTCAAGTAAGTGGACATAAAACTTGCATCCATATGACTCGCATCATGAAATGTTTTCCATATAATCCTGCCGGATACAGCAGTCCCACAGAGCAATTATGGTTATGTTCGCAAGAACAGGAGGACTTGACACCACACCCGTCCCCAAATTGTCCATGTGTCAATTTAATGCAGGACAAAGTTCGTGTTATCACTTCGAACATTGAGACTGATGGAAGTGAAACCGATAACCTTGAATTTATGGCCGCCATTTCCAGGAAGTGCCAGTCAATCTGAAAAGCTATGATATCACTCTGCCCCAAACATGTTAACTATCTCATTGAAAGATGCGACGGCACGCTAATGCACGACGAATGCAATGATCTCACTCCATATTTGACCACCATAGTTAGTGAGCTCATCTGAGTGGGTCGCCGGCGACAATGCTGGTGTGTGCCGGATGTCGGCTGATCACGGTCCGCAGCTGATGTGGTCGTAGTCGGCGGTGTCCTGACACTGCCGGGTGGACGGCAGCCGGTACAGACAGCATCACAGCCGATCGCGAGGACTGATTTCTGGTCGAGTTGTGCGCTAGTCTAGATGATTGAGGCGATTCATTGGCGTTCGATAATGTCAGGATAAAGTCCACGTTCATCGGGTCTTTGATGTGTGTGGCTACTCGGTCGCCAGTTCGGTGTCGCCCTGGCTTCTTGTCCAGGGCGAAACATATAAATATACACCTATACATATACACCAGTTTTAAATATATACACCTGTGCAGGCAGCAGGCACTGTTGCCAGATCGAACCCAGCCCCAAATCCCTCTGGAAGTTGACGTCGAAACCTCCGAAAAGTTCTGGGCTCGGCTTGCCGAGGGCGAACCCGATCCCGTTAATTTTTTTTTTGTTCGTACGCAGCAACATCAACATTCAGGGATCATACACCGTTTCCCTGCCGGCCGGTCGGCATCAGCTCGTTAACTACATTGCCAACCACTATGGTGGACCTAAAGCTGAAGTGGTCCATAAGCGCTAAGCCAAGTACCCCGAGTACCACCCCACTCCGGCCTGCACGCCCGCCCCTGCGTTGTACAGGCCAGCCCTGGCTTCCACACCAGCCCGTGTGCCCTAGAGACCCGTGCCGAATAGTCATGAGCTTGTCTGATGCATTTGAGATAGTTGTGGTATCTGATGAATATGAACGTACTCAGATATTGTACTACGCGCTGACAAATTGTACGGCAATGCTTTCAGCTATTTAGTGGGCCTTGCAAAGATGTTGAGAATGGACTACATCAATTATGTGTATATTGCAGGCGAATTATTTGTCGCGCAAAGACGGGGCTATATAACACTGTAGCCGCAACAATGCGACTAGACGCGACTGAAAAACGAGACCGATAATCTTGCTAGATATTCTTGATAAAATTGTCGCAAGGTGTCAACATAGACATTGTCTGCGGTTACCGGCAATCTGGTAGCAGAATGCCAAAGCGGATTTATTAAAGGTAGAAGCATTGCAGACAATTTAAGGTTGGTAGATGATGCATTTACTATTGTGAAAAAAAGAAGTTTATAAGGTATTCTACTGAATATGGATTTGTCGGCTTCATTTGACTCGATAGAGCATGATTTTATAATGACAGCATTCCAAGCGTTTAATTTAGAAGAGAACTTCATTCGTTGAATTCCGATTTGTATGCAAGGTAAGAATTAACTATATTAAATAATGGGCACTCAACTAACCCTACCAGAGCAATTACACAGAGCTGTCCAAATTCGGGACTTCCACGTGTGCTTATGGTGGAGATATCCGGATGTAAATATCGAAATTCAAATTTGATTGTAGGGATTATAATAAATGGCGTGGATACAAGGATGTCACATAATGCAGATGACACCATTATTTCCGTAAAGATGGTCGATCTGCCACACACGCCCTTGAAATGCTGAGCGAACTTAGTGGAGCATCGGGGTAAACGTTGAAAACACTTAACTGCGACATGGTGTGGCTTGGACGGGACAGGGATATAAACGATTTCATTTACGATGCTATACCAACAACAAAATTTTAATATCTCGGTATCTGTTTCTCGACTAAGGTAGCTGGTATCGAAGAGAATATTAGACCATCCATTAATCCATTTTGGAGCGTCAGAGCATATACATGCGATGCCACCATCAGCAATCCATTTTCGAGCCTCATGGCCTTTACATGCAACCCCTACCCCCACCCCACCCCACCCTTTACCAAACCATTTGATGGAACATTGTCGTCGGCCAGCGACACTGGCTCAGTTCGTCCCCATGACGTTCTGGGTCACGAATATCGCTTTCGGAGCTACTGAAGCGTTCATTGCCACCACAAATGATAATTGGCCTTTCAGATAGAGCACGAGAAAAGGGGTTCTTCTTAGGAACCTTGGCCGGAGGGACAGCACCCTGTTCTGCACATGCGTTTTCTCAAGGGTAGCAGCTGTTTGGTATCTGCATGGATGGGGACTGCATAGGTCATGCTGTGTCCGGACAGAATCTACAATTAACCGGTTCATGGGCGTCCTGAGAAAGACAACGGCTGGATGCTTATGTTTCCAATCAACATACAAGAACAGGCAACAAAACACTGGGCACAGCAGTCGAGTCGATCAATTGCATTGCACTTGAAGCCCATAGGAAACTCAGACCGTGTCTAAAAGTCCTGCGTAGAAAACGGCGCGTGCTTGTTGACAGTGCCTATCCACGACTGCAGGGCCAGCGTCCGAGCGAGCCGGGCTCGGAGCCCTACTTAATGCAGCGGAACCTAGCTATGGCCCTACCTGAGGAAATGGTGATCTATATATGGCCTTATCTGAGGAAATGGTGACCTACCTGAGGCCCTACCTAATGGCAACGGGTCACGGTCACAGACTGTGGCGACGCGTTCTATATATCAGTTGAACTCAAAGCTGTGCAATCGCTCTGTGTGAAGCTGGTCGTCGGTAAGCAGCGCACCAGAACCGGCAGCTGCCGATATGTGTGAAGCTGGCAGCTGGTGGGCAACGCATCAGAACCGGCAGCTGCTGATCTGTGTCAGAACCGGCAGCTGCCGATCTGTGTGAAGCCGGCAGCCGGTGGGCAGCGCACCAAAGCCGACAGTTGCCGATCTGAGTCTAGATGGCAGCTGGTGGGCAACGCACCAGAGCCGACAGCCACCGGTCGACACTGGTCACGGTGACCGGCGTTACCGCGTATATAAGCGGGCTGCGCCAAGTCTGAAGCACCAGTCACACTCGCGACCTTACCGGCACAACACGCTCCCAAACATGAAGGTAAGCGCAAAGTAACGATAGAAGTAAATATTTGCACCTGATCACTCGTATCTAACACATGTGGGGCAATAAGGAACGCAATATATATATATATATATATATATATATATATATATATATATATACATATAAATGTAATAAATGTATGTATATATGTGCATATACACACATATATATACACGTATATATATATATATATATATATATATAGGTATATATGTATACATATATACGTATATATGTATATATACATACCCAAAAAAATATATATATATATATACACGTATATATACATATATATACCTATATATATTCGCCGCCAAGTTGGCTAAGTGATTATCAATTTATTGATTCGTGGATCCAAGACCTGCCTGATTTCGGCATTGCAGTCAGCAAAAAGCCAGCGTAGACTAATTGTTAGGGTGCCAGTCGCTAGAGTTATTTTTATTTGACTAAGGTCTGGAATAAGCCGGCACAACCTGTGGTGAACTGGTTAACAGTTGACAGGGACCTTGAAGTGAAATTAATTACATCCTGTGATTCATATGCTTTAGTTTATTTAGTACGAAATAACTGTTGTGGTTTTAAAGTTGTTGCTAATTGCCAAATACCAAACTAATGCCCGGAATTTTATAATTATGGAATCATGGTTGGAATACGATAATGGACAAAAAAAATTCCCTCCATCGATCAATCGCTTTTGTGAGAACCCTGTCAGGCTCAGATAGAGTTTCCCACAGATAATAATTGATTTAACTTAAACGTTTTGCGCCGTATTCACTTCTGACCAGTTCACCATCGGTCATGTCGGCTTATTCCAGATCTTAGTAAAATAATAATAGCTCAAGCCTCCGGCATTCTGAACATTAGACTACGCTGGCCATTTGCTGACTGTAACGAAAAACCCTGTCTAGGTGGCGAAAGAGCTCTTGCAGTAAAGCGATAGAGCGTTACGCATGGCTTCGATATAATTGGACAGCATTGCCATGATGCTATCCCAACACCGCGCCCATAATTATCAAATGTGGGGAATTCGTTTTATGTTTCAAATTTAGTAACAACTAAAAAAACTAGAGCAAATAGCCGACACTAAGGCTGTCTAATACCACGTGTAAGGCCAAACAACGTGAAACCATGTCAACTATTCCAGGCTGTAATTTGACTGTATGATTTGCGAACACATCATCATAGAGGGGCGTACTTGCAAACTGTGGGAAGCTATTCTGGTCGGGCTTTTTCAAATCGGTAATGCACCTTGTATTGCCACTTCTTGCCACCACTTCCTCACTTTTAGCTGGAAGAAAAAACAATATAAAAATTCTGCCTTTCTGCCAAAATAAACTTTTTGCTTTGTGTTCTGGTTGTACGTGTGGTATGTAGTAAATACTGCAACTCCTGTCCTGGCTATGCATGGGGCGTGCAGTAGATACTGCAGTTCGAGAGACTGGGTGCACAGCATGTTTATAAGTTTCTTGCAACATCGTGACATGTACCTCGAAGGCTAGAGTATGCCCATCATCATTCGGAAGAGCCTTAAACAGTGTGTCCTGGCGGACGTACAACACTGCGACTGCGGATTACGACATTCTTACACGATTCGTTTTCCGCCAGGTGTTCGTCCTCGCCGCCGTTCTGGCCGCTGCCGTTGCTGCCCCGGCCGGCCCGCCTTCCTACCAACCCGCCCCTGCCTACAAGCCCGCGCCCTACCAACCCGCCCCTGCCTACAAGCCCGCGCCCTACCAGCCGCAGCCCAAGTACAACGAGGAGCCCAAGCCCTACGCCTACGGCTATGCCGTCAACGACCAGTACACCGGCACCAACTTCGCGACCAACGAGGAGAGCGACGGACACAACGTCAAGGGATCCTACACGGTCGCCCTGCCCGACGGCCGGGTTCAGACCGTTAACTACGTGGCCGACCACACCGGCGGCTACAACGCTGTGGTGACCTACCAAGGAGAGGCTCATTACCCCGAGTACCACCCCGCTCCGGCCTACAAGCCCGCGCCTGCGCCATACAAGCCCGCGCACACGTCATACAAGCCCGCGCCCGTGTCATACAAGCCGCCGTTTACAAGCCCGCCCGGCGCTCATACAAGCCCGCGCACACGTCATACAAGCCCGCGCCCAAGTACTAAACTGAAATGTTTCTTTTTGTGGAAACACGCTGGGGTATTTATTTCATGTGTATGTACCTGGCATGATTAACAAAGACTGGAATAAACTAAAACATACGGTACGTGTATTCTAGCTCAGGGTTTTCTTCATCCTCTCGCCGGACGTCGTACACAAACTCTGTTCAATTTTTACCACTCATGTTTGGTGTTGTAGCATCTCTGGCAACCGTCCGTATCGTAATTCTGCCTTGTCTGGACCCATGCTTCACAACAGCATATATGGTATGTTATATATTTGGCCCTCAGGGCACATACGATGCGTATGAGCACATGGACCGCCTCGGGGCACATGGACTGTCTCGGGGCGCATGAACTGCTACGATGACGTAGTTTTCACACCCCGGCTGTCAAAAATACGAAGGTTTCACTGATTGCATCAGGAATTAAACGTATCCATTGTTGTGTATGCAATCTGTTCCCAATCCCAACACAACTCTCCTGCAGCAACACGGTTCCCATGGAAGATTGTGCAATTATCATTCAGTGCAATCGAACGGAATTATACTCACAGTTCCCCATGGAAGACTGTGCAATTATAATTCAGTGCAATCGAACGGAATTATACTCAGTGGAAATGAGAGGCTACCGCAGCAAAACAAAAAAGGTTAACGTATGCTATGTTACCGTTAGTTCTGGTGACTTCTCGCGTATCTCTCTGGACCTTCTCAACATCTAGTCGCTGCTCCCGAAGTTTCCAGAGCCTCGAGCTGACCTGTCGCCGCACCGTCCACAAGCCCTGTGCTACACAGGGGCATATCTGAATACAAACACACCAATGCACTTTTGCTGTCTGAGGCTACAGTCACTGTTGCCAGATCCAGAGGTTTCCCTGTAAAGCTAGAAGCTTTGCACAAGGCGCTTTGCAAGGCCATTTCTATAGACTTTAATCTATAGGGAAAAAGGAAGAGAAAAGCTAGAATGGTAAGCCATATGGGTATATTTGGATCTTTGGTTGGAAAATGGAGCTCCTCCAGCCACCACCCCAGCAACCATTTTTGCTAAAGTGGGCATTTCAAGGTTTTTGATTGCAAAATGCCGAATCACGCCAGCTCCTTCAGGTTGGGTAAGGATCATGCTTTTTGGGAAGATTCAAAACGTTACCAATTAAGAATATCCTTGATGAATTTCAATTGGTCACGTGACCTAACCCACAGCCATTGATGTTAAAAGCTACTTCATCACATTGAACCAGAACAAGCTACATTAGCCTGATTATGTTTTTATGTTGGAAGTGAAATGGTTGCAAGTCTGGTATAAAATGTGTGTTCTTATGCATTGAGCCTAGGAACCATCTATATTTATGCGGGGGAGTGCCTATTTTGTTCAAGGTAATGACACTCATTGCCATGTTAGCCGTTTGGAAATGTTTACTTTTTCATTTTGAAGCTCATGTTGTAACCTTTAACTTATTTGATTCCTTCGAAGTTGCCTCTTTCTTGAATGATGTGCTCATGCTCATACATCATGAGATAACATAGGCAAGAGGACTGTCCAGTCTACACATATGATTAGGAGTGCAATTGTCATGATTGGAAAGATTGTGCTGGTGATGAAAATTGCAATTCACATTTCGCAACAGATGTAAATTTATTTCTGCTTCTCGATCTTGTTTCCTAAGCTATCGCATGATGTCCATGGTTTACCGCTATTAGTCATCAGGGTCTTGGAATTTTACCAACACCCTCTTATTTTGTCTGAGACGGTGGCATGCTGAGATTGAACCTTTCAGTTTCACTCCAAGTTTCTCTTCTATGATCTTTTTTGTGATTTCCCTTGTTTTTTCCTGGTTCCTCATATGTGTCCGGTGGGGCAAACGGGAACCCACTCCCACCCAATATCAGAGAACCCTTCCGCGTGTATTGACCATTCCATCCATCTGATTGTTTGCGTCTACTAGTTCCTTTTTAGTTGTTTGTTTTCCTCCTTTAATTGTTTCATTTCATCTTTGATTTTCTTGCATTCTTCCTTGATATCCTGTATCTCCCTTCTAAGCTCCATTTCAATTTTTTGTACTCCCCCTTGTATCAATTTGCTTAAATCCTCCATGATAACCCAGTCCAGGTACCCAATTTAATATATATCTGCTAGTAAGTTATCAGTTCTGTTTATAATCCTAGTCTAGTTTTGTCTACTAATTTACTAGCAGCAGCCCAAGCACAGAATCATACAAAAAAAAAACAGAACAAGACAGTCTGTATCTATGCCTTGATCTACCGGTGCGCCGCTTATGCCCCGTATACTTATGCGTCCGGACCGCTCGCCGTCACAGAGCCGAATGACCCAATCAGATTTGATTATTACACCCAATCAGATTTGAACTATTTTGCATTTTTGAAGAAGGATTGGATAACGGATGCACCTGGTGCAGATATGGATACGGATTAGATTGGATCCTCTGGATGTAGGTTGGGCCACATTTGAACAAGTCAATGCGTGCTATGCTCCACCCTCCCCTAATTAGCCAGCTGGATCCACCTCTGGCAGACAACTGGAGATTGCTCTGCCAAAGTGAGCGAGATTGATTTTGCGATACGATAAGCATGTCAGCAACCATGCAGAGGCCATACGGCGGGTGGTGGGTAACCTTCACAACAATCGGTAAGAACGGCGTCACACACACCATCCCCGAGAAGATGGCACCATGATCGGAAGCCGTGTTGTCGATGAAGGTCAACGGTCAGCTGGTGTGCAACCCGGGCCGCCGCAAGGTCAGAGTACCATAATTAGTATGTGGCATGCGTTTGAAAGCATCTGTTTGGGAATCGTAATGTTTTTAGGGTAGGAGCGATCAATAAAGCGGGAGAAAAAGAAGTAGGAAGGAAAATCACGAGATTAATTAGCCTTTTGAGAGATGGGTTAATCGCCAAAGTCATGGCAACCGAAGTGAATATCGCGTGCTAGCTATCCTCTGACCCATTCCTCCTATTTCCCATTTCCACTTTCCCTTCCAGAACGAGCCATTTCTTTCGAAAAGAAGAGTTTTCTGCCTCATCAGCTGCCTAGAGATGGCAGCTGATGCGGTCGAGGGTGAGGTGGTAGCAGCTGCCGAGAGCGAACCCAATCTGCCGAGGTTGGGTTCGCCCTGGGCAAGCCTAGATGTTTCCAGAGGTTTTAGCGTCAACTTCTAGAGGGATTTGATGAACCCGATCTGGCAACGATGCCTGCAGCCTGCCCAGATGTCAGGTGACAGGAAACCCGGACGAAAGCGAAACGACTACCGAGTGATCATATACACCAAAGAGCTGATCAACGTGGATGTTATCCTGACATTATCGAACACCAATGAATCGCTTCAATCCTCCAGACTAGCGCACAACTCGACCGGAAATCAGTCCTCGTGATCGGCTGTGATGCTGTCTGTACCGGCTGCCGTCCACCCGGCAGTGTCAGGACACCGCCGACTACGACCACATCAGCTGCGGACCGTGATCAGCCGACATCCGGCACACACCAGCATTGTCGCCGGCGACCCACTCAGATGAGCTCACTCACTATGGTGGTCAAATGTAGAGCGAGGTCGTGACATTCATCTTACGGTAACGTACCGTGCACAATTTCGAACGACATATTTAACAACTTGTGGGCAGAATGATATCGGAAGTTTCAGACTGAAATCCTGGAGCCCTGCACATAGAGGCCCTGGAATTCAGGGTTCTCGGTTTCATTCAGAAAAACCTCAATGCTCGAAGAGATATTGTGAACTTAGTTCTGCATTGAAATGACGCATTGACATGTTGGGAAGATGGCTGGTGTTAGGGCATGTCAAGTCTGTTGGATATTTTGGAGAAATATTCTTATGTGGGAATATTTGTTTTCGTGCATCGTCTAAATATGGAAAACATGTCTTCCGTGTCAGCCACCCACAACTATTTCACACCAAATTTGATGCGATTTAGACATACACAACCATTTCATCTCATCGTATATTACACAGAACAATTATGGACATACACAAACGACAATCACCATATTCCGCATATAAACTGTGAAAGGCCTCAGACTAGTATCTTGGCTTGTAGGGGGCAGGGGCTGGCTTGTAGGGGGCAGGGGCGGGCTTGTAGGGGGCAGGCGCGGGCTTGTAGGCCGGGGCAGGGTGGTACGCAGGGAACTGAGCCTCTCCTTGGTAGGTCACCTCTGCGTTGAAGCCGTCGGTGTGGTCGGCGATGTAGTTAACGGTCTGAATCCGACCGTCGGGCAGGGAAACCGTGTAGGATCCCTTGACGTTGTGTCCGTCGCTCTGCTCGTTCTTCGCGAAGTTGGTGCCGGTGTAGTGGTCGTTGACGGCGTATTCGTAGGCGTAGGGCCTGGGCTCCTCCTTGTAGGGCGAGGGCTGGTAGGCCGGGGCGGGGCGATAGGAAGGCCCGGCCGGAGCGGCAACGGCAGCGGCCAGAACGGCGGCGATGACGAACACCTGGCGGAAATATGGATGTCATTAAGTGGAAAGTTTCGTGGAAAGATAAAATAGCAGCACGTTTAGCGTGCAATAGTAGCTGGCATTTGAAGACAACCGAGTTGTTGTGCTCTTGAAATGCTGAATAACCAGCTGAATGTAGACGCAGTATCATAATGCGAAATGACTAAAATAGCTGAAGAGAATGAGCACCCAGAGTAGAATTTATACCAGCGCAAGGAGAAGGCAGATAAAATACAATTCAGAGAGAGAGAGAGAAACAGAGAAGGATGAAGCCTCAATTAACTGCACGCCACCGGTCTATATCAGCCAGTTTCAAAGTGGAAGAGTTTGTGTGCTCACTTGCATGATTGCTATATTGTGCTGACCCGATCACACGCCGAACTGGCGCTGGGTTGGTGTGCTCACCTGCATGATTGTTGTGCTGTGCTGACAAGATCACAAGCCCGACTGATGCTGGGTTGCTTTCGTGGCTGGCTTATATACGTGTCACCGCCGCCTGTCGTTTCGTTGCGGTCACGTCGTCCCTGAGGCGCTCGTGTCACGGATCATTTGCCATGACAACGCGATTTATCAGCTGTTCCGCCTCGCAATGGCCGCTGGGAAGTCTGTTCCCAACTCAGATAAAAACGCTTCGAACCGGAGCATGCACCCTCGCCGTCTTTCCCTCCTCTATGGTTTGCCATGGATAATGGATAATGAAGAGAGAGAGAAACTGAGAACGCCCGTGCGGAAATTTTGCATTCATTTTCCGACATGAATTTGACATGTTGTGTGTACATTCATTTTCTCACATGAATTCGATATGTGTGTGAATTTTTAAAGGGCAGGTCATTAACGGTTTCCGAGTTAGTCAGTCATGTGAGGTGACTTCCAAAAAGTTCAATCAGTTGTCACGCTATTACGGGTGAAGATATTTGAATGAATCTTTTAGCATTTATTTTTATACCAGAACGTAGCGAAATGCACCCAAGGAAATCGATGAATTATTTCCTATTAATGACTAATTTGTGTTTGCATATTTGCCTCTTTGGGCTAATATTGAAAATGGGTAAATATGCACTTCTTATAACGTGAAATGTACTTAAAGCCACGTTTCTTGGTGCGCTCAACCCATTAAAAAATATAAAAGTCAAGAGTGTAAAACTAAATATTTTGCAAATTTGAGAAAATATACATTTATACTTGTGTCTGGGTAAACACTTCGGAACTATGGTCGATTTCGCCTTGCATGTCTCATTCCAATAATTTGTGTTTGTAAGATGTTCCCCAAAAGGAAATCCCTAGAGCCAAAACATGATGGCGGTTGTGACCACACAAACCACATAGTGACGTCATTTTTAGAGGGGAAACTTTTGGGATGGTTTCTGGCCCTACTCGTCCAATGTTTTCCGATGATGTGTTTTTATTCGTGCGACGCTTAGTTTGAAGATTGGAGCGGCGAAATGGCACACACTCCCCCCCCCCGAGATAGGGCGTAAAGATTTGACCGGAAAGATGGAGATGTGAAGTGTTTGGTTGTTATTTTAATATTAGTTAGTGATTTCGGATCAAGGGTGCTGCGGCTTGAGCACTTTCTGATCATGAGCGCTTATGATTATATTTACAATGTTTGTTTTGAATATTGTCAGAACAACTTTCGACCTAATGCTGATTATAACTCAGAGGTAAATTAGACCAAAATGAACGGTATATTTTGAGTGCGTTTTTCAACAGGTTATGTTTCAGGTTATTTTGAACTAGACTTGAAAATGCCACGTAGTAATGTCAAAGAAGTTTACATGACGTGCATAATAATCTTGCATCCATCGCTCTGCATGGAGTAAATATGCCAACTTTAAACCTTTATTGAAAACCGGAGTTCCTTTCTTTTGATTTTAGACATAGCCCATGATGGAAAATGAAGTACATCTTTCAGATCTGGCGAAATTTGACTGCGTCGTCACGTGGCACTATATGGTTGAAATGTGCTGGGAGCCTGACCAATTATACAAAGTTTTCAATCCAAGTATATTTGGCCTTCGAAATCGCCTCAATTTGATGAATTTGATGTTAGCGGGGATATTGTTCGCGGATACCGTCTGGAAAGCCATTTACCATTTAAATGACCTGATAACCGTGTCAAGCCGGTACGGTCATAATGTTATCTTAGGCTGCGACCACCTTCCGACGAGGTCAGGCAAACAGGGCGATATTTTCCGCCTGTATCAGCTGACTGAGGAGATGTCAGTGCACTGGTCTATCTTCACGAAAATGAGATCTGGCTCTGATAGATATCGCGAAATTATGATACCTGTTATGGTTATGCTGGTCTACGGTCAAACGTCGCTCGCGGTCACGTTGAGTAAGCTTGCGACTCACTCAACACTATTCTTCCTGTGTGTTTAGACACCATGCACGGAAAAGTTGAAGATCCAGATGAGAGCGTTGGTGGTGAGCTGAGTGCTGAGATCAGAGATCACTGTTCGACCTGGAGATCGCTGTTCAGTGCGGAGAAGCGCCGGAACATGTCGTTGCTCGCAAGATCGGTGCGATCGACAATGCACGATGAGAGCTACCTAAAGCGCGCAAGTTTCAGATTGGTGCACTGATGAATACTTTATAAATATTTTTTGCGTAGAAAATATACCGGATTTTCTAATTTTGCATGTTGTTGTGACGGAACACAACTAGAGTGAAATAACCCCCAATGAAATGTATTTACCTACCGGCTCTACCTTAGCAAACCAATCAATTAATCCTGCACAATTCGTACGGATAATTCATCGCACTTTCCATGCTTTTTATATTCAAAATGTTGTTGTAGCTTGCTGACTTTGCAGCCACGCCCATTCTGGATCTGCATACATCGCCACATCATCGCTAAACGAAGGGCCACACGACCTGCTGACATTCATCGTGTGCTACTCCTCACGCCGATATGGTGCTTGATAAAAACCAACAGCGACTGCAGGAGTGGGCCGAAGACCATACACCAGAGCCTGCAGTGGTTACGGCAGCCTCCTGGCAACCTCCAGCAGCGCGGTTCGGCCTGTTGTCCAGTGCAGTGCCTACTCGTACCATCCGGACGCCGTTGCTGTGCCCAGTCGCAGGGGCAGCGGCCCTGTCACTGGCGAGGGAGCCGCATCGTGTATCCTAGCCGGCAGGAGGCGCCGGAGCCAGGAGGAGAGGGATCTGGAGTGTTCGGTCAAGTTGGTGCCGCTTCCTGCCAGAGCCTACCAGACTGTGACAGAGAGCGGATAGCAGAGCCGCTGCTGACGACAGATTTGGCAGACGACTTCCGACAGATGGTGTATGAACCTGCGCAAGTCGAGTGGTTGCCAGTGTGCATTCAGGCCCGGCGGTGTGTTGTGAAACTGGCCACAGAGACGGGCGGCGCTGTGGCCGCGCAACAGAGGAGGCCAGATACATATGCACGCGACTGGAAAACCGACGTTCCGCACGGTGCGCAGCCACGAATCGAAACATTTCCGCTTTGTTCTAGCTGCACATCTTCACCACTGACACCGTGATACCGAAACTTTTCCGTCCTGACTGTAGCTGCGCACCTTCAAACTTTTTCCGTTCCCTCTTGTACCCACCTTCACCGATATCGTGATACCTAAGCTCTTCCGTCCTTCTGTAGTCGGTCATCTTCACCACCGATACCGTGATACCGAAAGAGGAGCCATCGCAGCCAGAGACCAGGCCCGAACTGATGAAGCTCTGGCGCCACGTGGGGACACAGAGGCCGAGTGCCTCTGATGTAGCGCAATTGAAACGGCTCAACGGCGGCTGCTATTAATTTGTATGACGTCATACGGACATTCAACGTCAGCCACCTTGAAAGCCATCCGACGACTTTCGGCCGCCTCCAAGAAGCACAAACGAAAACCCGACCTCCCGGCCAATCAGCAGGCCGGCTGGCCCGACCGACCGACCGCCTGCTCCGCCAGCGTCGGCTCCTCGGTGGGGGACAGTCCGGCGGGGGCGCACATCGGGAGACGCTGCCGCCGCACTCGCTTCGCGTCTACAGCTGAGGGTTCGGCCCACGCCCGACCACGCTGTCGGCGCTGTCAGCCGCACTGAGGTGCGAACGATATCGTCACGCGCGTGTGCAGCCAGCAGCATTGCAATCACCATGCTCAAGATGGCTCTTCCTGCTATTGGACCACAACTGCTGCATGTCATTCATAGCAGCATGGTAAAATACGACCTTCCGTCATATCGCGGAAACACGCTACAATAGTAGTGACACGTTAGGCTGGTGACGGGGGGTTTTAAACCCCGCAGTTGGCGCCCGAAAACCCAAATAACTAACTAACTTAGGCTGGTGACGATGCTGAACCGTATAACTACTGACCAATAGCGACATTGCCGGCTGTGGCTAAGTTATACCAGCTTGTGGTTTGCAGACGACTGATGCAATATTTAACTAGTCAAAATATTGTACATCCTCAGTAATACGGATTCTGTGCTGGCTTATCTGCGGAGGCGGACGTGCCCCATCTACAAATCACGCGACTAACAATGTTAACAAAAGCATGATGACGTCATTAGTTATGGCCGACACCGCAAAAGTGTTTGACAGCGTCGATCACAGCCTCCTCCTGGAGAAGCTGCGGTGATACGGCATCGACAGCCATGAACTGAGCCAGCCGGGAGACCAGCCAGCACCACGCTCAGGGTGGATATCGAATCTCGTAGTCACACAAACAGAAACGTACGAGTTCTGGTTAGCTAGCGTTCAACAAGAGGTGCTGTGAGCTTCATAATACCTCATGAAGTGACAGTAAGGATGCACTCTAACAGTTATTTGCGGTCATGAGTACATAGGTGAATAAATAACCGGGATGAGACTAAAAGTGAATACGAATGTTAGAGGGTGATCCTCCTCCCAGCTTCTTTCGCAGAAAGAAGCTGGGAAAGGTGATATTGGCGTGCTAAAGGTGCCATCGTGGCCAATTGCGATGAAATATTTACCAATGAAATATTGTTCCGACTTGTGTGCAGCATGAGAAAAGAATGTTTCAGATTCACCAGATTCCGACACACCTGAATGCTCAAAGTGACGATACGAGCTTCGTTCTGCATTAGATTGACAAATTGACATTTTCGGAAAATGTGTTGGTTCGGGTACTCCTATCCCTGCGAACACGACCGTAATTATCCTGAGGGACTGCTGTTGTCGACCGGATTATATGGACACAAACCTTTGATGGTGTGACCGATAGAGATGCAACTTTTCTTTCCAACTGCGTGCAACAGTACATCATATGAAGAGTCATGCTATCCAGTGGAATGGCCTATACGTAAATATTTGTATTCATGCAATGCCATATCGGCGAAATACGTCGCCCTTGTTAGCCATCCGGAACCGCCTCGCATCAGATATTGATGCCATTGGAACATATACAACCTTTTCATCTCAACTTGTATTTCATTTTATATTCGACGGAACAATTATGGGCATGCACAAACGATAAACACCACAGCGTGCATATAACCTTGAAAGGCATGCATGATGAAAGACAAGACGGAAAGTCATGAAAGACAGACATGCAGACATGTCTAATATTTCGGTGCCGGCTTGTAGGGGGCAGGGGCGGGCTTGTAGGCCGGGGCAGGGTGGTACGCAGGGAACTGAGCCTCTCCTTGGTAGGTCACCACAGCGTTGAAGCCGTCGGTGTGGTCGGCCACGTAGTCAACGGTCTGAATTCGGCCGTCGGGCAGGGCGACCGTGTAGGATCCCTTGGCGTTGTGTCCGTCGCTCTGCTCATTCTTCGCGAAGTTGGTGCCGGTGTACTGGTCGTTGACGGCGTATTCGTAGGTGTAGGGCCTAGGCTCCTCCTGGTAGGGCGCGGGCTGGTAGGCCGGGGCGGCAACAGCAGCGGCCAGAACGGCGGCGAGGACAAATACCTGGGGAAATGTATAAGTCATCAGCTGGAACGCTTCATGGAAGGAGAAAAACAGCACGCTTAGCTTTCAGTAGTAGCTGGCCTTCGCAGACAGCCGCGTTGATGTACTCTTAAATTGCAGAGAGACCAGTTGAATGCCAGACACAGTATAATAATGCGAAATAACTAAAGTAGCTGAAGAAAAGGGGTGCCAGGGGTAGAATCTACACCAGCGCAAAGTGAAAGCGGATAAAAAGAGAATGCAGCGAGAAACGAAACAAGAGTGTTTGTCACTCTTCAAACCTTATAACCTGTTGCCTTAAATAACTGCACGCTACCGACCTGCGCCAGCCGGTTTCTAAGTGGAAGATATTTTTAAGTGTGCTCACCTGCATGGTTGTTGTGTTGTGCTGACCCGATCACAAGCCCAACTGATGCTGGGTTGCTTTCGTGGCTGGCTTATATACGTGCCACCAGCGCCTGTCGCTTCGTGGCCGTCGTGTTGGCCCTGAGGCGATCATGTCACGGATCACTCGGCGTGACAACGCCATTTGTCAGCTGTTCCACTGTGCAATGACCGCTGGCAACTCTAGTCGCAGCTCAGATCAGAATATCACCGTGCTCCCAGACAGAGCATTAAGTAGCTGCGTTACTACTTTGATGCACTATTTTTAGGCGATCAGACGGCAGTGGATATGCAAGTTTATGGCTGATTTTGTGAATGCAATGATACAGGGGTGAGTTGCATAAAGAAATGGTCGCAGTGATTACTATCCCATCAACGGTCGGGCTTTCCAAGGTAAGCTTGGGAGGTCACAAATAGCTACACAAATGGCGCAGTTCATGCACGGCTTGAAGTAAGACTTTCCGGAACTCCCTGCGACTGGAGGTCACAGAAGAAGCAACGTCACACACACACACACAGAAATCCAAGGAATTATTGCGACAGGGAGTACACCCTGTTGGAAATAAATTGAAAAATATGAAGTCACATGTTGATATTTACGCTGATACAGTTCCCAAACATATGCAAATGAAATATTGTGCCATTTACGAAAATGGCACGATATAAGAAATGGCAACAACGAAATCAATGTTTGAGTCGGCTTTGGCCGCTAGGCAGTGCTGCGATCGCACAGTCGTAATACTTCAAACACGTTGCGTTAATTGAATCTGGCGTGTGAGAAAACGAAAAAAGAAATGATGGAAGGTTAGGCCCTCTCCACAGATGGTGGTAGGTTAGGCTCTCTCCACCGTCGGTGGTAGGCTGGACCCTCTCCACAGAAGAGTTTGTTGTCACGATTTATTTTAATGAGCACCTTTTGGTGGTCGTCGAAATCCAGTAACTTAGAAATGTGGGTAGGTTGGTTGCGTCAAAATCAATTTGCACTCCCCTGATGCAATTCCTAGGTGCACCACTGGGGGTGGGGAAGGGCGGTGCCGAAAGCTGGCCGCCATAAACTGGTGTCAAGATTCGCCGGTGTACAGAACGCCTATCGTACTAATCAATATATCCATAGCTGGATTATGACGTATCTTGCAATTTTCAATCACGAAACATACAACATAAAAGGCGCACTTGATTCATCCAGTAACAGAAGATACTTCTAAGCGTAGAAACAAACAGTCACCGCAATCTCTCGATAGACATTGAATTTATCCCGACGTACCTACCGAAAGTGGGGTAAGGTCCAAGATATGAGAGGAAGTCATGTCAGCCACCAAATGTATGCATGCTCTCACTTCGCGCCAGGTTTTTTTTCGCGGCTTGCGCGGCAGTTTGAGATGTGTGACGATAAAGCCCTCATGATATCCGATTGTCGTCCCATGAGTTTCTCCCGCAAGAACAGACAAGTGAAAGGCTATCATTGCAAGTAGGGGCAGAAAGTTCGGGTATCCTTGTAATGTAACGATTATTCAGCCCGATG
The DNA here is from genome assembly GCA_034440575.1 of Imbricaverruca yamaguchii. Taxonomy (NCBI): domain Eukaryota; kingdom Metazoa; phylum Arthropoda; class Thecostraca; family Neoverrucidae; genus Imbricaverruca; species Imbricaverruca yamaguchii. The sequence goes on along the minus strand of JAOTOL010001648.1, from coordinate 279,432 downwards.
CAATACCACAGAAAAAGCAGTAATGCCTCTCACGTGAAAGCTACCTGTTGAGTTCTGATAGTAGCACAACCGAGCCGAATCTGCTGAATGTGAAGTAGAGCTAACCGCACGCAATGGTGAGCACCTCGCCGAACCCTCGCTCTGAAGGTGAACTACACCTGCCATACACAGTGGTGAACACCCACGAGTCACCGAACCTTGGCTCTGAAGGTGAACTACACCTACCACACACAGAGGTGAACACCTCACCGAACTACACCTGCCGCATTCAGTCTTTGGCTTTAATTGTGCCTTGTGTGAGGCATCGTACATGGGTCTACCTTACATTTTCTATTCTATAGAGCACAACAACATTCAGGAAAATCGGACCTCACACAACGTGTCCTCTGCAATATCGACCGGTCATCATTCCGGGGCCACCCATTTGCGTGCAATGCACTCTTCACTACTGACAAGTGCTAAATTATGTCAGCATGGGCGCTTCGTATGACCAGGACATTGGCATAATTCTCATTCTCAATAAACATGGATAATAATTGATCATTTGGTCAGACTACATCATGCTATTTCTGAGGTTCAGGCCATGAATTATCGGTTATCTCCATTCATGTCTGGTCGGTGCCAGAAGTCTCCAAAGCTGCATGAATCAAAACTGAGGACATCTCAGGGTTTAAATGAACTAACCGAGAATTAAGATGGGGACAGAACGAATGTGTATTCCCTGCATGATTGAGACGTGGCCTCCCTTCCCGTCCACAAGAGTTGCCAGTGACCTTCATCAAGAGATAGTGAAACGTTTATCCAGTCTTCGCACCAAGCGCGTACCATCCCCAGTGAAAATTGGTCCCTTCCCGCTTGACCTTGGCTGATGGGTACCCGGGGCCGGGGACGATCGCCATATATAGGCGGCCCCAGATGAGAGGGCATCAGTGCCACTTCACGGTGACCAGCCGAACATTCGACATGAAGGTAGGCTGAAGGCTGCGTGTGAGTGTTCTCATCTGGATTTTCCATACTGGTGAACAGAAAACAAATTGGGCAGCATTTAGTGGCGATCGTACTGAACTTAAATCTCCCTCTTAACTTCGCTTTGCTAAGTCATGTGACATATCAATAGAATGGTGATTGGGAGCAAGGCTCCACTTTAGTCACGTCCGGTGGCGTGTTGTCCATGGTGGCGCAACGACTTTTTTTAGCCGCTTAATGTTCGCTGTCATCCCGCACCACTACCCACCTTGAAAATCGCTCTTCGTCAGAGATGCCCACACCAGTTCGAAGTGTGATACTCGCATGGTGGAATTTGCATGACCAAATCGCACTATTTGTGTGACTTCAGCAGTCTGATTCTGTTTATACGTGCGAATTTTACTCGCCCATTCGTCGCCTCGGATCGAATTCCCTCTCACCTATACTCGCATACTAACCAGTTTGAACAGCCGTCGCTTGTACCAAACAGAGGGTAGCAACTTGCCAGCCTGTCGCATACCTTGGCACGTTACCTCCTATATGTCACACAATATTTTCCGGAGCGTTATGACATCCTCTAACATGTTAGGAGGGGCGGGCATGCCGCCACAGCTCCCCCTCCCCTCTCCTTGCTCACAGTCCAGGGGAGGGGAGGACCTTTCCCCACTGCCTTAGCATGTATGGCTGGCTCGGATGGTGGTCCTGCAACCACCAGTGGTTGCAGTCTCCCATTCAAAATAACTTGATGGAGACCTTTCCTCATGGTGATATTTTGCACCCGTGTTTGCGCTTTCCGTGAACAAATAGGAAGACTATGTTCTGGTGATTTTTCTGGTTCTCAGGGACACTTTTTTGCTGCCAGGTGCACTGGTGCAAATTTAACAATTGTCTCAGTGCGATGCCCAAACGTCGCATAGAGGACGTATGGAACATGAGCTTGTTCTACACAGCTTGTCGTTTTTACTTCTGACCCATTTTCTACCTAACTCTGTCACATGCACTGGATGATGAGTATGCTTGCTTTTTCTTCTCTGGTACATGCCTACTTCCCCTCGCACTCGTCTCTTCCCTGTTACGTGTATGTGTGCATTATCTGTCTCTTTCATTATGAGAACAACATAATACTTAATGCGACAAGTAGAAGTGCTCGAGTGTACATACATTTACACCGATTAAACACCTTTCAGGTTTTCATCGCTTCTGCAATTCTGGCTATGGCCACCGCCTCTTCGCCGTCTTACCAACCGGTGCCGTCCTACAAGCCCGTGCCCTACCACCCGGCACCGACCTACAAGCCCACGCCCTACCACCCGGCACCGACCTACAAGCCCGCGCCCTACCACCCGGCACCGACCTACAAGCCCGCGCCCTACCACCCGGCACCGACCTACGAGCCTGCGCCCCACCACCCGGAGCCCAAGTACAAGGCAGCGCCCGAGCCCTTCGCCTACAACTTCGCCGTCAACGACCGCTACACCGGCACCAACTTCGAGAAGAAAGAGCAGAGCGACGGTCAGAGCACCAAGGGCTCCTACTCCGTGGCTCTGCCCGACGGTCGAATCCAGCACGTCAACTACGTCGCCGACGACTACGGCGGCTTCAACGCTGAAGTGACCTACGAGGGAGAGGCCCGTTACCCGGAGGACCTTGCCTCCCCGGCCTACAAGCCCGCCGCTGTGCACTACAAACCAGCGCCCAAGTACTAAAATGGAGTGTGTCTTTTGGAAGAGAATGTTATCGTATTTCACACATGTGTATGTAACACACTGTTTAGTAAAGACTGAAATAAATGAAATAATTTGCTCTATGCATTGTAGTAGAGCTTTCTGCATGTTTTCGCCGTGCTTGGTTAAGACATTCTGTCCAGAATTCCTCCAATTGTGATCGTGACGATCTCCGACACCACCCATTATCGCAGGGTCATAGTTTCGCAGGGTCTAAAACCCATTATCGCAGGCTCTACAACCTGGGCATACGTTTTCCCACAGCATATATGCTCCGGTATGTATTTCGGTGTCAGAACACGACTGGAACCTTGACACGCCGCAGGCGTTTTTAGCTGTGAGTGCCCTCTCGTCATGGAGGTCGGATGGTTATGAATAATTGCGTGTGTGAATGGGGGAGGGGGACAGAGCCGACTTCCCTGCCAATTATTTGCAGTCAATATCATGGCTACATGCCTTTCTCCCTCCTCACTATCTACACCCATGATTGCAACCGAGATGTAGGATAATCTTCGTGTTGGGCGGAAGGCCGCAAGCTATCAAAAGGTCCATTTAAGAAAAAGTAGGATCAATTTTCATCAAACGAGGAACATGCTATGTTGAAATGTTGCTATAAAAGAATACCCAGTATAGCTTTCACTTTTGTCAATGAGTGACTCGTACGTCATGTAACATCCCTCCTGCCTTGGCATAACATTAAGGCGCACAACTAAAATAATCTGGTAGCTCGGTGGTGCCGTAGTACTGTTTTCTGTTAAAAATAATGTGCTCAAGATCAGATCATCTTGGGTGGAGCCCCCGCCTAGTTCCCCTATCCATGAATCCGTCACTGCTGGAATCCCAGTGCAATGCTGATATTTGGACCATGCCCATAGTGGCATGGCAAGTGCGGCTTGCAATTAAGTCAGACCACAAAACAAAATTTTGTTTTCTCTCAAGATGTTGATGTATGATTTCTATTGCTAAACCAATCAAACACACAATGTATGCTATTATGAACTTCAGCTCTTCTCTTACCTTTCACATTTTAAGTAGAAATGGAAATGGTTTGATGTAGATATTTGAAATGGTTGTGGAGTAGGTACTATTCACCAATCAGCAGTAAAGTGTGAATCTCTAGTCATCTGAACCATTGACGGATGTGCGGTACTATTCACCAGTCAGCAGTATAGTTCAGGTCACCAGCCCCCGAACCATTGACGGTTGTGCGGTACTATTCACCAGTCAGCAGTATAGTTCAGGTCCAGCCCGAACCATTGACGGTTGTGCGGTACTATTCACCAGTCACAGTAGTATAGTTCAGGTCGCCAGCCCCCGAACCATTGACGGTTGTGCGGTACTATTCACCAGTCAGCAGTATAGTTCAGGTCACCAGCCCCCGAACCATTGACGGTTGTGCGGTACTATTCACCAGTCAGCAGTATAGTTCAGGTCACCAGCCCCCGAACCATTGACGGTTGTGCGGTACTATTCACCAGTCAGCAGTATAGTTCAGGTCGCCAGCCCCCGAACCATTGACGGTTGTGCGGTACTATTCACCAGTCAGCAGTATAGTTCAGGTCACAGCCCCGAACCATTGACGGTTGTGCGGTACTATTCACCAGCCAGCAGTATAGTTCAGGTCACCAGCCCCCGAACCATTGACGGTTGTGCGGTACTATTCACCAGTCAGCAGTATAGTTCAGGTCACTAGCCCCCGAACCATTGACGGTTGTGCGGTACTATTCACCAGTCAGCAGTATAGTTCAGGTCACTAGCCCCCGAACCATTGACGGTTGTGCGGTACTATTCACAAATCAGCAGACAATATAAAGAATAGGTTACCATTCCTCCGTATCATTCACGGCTGCGCAGTACTATTCATCAGTCAGTAGTAAAGTGTAGGTCTCCAACCCTCCAAACCTTTGATGGATCTTTGAGTTCGCCAAGGGGGCGTAATTTTGAGTGGCCGCCTCATACCATCAGAAGCACCTACCTAAGCCCGAGGAAGATCTAGAGGAAGGAGTATTTCCCCAGGAGGCACCACTCATCAAGAATATTTCAATGGAATGCACACGAATGTCCCTGGAGAGATGCTTTTTCTATTCAGAAAGGCTGGTCAGAAGTGCTAGAGGGGACTGCATTAGCCTCCCCATGTTCCTATGCTTATACTTCTCGTCCCCTCCCCACAACCTATTACATACCATCATCAAGAAGACCCATGTCCTGCGAAATAGTTGTTCCGAAGTCGTGTTCGTTTCCCATTATAGCATCATTAAGGATGCAGTGTGTGTGGTTTCAAAGGAGAAATGCAGTCTTAAAGCAAGGCGCTCGTCTCCTAACCTAAAGGTTGTGGGTTCGAGTCCCACCCCTGCTGTTCAGCGCCGCCGCCCTCGGGCAGCCAGTAACCACGAGGCCGGCTGGCGCGTCACGCCACCCGCCAGGGGTGTCGAAACGCTCTGTCCGCCAGCTGGTGAAGATGGCAGCACTGCTGCCCGCTCACGCCATTCCCAGCCACGGCGATTCTAGTGCTCTGTGGCCAAGCTAATCGGACGGTTGTAGCAGTGGAGAAAGGCAAACACTGGCGTAGCAGATACAGTGGAGGGACTTGAAATGCCAAGTTTTGGGGGCATTCTCAAAGCAAATTTCCAGCTACGGAGAATCTAGTGCTCTCTGGTCAAGCGAATCGGACAGTGATAGCAGTGGCGGAATGCAAGCACTGGCGTGGCAGATACAGTGGAGTGGTTTGAAATGCCAGGTCTGGTAAACATTTTCAAAGTACTAGTGATAAAGTGGTACACTTTTATCAATCTCGACATATTTAAACGACATGAAAGTCTTTTGAGTCTTTAGAATACAGATGATACGTTGGCCATTCTGCGCCCACTTCACAAGAATGTGATCATATCTTCCAACAAATGCTCACCGGAACCCAAGGAACGCAAATCAGAATAAATATTCATCCAAGGATTGACGTAGTTTTCCCCTGGAGGTGCAAATAATTACTTCTACGTTTAAAAAAAAAACATCCTTCTGCGCTCGAAATTTGCCTGTGGATTGAAGGGAAAAAACCTGTCTGATCAACAAAGACTTCATTGTTGGCCTATGGACAGCTGTATGGCCCGGAATATCTCATTGATACATTTTCATACCTAGTCCCTCCTTCATGGGTGTCGCTTTGTGAAATTGACTTAGGGAGGGCAGGTAAAATGGGATTCGATGTTCATAGCTGCCTCGAATGCCTCAGTGATTTAATGTACGCCCGTATGTAGGTTTCAGTCTAATTGGAGAGGGGCTAAATTAATCATTGAGAAGGGTTAGTGACGATCTGGTGGGTTAGTGTACAAAGGGTTAGTGTACAAAGTGGTGTTCCTGCTCTCTTGTAGCACTGGGCACAGTATGCCCCTACAAAGTAAATTGCGGAGTTCACTTGACCGATACTGTCGACAATACCGGGAACCACTTTTGTTCAACACTGCACACTGTTTGTGACTTAAACTTTCACCAGCGGACTGATAAAAAATTGTGATACAAAAAGAAACTGAGATACGGGCTGAAAACAACAAGACTACATTTCCTAACGCATTGAAATGGTGGGCATTCAAGTTAAAGTCGCATCTGTCTCCTGATGTGAAGAACTCAGGTGATTACAATGTCTTCAGACGGAAGAATTAGATCATGCTGCGCATGTCCGAGCCATAACTTCCGGCTTCGCTTTCTTCAACATCATAATCCCACTCGTTGTTATCGCACATGTTTCTGGTGAGGGTTCTGCCCCACATAAGTGCACAACTGTAACGGAAACCGAAAGATCATACTCGGGAGGATCCGAAATACACTGCATTACATTACTAAAGTTGTTCTTCTTTTATGGATTAAAATCTCATCAGTGGGTTGTCCAAAACCATACGTTTACACTCTTCAAAAAGCTCGTCAACATTTCCGAACTCATAAATTGATGGGACATTCAAGTTAACTAACATTCTGTTAATGGTCAACCCATAAAAACTATACCTTTGCAAGCAGTCGACTTCGGATGCTGTTTTGTTTCCGGCGAGTTCATCTACTATCCAAATTTTTGGATTCCATTAATAGCATTTAACGTTCATAAAACGACAGGTTTTTAATGAGCATAACAAAAAAAAAGTTTTGCAACGTCATACCTATAGTAAGAACCAGGTAGACTTCCGCAAATATCCCCAAATACATACATGGTAAATGGTTGACAATTTTCCTGGTTATTTTAGTGCAAGGTACATCAGCATGACATGACGCATAACGTGACATGACAACCAAAACACAATTACATAAAGAGTAGTTTTAGACTTTTACCGTCATAGTAGAATACACCCCATACTCCCAGTAAGGCTTCACCGCAAAGGAATTGACGCCATTGCTCTACTGTGTACCCATGCAAGAGAAGATTGATGGAGTCAGCAAATGACCCGACCTTCTCTCCGGCAGTAAAACGATTAGGCATTTGCGAAACTATTTCTCAGTGGGCATAGATGAGAAGGCGCTAATAAGCAGTGACTAGATGGAATGTCAAAAACTAATCCTGCTGAACAACCACCAGTACAAGGTGTAATTATTTTCTTAATAACTAAATAATGCGTTTATCGTAGCGCAACATCTGCTGAACATCACTGGCTGGGCATTGGTGTCATCACCCCAATGCACAGTGGCAGCACTAAGCAATCCTTAGGGCGGCCTCTATCCAACCAGGCATGGCACGATAGTGCACTGCGTGACAAGGATGCCGAAACGACACGCGCCAATAAAACGCTGGTGATGGCACACAGCGTTTCTATTCCGAATGACTCAAGTTATTGCGTCCTGTTGTTCGCCTGCGACACGGCCTTGACCCGACACTAGCTCCTCTCCCGGCCACAGGCGGCGGCCACACCCCCGCCGCGAGACTTTCACACCAGTATAGGTGGCGCCACATGTTAACGGTCGGCCGGCGGACGTTCGTCAGCATGCCTCACGACGATCCGAACTGCTGCTGCCAGGGCCCTGTGTGGAGTCGCTACCGCTAGTGAACGGTCCGAACACACAGTGGTGACACAAACATGCCACCACTGCTGCCGAACAGATGGGTGGTGTTGCTGCTGGACGCCTGCTGGGTAACAGGACATGGGCAGTCCCCTGCCGAGACACGTGGGAAGGAGGCCACTCCAGAGTCGTGAGGGCGTGCGGGCGTCATCGCCACGCCCACTGTCTTGGTGTGTGGACCCTGGGTGTGTCTTGGTGTGCCGACCTTGAGTGTGTCTTGGTGTGCGGCGTACGCCTGCCATTAACTGAGGCATTGAAGTCACTCATGCCGCCTAAAACAGCCTATGTTCAGCCTATTCTATGTGTTGTGTGTGTTCTAGCTATTGCACGAACTACCAGAACACTATCCACCAGTTTCCAAGTGTGCGTTGCTGTCTGTATTACATGAATGATAATATGAAATTCGACATCGCAAGCATGAAATTGGTCTTCTTGTTCTGATACGCTCATATCACGCTGAAATACGCTGGAATACTTCATTTTTCCTCTTCATTCAGCGTCCATATGAAAATAGGATCACGACACTCTCACCCCAAGGTCGTCTCATCAAAAACTATCGGTCACCTTTGAGATGCTTCAGGTGGGGAAATTGGTTCAAGATGTGTCTGGTTTGTGTTGGTGGCTGAGTTTCCTTCGGGAGGTGCTTTAGCAATGACTGTGTTTGTGTGGGAAGAATTGGCCTCATGGTCAGGAGTATTGCTCATAATCATTTGCGAGCATGATAATAATGTTTCTTACACTTATCAGACTGCTGTTCATACATTTAGCAGTATGAACCATCTGGTGAAGTCTGAGGCAGCCTGGCTTTAGCGAAATGTCTTTGTGGTGTAGTTTCAGTTGGTCAGGATAATAGGCTATATATGCATTGCATTTGTTGCATATGTATATTCCTTGGGAGAAATGTACACTGTTTAGCTTCCCCATGCATTTTCCCCATGCATTCAATCTCTCAATTTTTGCATCAGTTCAGTAAGTAACGGAGAAACGTTTTCTGCAAAGCTAAAAAATCCATGGAGCTTAGTCCTTGAGCTATGAAAACAAAGCACAAATATGTAGGGGCGAGTGCGCTATCGATGGCAGGCTAAGGCTTGGCGTTCTCAATGGTAGGCTAAGGCTTGGCATTATCAGCCACAGGCTTAGGCTTTCAAGGCGTCGATTCGCAGAGCATCCAATCCGTTTCTGCCAGCTTGAGGGCTGCCCTGAGCTCACAATTCGCGCGAGTTCTGTCGGTGCCGGACACTCTGGACTAGACTGGACCGGAACGGGCGTAGCAGTGTACTGCACGGCCCGCCCGGCACTGAGACCCAGACCTGGCGGCACATGTCACACCAAGCGTCACGGTCTCGGCGGCTTCCTCGCCTCAACCCGTGCGACTCCGGCCTCCTCCCTACTCCGGCCGCCTCCCGCCTCAGCCAGCCCTACTCCGGCGTCAGCTTGGCCTACTCCGGCGTCAGGTCGGCCTACTCCGGCGTCAGCTTGGCCTACTCCGGCGTCAGGCCGCCCTCTCCGCCTCCGGCGTCAGGCCGCCCCCCCTACTCCGGCGTCAGCTTGGCCTACTCCGGCGTCAGGTCGGCCTACTCCGGCGTCAGGCCGCCCTACTCCGGCGTCAGGCCGCCCTACTCCGGCGTCAGGCCGGCCTACTCCGGCGTCAGGCCGGCCTACTCCGGCGTCAGGCCGCCCTACTCCGGCGTCAGGCCGGCCTACTCCGGCGTCAGGCCGGCCTACTCCGGCGTCAGGCCGGCCTACTCCGGCGTCAGGCCGGCCTACTCCGGCGTCAGGCCGGCCTACTCCGGCGTCAGGCCGCCCTACTCCGGCGTCAGCCGGCGTCAGGCCGCTGTCAGGCGGCGTCAGGCCGGCCTACTCCGGCGTCAGGCCGCCCTACTCCGGCGTCAGGCCGCCCTACTCCGGCGTCAGGCCGGCCTACTCCGGCGTCAGGCCGGCCTACTCCGGCGTCAGGCCGGCCTACTCCGGCGTCAGGCCGGCCTTACTCCCGGCGTCAGGCCGCCTCCCGGCGTCAGGCCGGCCTACTCCGGCGTCAGGCCGCCTACTCCGTCGGCTCAGGCCGCCCTACTCCGGCGTCAGGCCGGCCTACTCCGGCGTCAGGCCGCCCTACTCCGGCGTCAGGCCGGCCTACTCCGGCGTCAGGCCGGCCTACTCCGGCGTCAGGCCGGCCTACTCCGGCGTCAGGCCGGCCTACTCCGGCGTCAGGCCGGCCTACTCCGGCGTCAGGCCGCCCTACTCCGGCGTCAGGCCGGCCTACTCCGGCGTCAGGCCGCCCTACTCCGGCGTCAGGCCGGCCTACTCCGGCGTCAGGCCGGCCTACTCCGGCGTCAGGCCGGCCTACTCCGGCGTCAGGCCGGCCTACTGCGGCGAGCACAGCCGCGGCACGTGCATCATCATCCTCTGCAGCCGGTCGGCGGTGTCGGCGTCCAGCTGGGCGGCGCGCGCGCCCTCGCGCTGTGCCCGCTGCGGGTCGGCCGCCAGACCGCCCTCCCCGCGCAGCAGGCAGCGCGCCAGCACGAAGCAGCCGGTGGCCAGGCCGCGGCGCACGTGGCGCGCCAGACAGTTGGACTCGCGCGCCAGCCGCTCCGCGTCGTCGGCCTCGAAGCGCGCCAGGTGCGCGGCGAAGCGCGCCGCGTGCTGGTAGAAGTGCGACGTGTAGTAGTAGAGACACAGCTGGCCGGTGGCGTGGATGTTGCCGCGTCGCGCCGCGTGCGTCAGGCACAGGCGAGCCGCCGTCAGGTCTCGACGCACGCCCAGCCCGTACAGGTACATCACACCCAGGGCACCTGTCGGGTGCACAGGTACATCATAGAACAGCCCGTACAGGTACATCACACCAGGGCGCCTGTCGGGTACACAGGTATATCATAGTACAACCCGACAGGTACATAACCACCCAGGACGCCTGTCGGGTACACAGGTGCATCACAGTACAGCCCGTACATGTGCATCGCAGTACAGCCCGCACAAGTACATCACATTACAGTATATCTCAGTACAGCCCGTACAGGTACATCAGATTGCAGTGCATCACAGTAGAGCCCGTGAAGGTTTATTGCACCCAGGCCACCCGTAGACGGTACCTGTAGACGGTACCTGTAGACGGTACCAAAGACACCTGTGCCGCTGAGACTTCGATAAATGGCCGGGACTCAGCATTCTACATTGTGACGCAACGTCCGGTCGTTTGTTTTTACTGTCTTCCCACATTGTGCCACATTTAGGCTGTTTAGTGGCACACTAGTTCCTGCGGTTTCACACACATGGCATAGACCGCATTGCACAATAGCCTCAATTTGTAGAGTGTGTGCAACGACCTTGTCGTACTGGTGTCCGACCTAAGACACGCCAAGCAGAGCACATCACGCATGTCCGGCTGCTGCTCACTCGGACCGTGCCGCATACAGACACAGCAGCCGGACCGGGAAGACGCACCAGGTGGAGCCGAACACGCACACCACACCTGACCCTGACACCCTCGGTGGTGCGCCACGAGACACAGCAGTCGGACGGGGAAGACCCACCAGGTGGAGCCGAACACGCACACCACACCTGACCCTGACACCCTCGGTGGTGCGCCACGAGACACAGCAGCCGGACCGGGAAGACCCACCAGGTGGAGCCGAACACACACACCACACCTGACCCTGACACCCTCGGTGGTGCGCCACGAGACACAGCAGTCGGACGGGGAAGACCCACCAGGTGGAGCCGAACACGCACACCACACCTGACCCTGACACCCTCGGTGGTGCGCCACGAGACACAGCAGTCGGACGGGGAAGACCCACCAGGTGGAGCCGAACACGCACACCACACCTGACCCTGACACCCTCGGTGGTGCGCCACGAGACACAGCAGTCGGACGGGGAAGACGTACCGGGAGGTGGAGCCGAACACACACACCACACCTGACCCTGACACCCTCGGTGGTGCGCCACGAGACACAGCAGTCGGACGGGGAAGACCCACCAGGTGGAGCCGAACACGCACACCACACCTGACCCTGACACCCTCGGTGGTGCGCCACGAGACACAGCAGTCGGACGGGGAAGACGCACCAGGAGGAGCCCCACACACACGCCATGCTTGACCCTGACACCCACGGCGATACGCCACGTAAGACCGGATTTTGCCGGGGGCTTCCCACAAACATCTGAACTGGTCAAGGTGACCGCCAACCGCGATTATGAATGTGGTTAACCCGACCAGCGGTGTCAGCCGGCCTGGGACAATGTGGCCGCGATACTGCGAAGGGATTGCATGTTGTGGGTACTCAGTCATGCTGTAGTGGGAATGAATGCTTCTTTAGAGGGCATTGGCGGTTCCAAACTGAGGCACTGGGGCTGGGTGTATGCATCCCTCCCCTCTCCATCCGCAGAGCCACACTGCCAGACCGGGGCGCCGCACCTTATGGGGAAACCAAACTGCACACCCTCGATTGCTCAGCCAAAGACTTCGGTCTCCAGAAGGCTCGAGAGCGCTACATCAATGAAATTGTCAGCGAAAGGCACTTCTGAAACGAATTTCCTCCTTGCCTCCCTCCCCCACCCGAGCGGCCTGCCTGGACCAACGACCCGTCTGGACGAGTAGCCCTCATTCTGGACGAGCGACCCGACCCGCCTGGACGAGCGGCCCGCCTGGACGAGTGACTTGCCTGGACGAGCGACCTGGCTGCACGAGCGGTCCCCTAGACGAGCGACTCGCTTGGACGAGCGGCCCACTGGACGAACGGCCTCCCTGACCCCGAACCACCAAATGTTGCGGGCATACACAGTTGGTGATCAGTTCAGCTGCCTTCCACTTGAGTGAACTAACTGCACGAATCAACTGAAAGCAGGATACGGCCAGCAGCTGGCTCGACGTCACGACCGACGCCAGCTGACTTCACCTTGCGACTCGAGACTGCCGTTGCCGGTGGCCTCCGAGTGCCAGTAGAAGGACTGCTTCAGGTCCAGCCTGTCAGTACGCGCCAGCAACATGGCCAGCATGGTCTGTGCCCTGACGCTGCCCAGCCGAGATCCGTTGGCAGCGGCGCGGTCCAACCACCTGCGCAAAACAGCCAAATCTTCCTCAGTGGGCCCATCAGTGTCGGGGTGGAAACTCGGTCATGCAGTTGGCTTGTTGACTCAAAGCCGAGCACTGTCATACTCACTGAACATAAGCCTATGATGCTTACTCTAATCAGACAGTTCTTCAAATGCGGTGCGTCTCTATTCAGACTATTAGCTCGTATGTCCCATGAAATTAACACTTTCACAATATTAGCATTCCGTAAACATGGATAATCGCGAATGTCTTTAAGCATTTATCAGAATTGAAGTCCGAACCGACACACAGACAAACTGTTGCCATAATACCAACCCCACTGTTGACGAAAATGTGCCAACTACACTTCGCTCAGCAAACACAAGTCTCAGGTTGCCAGACGCACCGCGCCACGTGCATCTATAGTTTTGAAAAGTGTCATATCGTCATGTAGAGACTTTCGCTAATTTTTCACACTTGCTCAGCCTTTACCTGCGGCCGTCATCCTCGCTGCTGACGGTGCCGAAGCCGGTGAAGTACGCCCTGGCGACGTTGAACTGCGCCCTGTGGATCGTCTGCTCGTGTTCAGGAGTTTTCGGAACACTGAGAGAAATCGTGAGCATCATTCGAAAGCCCTTCTCGAAATCTTGCTCGAAACCCAAACCTTCGAAAAGCATCACTCCCAGCTGATACTGCGCGAACACGTTGTGAGCAGCGATCGAGAGGAAGAGCTCCTTGGCCTTCTGAAAGTCACCGGCCTCGTAATGCAGCTGACCCAGGTAGAAGACGGCGCGACGATCGCCAGATTCGACGCGTCTCTTGAGGCACTCCTTGATAGCGGAGTCCGTGGGCGGCAGCATTTCAGAAGAGCGCTCCCAGTCAGGCCCACTGAGTTCAGAGATCGAGCGCACCTCCGACCCGAGTGCTTCGCCTAGGTCGCTGGGGGCGTCGGTGCCGGCGGGAGATGTCCCGCCGCTGGAGTTGACCCAGCGCCTCCAGCCATCACCCGACTGACAGGGTGGCGGCGCGATGTCCGGCATACTTGGCGCATCTCCGGTCACCCAGCGTCTCCAGCCATCACCCGACTGACAGGGTGGCGGCGCGATGTCCGACGTGCTTGGCGCTGCTGAATCCATCGCTGACTGAGCGTGGCCGAAAGGCGGCAGCTATCACAGGCTTCGGTGAAGACGCTCGTTTACATATGGGCCAGCTAAAGATTGTGCTAGTTGTGTGCAAAAGTTTACACCAGTATTTGTATATAATTTTGGTGAAATGCTCAAGTCTCACCACTGTCGCTGTCGTTGATGTCACTGCCGTCTTACCACTCACCAATTTTTTTTCAAAAAGAGGCACTGGTCCTAGTCATGAAGAAATGCAAACAAAAAACCTATCCTACAAAGCCTAGTCTAAAAACCTAGTCTGTTCTATCCCTACCCCTTGCATACACCGTTTCAAATTATGTAAGTAGACAGACCAAACTATAATTATTCCAGTCAGCACGTGCATTATCGCATTCCCACCATCACATTCATCAGTCAAGTTTGCAATTAATGTCGATTGGCAATGTTGATTTTAATCGAAAATTCGATCGAAGTATATACACTACGGTCGATCAGCAGTGTAGGTGCAGAGTCTTCAGCAAAGTAGTATCGTCATCTACGGTACAGACACTTGACCGTCTCCATAATTCATAATTGGTGGGGCCAACGAATCCTTTCCAGCCGGTTATAGCAGTGCAACGCCATGCGTGAATGTTTAAGGCAACCACTTGACGTATGGGACATGTCTACGTCACCAATCTTTCCTTTGTTATACTGTGCATGTGTGTTTGTTGTTGTTGTTGTTGTGTATGTGTATGTGTTTTATGCTGCACTCCGTTTATACTGTGCGTTGTGCCAGAGGCAGTAAGCATCATGCTGCTTACACTGTGCATTGTGCCGGAGACAGTAAGCTTTCTGCTGCTTACACTGTGCATTGTGCCGGAGACAGTAAGCTTTCTGCTGCTTTCATCGTGGATTGTGCCAGAGACAGTAAGCATTGTGCCACTTGCACTATGCATTGTGCCGAAGACAGCAAGCATTGTGCCGCTTACATCCACTCGTCGGTGGCAACAGCTGGCTCGTATTTACGCCAGGACGTCGGAAGTCGGACGCCCAGCCTCATGACAGCTGCCATCTGCCAAGACTGTCTGCTGCGTGGTTCGGCGGTCGCAAGGTGTCTTCACCACACGTCGGCCGATATGGCAGTTAAGCCAGCCGTCGCAAGGTGTCTTCACCACACGTCGGCCGATATGGCAGCTAAGCCAGCCGTCGCAAGGTGTCTTCACCACATATGGCATCGTCGGTCGATATGGTAGTTAAGCCAGCTGTCGCAAGGTGTCTTCACCACATATGGCATCGTCGGTCGATATGGTAGTTAAGCCAGCCGTCGCAAGGTGTCTTCACCACATATGGCATCGTCGGTCGATATGGCAGTTAAGCCAGCCGTCGCAAGGTGTCTTCACCACATATGGCATCGTCGGTCGATATGGTAGTTAAGCCAGCCGTCGCAAGGTGTCTTCACCACACATGGCATCGTCGGTCGATATGGCAGTTAAGCCAGCCGTCGCAAGGTGTTTTCACTATATATGGCATCGTCGGTCGATATAACGGACAAACCGGCCATCGCAAGGTGTCTTCACCACATAGAGCATCGTCGGTCGGTCGATATAACGGACAAACCGGTCGTCGCAAGGTGTCTTCACCACATATGGTATCGTCGGTCGATATGGCAGCCGAACCGGCCGGCCGGTTTCGGTCGGTTTGCCCGCCTGGCAACGGCGTATCTGGCAACAGCGTGTCTGGAGCTGGATGGTCCGGCCGGCCAAAAATAGAGCAGCGCCGCTGCATCTGTCCGGACCTCGTTTGTCGTGGCCGCCGCCGATGACGTGGTGGAGGGGGCGGGAGGGGGCGGCTGATGGTGGGAGATAGCAGGCCTGTGTCTGATGTGTAACCTATGGGGAGGGCCAGTCAAACCAGGTTGGGATACTCTTCGCCCGCAATCAATCGGCGTGAGAGATTGGAGACGCTACATGACTCAACGGTCGATGTGTCGTAAAACCAATAACCAACAAAACCAGGTTGGGATGTGTCCATGCGTGTCCATGCGTGCGAGGTTGCTCATTTTTAATTTGTTGATCGGCCTGGTTCACATTCTCATGTGAACTGGGCTGGTGTGAGGTCAGACAAGTGTGCATGCATACATCTGTGTTCAGATGCTTATTTTATATACAGAGCAGGTTTAACCTCTGCTGAACGATCTGCGCTGCAGCCTTGCAGCATTGCGGCTTTCATCAGGGTGCACTGTCTGCATAGGTTCACTTACAACAATGCATAACATCCAAATGTACAGAAAATATATAATAACTGCACGCTAAAGACCGCCTCGCCTTGCAAAAAACGCGGATTACGGCAGCACAAGTTCAAAGCCAAATAACTCCAGTTCAGCATTTGCTAAAAGTTCAAGCTGATACCATAGTGTAAGCTAAATAATATATTCCAGATGTGACATAAAACGGCTTTATATCGACTAATGTAACATTTATGTATTATTTGTCCGGTATTCATTTTTACTATTGGAAACAATAACCAAGCGTGAAGACACATCCTTCCAAAATATTCAAGGCCTTTAGACTTAGCAGGATTGTCATATATATATATATATATATATATATATGTTCTGGGCGTTAAATGACCTAGTAGTCGGCGCGCCCCTAAACCCAAATAATTAATCAATCATACATATATTCCAAAAAACTTAATAAACTCAAGACATTTAACTTTGGACTCGGACAGCGGTCCCGATAGCTCAACTGGCTGCAGCCCCCGTCTACACTGACATGCATCACCCGTCCTGGCAAAGTAGGCCACAAGTCGTACACGCGCCTTCAATTAACCTTCTCTCCACCCCTCCCCCATTGAGAGGGCTGGCTGGCAACTGGCCCAGACAGATCGAGAAGGCGGTAGCGGAATGGCCGTGGCATGCATTAACGGCACGTGGGACTCTCAGATTCAATTATGATCTGGCGAGTATTTAACTGAAGCTCTGCCTGGCGCAGCGCGATTATCTCGAATACCACCACAATGGACATCCGCAATACACTAAAGACACATACGGTCAAATTGCTATGGCACGCTCACAGTGACGCAAGATACAGATTTTCTGAGGACAGGAGTAAGTAGTGCTGAAGGTCATATATTTACACTGAGGGTTGGTGTTGAATTTTGTCATACGACGTCACAGTCGTATATTGAGTTCTCCATATTTGTGACTTTTCAACACTCGCGTCAATGCATGGTTCAATCATAAAAGAGAAGCTCGGAATTATGAAAAACACTAAATAACGCAAAACGTCAATGAAAAAAAGAAGATAAAATGATAAAACATGCCATCAAATACTCTCTTGAACATCAACCCTAGTATTCCACGCGCTTGCCGCCCGATACAAAAAGCTGCGCCTCGCAGCTTCCATATTAATGTCGGACAGCTCTAATTTATTCGCGTCAGTTCCTCGAGTGCTCTTACTGGAGATTTCGGAGCAGAACTAAATACTACTAGCCAATGTAAGGGGGTCAGATGTTGCAAGCAGTCTTCCAACCATGGCCAAATCGCGATGCTGAAGCATGTTGTCGAACTTCAGCCCTCATGATTTTAATGAAAATTGGCATACAGTGTTATCTGAGGCCCTCAAACGATTGCTGATAGTTTCAGTTCAATCGGTGCAGCGGTTCACGAATTATAGCCTGCTGCGTTTTTCTAAGTTCGCACTGAAGGTCAAACTTCGAGAGCCGATATCTTAGTGTAATGTAGATATAAATGAGACAAACTATATATCGTTGGAATCGCAATGAGCTCGTCTTTCGATTCCTATGGTCAGGTTGTGGTTCTGTGGACATTTTGAAGATATGGCCCCGTGACCCCAGATAAAGTGACCTGTGGTGACCCCTAGTACAACGATATTGATACAATTATTTACGTAAAGCGAAAGCCTCATCATTTATCGTTCCGATGAAAAATTAAAATCATGTATATTAGAAGCCTAATACCAGTTTCTTTAACAAATATTGGGTGACCTATGTGAAAAATGACGCCTAAATTGGCTGGCTATTCAGTAAGCTTTGTCTCGCAGGTGCCTCTGAAGCGTACAATACCAAGTATGGTACCGATACATTTTACATATGTTGCTAAGTCGCTTGCTTCTCATATCCAGCGCAAACATATTTTGACTAAGCATGGCTGATATAGCCAACAGCAAACAACGTTTAAAGACATTACGCACAGGGAATGAATGATTGCCATCTTCCTAAGTTTGTATCCGCTTCAGAAAGCTAGGCATAAACACTATGACCGTAAATTCGCTGCATAAACGCAAGAGAGATCAAATATTGACGCTGTATTCTGGGTTAATAGTCTGGCGAAAGAACGAGGAGATGCCGCTTTTGCAAATCATCAGATTGGCGACGTAATGAAATCAAACACAAAGATGCTCATTTCTTACATAGTTTCCTGAGCAGAACTATATTTCATAAACAAATTGAGACCTGTGAATTTGTCACACTTTGTGCATGCTATGCAACCACTAAAAATCTACATAATTCATGGGACAATGGCATTGTGACGCACTAGTTTATTTCATTTATTAACTCGCGCCCTGGAGGGCCTCGGAAAATTACGCGCACTGGAGGGGGAGGCGGATTCCGCCCCCTAAGATCTCGGCTCCTACTAAGGCTAGAGCAGCGAAATTCGCAGGGTTGATGGGCACGATAGTGAACGCTATTGTGTGCAAATTTCATGACCTTAGGTCCATATCTTCAGGGACAAATGAGGTCAAAATAGCAAAATGTTCTGGTTTTGCGTGGATTGGCTTGTCAATGTTATGGATCGCTGTGATTATGTTTAAATGCTCCAAAATTGGCATTAATTATGTTTTGGACATTACTAATGATGCAATACAGATGCCATATCCGCCATTTGACTTCAGGTCACCTATATAGGAGCACTTTAGCATGGCATTACCTGCTCCAGTTACCGGAACCGGGCTGTTCACCCGACTGCTCCGTTGGGCGGTTCGGCACAATCGGCTTCCCAAAGAAAGGAGTGAAATACATGAATAAAGTATGGAAACGCTTAGGCACACAATGACAAACAGTAGATTTCTGGATGTGCAGGGAGTAACATGTAAAGTGACATCAATCGCATGACAGTCATTTGCATTTTTGACAACATTCCAGTTGACAAAGTTTGGTTCTATTATCATGTCATGAACTTGACCTGACTTGACCTCGGCGACCTAACATGACTTTTAAATTGCATAGCATAACAAAATGCATCAAAGAAGTCGCTAGTGTTGTCAAGAACAGTTCCATTTTACCAATATATGGGAAGCGCATCAGCGCCGACTTTTGTGGTCTAGAACTGCGAATTGTGTTTACTTGAATGGCCCCAAACTTGAAAAGTTATCGGCCGAATTAAATTTGACTAACTTTAAACAATGCGCATATCATTTCCAAGTAGCTACTAAGAAAATTGCGTATATCGGCCGGTACAATATGGAGTTATGTACCAAAAATCGGAGGGGTGGGCGGATTTCGCCATCCCCCTCCAGGGCGTGTGTCAACCTGTCATAAACTTGACCTGACTTGACCTCGGTGGCCTGACATGACTTTGAAACAATATAACATAACAATGTACACCGAGCAAGTCGCTAGTTTTGGCAAAAACGCCTCCTTTTTGCCAAGATACGGGAAGCGCATCATCGCCGATATTTGTGGTCTGGCGCTGAAAAATTGTTTTGACTTTAGCGACCCCTAACTCGAAACATTTTCGGTTGATTTTCATTTTTCGTACTTCAAAGAACACGTCTGTCATTTATGAGCAGATATACAAACAATGGCATATATCTGCCGGTACAATCTGGAGTTATCGACGGATAACCGGATGGATGGGCGGATTTCGCCCCCCCCCCCCCTCCAGGGCGCTTGTTAATAGCATGAAAACCACATTCAGAGACGCCCAATTACGCCTGTAGTCCTAATACTTTTTCCTACTCACACACGGACACACACAATTTGTAAAATAAGCGATTTTGTTCTTCATTGCATAGTGCATGCGTAGGCACCATTGCACATGTACGGTCCAGAGGGATAGCGTTCTTTCATAGCACTTCACTTCTTGCTCACCCTCACGACACGTCCCGGGTCACCGGAGAGTTCGTGCACAGCGATGGACGTGAGTTCTGAGGGCGAGAATCTGTGGAACCGCTGTTTACCTTTCATCGGAACTGCTCTCGAGAATCGCTGTCGGAGATAAGGCGCAGCTTCTTTCACTTCCTGAGAGCTGACAAAGACGAACTTGACAGAGCTGACATACTTCACATCATATCTATACCACTCAATACCAAAGAGGTATAGCGGTTGATGTATCTTCCTTCGAACATCTGGCCACCAACTATATTAATCAATGTACATAACAAGCAGGTAATTCATAATATATTCAAAGAAGTCAACGGAATATAAGATATATGAGAAGCCACTTGTCCTCAACGGCGATGCACCTAGGATGGGTAAGGTCACGTCGGCTTCAAGATAGCTTGTTGGTGGTGGATTGGAGTTTAGGGGCCGTCGACATCAAGGGTCACTTTGCGCCCAAAGATAGCTTGTTGCATGGTTGGTGGTTTCATCCGAAGGTGCGTAGTTCTCGCCTCAGACACAGGACTTGATGCATTTCCGCTGGAAGTTTGGCTGCTGAGTCACTGCTTGAGTCACTTAACTGAACCGGCATTGGGATTGGGATATTTTTAGGATCCTTAAGCAACCTTCCAATGCATTTCGTGCACAGGAAAACGTCCTTCTGAATTCGACTGTCATTCACCAGTTCGACCAGTTGCTCAGATGGTGGCCACACATTTAGTTATATGAGATCTATGGTACTTATACGGATCTGAACAGTAACGCCGTACCGTTGCTCCGACCTTACGAAATACCAGGATAAAACAGCACCGTTTCACTTTGTTAAGAACCAGACCTCTTCACCTCGTGCCTGGTGTCCACTGAGCACACGATTCTGATTCAACGCTCACGGTTTCATAAGGGCTCCCTTATCTTATCGCTCCGCTCGAGTCAGCCCGGTCGGTTTACGTGGCGCAACTAGAGCCCCCCTTCCCCTAAACAGCGGGGATAAAGGACAAGGCAGCGTAAACTGGGATCGAAGTTCACAGATAACGCTATCCCGTTTCGCACCAACTGGGGTCTGCGTGGATGTCGACTGCCGAACGTCCACTGTCCTCCGAAGCCCGTGCGTGCTTACCGGTGTGCATCAGTAATGTTGCACATCTGACATTTAATCGCATCCCAGCCTGGTCTAAATGTGAGTTTAGTGTTGGAAATAAGATTGAGAGGTTTATCAAAATTTGCCGAACACATCCGTAGCACACTACGATGTTGCACTCTTTCGAAGAACCGGAAAACAAAGCATACTGAACAGCAGGCCTATTGAAGCGTCATTTTTTGGCGCATAAGTCAGGCAATATCTTTTTGCAAAAACTGCTATTAGGCGCTTAATATACATGGTTTTGATTTTGTCATCAGAAAGATAAATGATGAGGTTTTCGTTCTACAAAAACAATTATATCAATATCATTGCACTAGGGGTCACCACACGTCACGTTATCCGAGGTCACGGGGTAATATTTTCAAAATTTTCACAAATAAAAAACTGACATTAGAAATCGAACGATGAGCTCATTGCGATTCCAACGGAATATAATTTTCATAATTTATATCTACATGACACTAAGATATTGGCTATGAAAGTTTGACCTTCAGTGCGAACTCAGAAAAACGCCGCAGGCAATAACTCGTGAACCGCTGCTCCGATTGAGCCAAAAAGCTCAGAGATCGTTTCAGGGCCTCAGATACCCCTGTATACCAATTTTCATCAAAATATGTGACATGAGGGTGTTACGCCATGTTTGAGATATGGTGGACGGCACCAGCAACGAGGTCGTGGTCGCTGAAGGAGCATTTCACGACACGTGGATCGGTCGTGAGGTCAGGTCGCGTCGCGATAATGTGGTCGATGAGGGTGGCCGTAGTCGGGGTGGTACGGGTTGGCGCGCTGATGAGCTGCTAGAACGCAAGCTCCTGAAGCATCTCTATGTACCACTGAACCCCTGTCGCATTTGGTTGGAGTATGTCCAGGTTTATATCACCCAGCAAGTAGCACGGCTGATTCTTGGTGAGCACATGCGTTAGCTGGTGGTGCAGGTCCTCCAGTGTTGGAGCAACTGGCGCTTTCGGTGGTCGATATAACACACCGAGAATGAGCGGAGATTTGCCTGAGAAACGGAGCCAGAGACTCTTTAATGGAGAGCCAGTAGTGGGTACCGACAGCATTTCCGCGCGCGCGATGTGACCCTGTATAGGGCGCATAAACCCACCGCCGCGTGACGCGCGGTCGCGCCTCTCCACGATATAGCCGGGAAAAAGTAGGAGCCTGCTATCCACGTCCTCACTCAGAAACGTCTCACTGATGCACATAATGTTTAGGTCCTGTGAGCTGAGTAGAATGTCCACATCATCGATTGATGGCATCAGGTGGTTGACATTTAAATGAGCCATCGTGGTATTGCGATCCTGTCGCGGTCGTTCCTCGCCGGGCTGGTCACATAAGCGGGCTGTCTGCCGTGCCGTCAGTCTGGGTGGAGGGGTCAAAAGCCGGTGCGCTGTGTAGGCAGGCCGCCGGGTGTCGGAGTGGCTGACGCCTGTTGTCGCCTCTGCCGCACGCGGAGGTGCTGGCAACGCCTTCAAACGATAACATTTAACAATGTGCAACGTCGAGCTGTGCTTTGTATGTTACACCGACCTTGTCGGACGTCATCATTGCAATCTATTCGCTATGTCGTCTTTATCTATTTATAGCACCTCCTCAATCGTTAACAAATATAGCTAAATTAGATAATCGGACGAATGTATATGCACGTCGATAATGGGCTCCACTAACACTCCGATTCAGGAGGTAGTCACCCCACCCCACCCCATCCTCCCCAGCATGTCGTAAATTTCGCCTTCGTGTTCTTAAAATAAAGCTCATACTTAACTCAGCTGAAAGGTCGGGAGGATTCCTTATTCACCCGCCCCCTCTCCTGTCAGATCCTCGCACGATGTCTCGGGGGAGGTGGTTAATAATCCCCTCTAAATTGCGAACGGTGCAGGAACACGTACCGGATATCACTGGAAAGATCTCGACATGCATGGCTCTAAGATGATCTCATTTGTTGCATTCAAATAATTTTGCGACTCAAAGTGATTGTTCAGATGCATATGACCCGATACGTCTCGGGGATGCCGTGGTGCTCTGGAAGCTAGAGTACGAACAATTACGTTAAAAAATTGGCTAATTCTGGGTAATTTTGGACGCCGATTTGATGTATGATGTAACCGTGGTTACCAAGTTATAACTGAATGCTTTCGATGAAGGTTGGATATGCTTAGAAAATTTGCAGTAAGATATGCTTTGTTGTTAATTATCAAGGAGGATAGAATACATTTGATTATGCTTCCATGCCGCACGCTACCTTTTCCTAAGCGACATTTGTTGCAGAAATTGCTATCTTCAGCAGTTATTCACACACTTGCAGGTATTTAACGTTGGCGGGATTGGTGAACTTGAACCTTTTGAAATATCCATTACATATGTTATATGAGGTCTTTAGTTTGCTTTTCATGAAAGTTGAAGATCGAATACATGTTTGCTTTACCAGTATGATCGGAAAACTGCGACGAATGTGGGTGACATTTTATCCTGACACGGGCCTGACCTGTAAAGTGAGCCGAAAGAAAGAGAGAGAAAGAGAGAGAGAGAGAAGCATGTTTCAAAGAGTTCTGAAATTTTAAGGATGGAGCTAAATCGTACCGTTATCGCATCTCGGTATATTCCTTAGAGCAAATATTCAAAAGGAATCAAATTGATACCCCTATGAAGAGTAAAGAAATATCCCGCACTGCGATGGTTAACTCGTTTTCCAATATCAACTTTTCCTCTTGGCAATACCGGCTTTGTAATTTGCACTGCAAACTTGGCTGATGGTCTTCCACCAAGGCGGATGAGAAACCCGCGACATGAATAAAATTTAACGAGCTTAAAATACTGGCTTACGATTTTACGAAAAAAAGGCTTCAGTGTTCTATTCAAAAGTCCGCAGACATGTGATAGGCCCGAGAAACAAAGAGTCTCCGGTGTCCGGCCAAGTTCCCACGATTTCAGGCCTTATTGAACCTTGCTTTTATTTCAGTTCATCCACAATGTTTCACTCGCACCAAGCAATTACAAGATCCTCCATATGCTCGTCATTGCCGCTGACGCGCTCCGATGTCACGAACACCGACATGCTTGGGCACCTTGGCTGTCATTCGTGACGTAACGGAGCCCCAGCTGATTGGGCACTGGACTGGTTCTCCGCTGTGACTTGCGACCCCGGCTGGGAGTGATGACGTAACTTCGTCGGCTGCGCCTGATGAGCTCAGTTGAGCCGTGTCGGCACCACAGTCCAGTTCAGACCGAGTGGTGGTGGTGGAGCCTGTGTGCGCTGAGCACGTGGATGCGAACGAAAAAAAAACCTGCCTCGGGCAGGCAGTGTTGGAAGGTCCTGGAACGCATCGGCTGTGGTTCGTGATTCGTGATAGACACACGGAGACGTCACATGTTTGTAATGTGTCTGTTTCTGTGGCCGTGTGACCACGTGTGAGAGGAGCGACCGGAGCCGTGCAGAAGAGGTCAAAAGCTGGAGGAGGCCACGATGCGGCGGGACTCATCAAAAACGACTCGAATTCACCAACCGCCAGCACCGCCATGTTGGTTCCGGACAGTTTTATATGGATCGTTTGTGGCGTGGCTGCTGCTGCAAGCTGCTACTGAATACTTCACAGTCACCGCACTGACCGCCTATACCCATATAACCTTGTTCGAAACTGAGAAGCAAGTGGACTCGGCCTTCTTGAACGTGCTTGTAGTGGGACTTCTGACAGCGATGCTAGCTTTATTACTTGTGTACGGAATTTTTGCTACGCAGAAGCTTGTGGTGATATCCTGTTCAGCCTTCCTCGGCACTCTTCTCATCCTGAACATATTGGCCGTTGGGGTCTTGATGTCAAGTCGGGTAAGTGTTTCTTTTTCTTCCTGCGCGGTCCTTTGCAAATTCCATTATCGTTAATCTTCATTCCGATCTGATATGTGCGATGGGGATGCGAACTAAATGTGCAACGTAGGACGTAGGACCAGTGCGCTTTTTTCTCAGCTACCTACCTAGTCGTTTTATGCTACACCTGTTGACTAGTAGGGGCTGGGACGGCCGAGTGGTTAAGGTGCTGAGCTCTGGGTACCAAAGGTCCCGAGTTCAACACTCAGCACTCGGGACATTGCCCAATTCCGCGATCCACCGGCAAAACAGTGTGGGCGGCGCTATTAGCCATGGTCGTAAACGTGCATCGAGAACTACTAGAAAACAAAAAACAGACTATTGACTAGTACCTAATCTCGCCACACATGTACTTGAAAGGATGTAGCACACTGGACACCACCTCTCGTGCTCACCTATGGGAAGTATGATTTAAAAACTGTTCCAACGCTTTTAATAATCTCGCATTGTGTTGAAGGTATGTAGACGCTTACGTATTGCTGATCACTATCCGAACATGAATGTGTTTCATCATCCAAATATTTGCTTTAGGAACTCTACGTAGCGGATTTTTATTGCAAATAGGTATGTAAGTACCTACCTAGGTATTACCACCGATCACAGTTCGGACGTCTGCAAAGTGTGTGAAGAATTCGCGGCAAATGGAAAATGCGAAGTCGGGTTCAGGCCTCAACAGTGGCAAAATAATATGATGGCATGGTGATTAAAGCCAGAAGTAGGTTGTCGGTTCGTGGGAGTTTGGGTACCAGGTACGCATGCTGGTGCTTACCTACATATCCGTTTGAAAACAACCTGGCGGCCCCTAACCTTCTTTCTGTTGATGGCCTTCGACTGGTCCTCAAATGTTGTTCGATGCGTTGTGGTTTCTGACACCTCCCCAAGACGGCAAGTATTCTGGCGCGTCTATTACTGCAACTCCCAAGCCTTTATCAGCAGGTCTAAATTATATATCTCGGTCTGTCGTTACCTCACCAATCGCGGGGTCTTCCCTGGCACTTAGGTTCTTGTAGTTTTATTCTTAACTCCAGGCAGGATACTCTTAATGACCTCATCTATGTGAATGTGTAACCATGAATATCTCCCTTTTTCCCGGAGCCCAAGATTACTTTTTAAATCGTGAGTCTCCGCCACTATTCCCGCTACCCTCAGTCGATTTCTACTCTGCCCCTGTCATTGTGCCATTACTCCCTGAACCTCGCCAACCTCTCCCATTCCTTGAGCTCGGAAGCCAACTGGAGAACTGATTGTCGGCGGGTCGATACGGATCCCAGTCCCTTTCGAAGAAGTGGCAGTTGGTCGGGTGACAAAGTTGTTCTTGACTCGTTGGTTACCTCCATCTCCCCTCCCCTCATCGGGGGTTCATCGGTTTCACCTCGGAACACGACAAATCGCGGACGACTGTGGGGACGCGTCCCCACGTCTTCCACGGTCAATCCCCACCCATTCGATTGAATGCGGATACTTATAAAATGCAAAATATTCGACCAAGGTCAACTGCTTCTTCTTCAACAGGTCGGAATTCCATGGGTGAATGTCTCGTGAAGACAAGGTAGTGAAGACGTGAAGACTGTTCGGTATAAGCGCGGTTCAACATTGTATTTCAGTAAAATAACATTACGCCATGCCCTCTCCTGTAGCTAGCCAATAATTGTATACCACTAACGCATATGGCACATAATTTCTCAAGCATTATAATGTTGTCTGTCTTCTCCTTCCTTGCTGGAAAAGTTCCGCAGCAATCGCAAGCATGCTTTAGTTTTTCTGTTTGTTGTAGAATGCCTTGCGCATGGACAGCATATTGCCACCTCTTCCAGTCCAGGGGACGAATTATTTCGATTGAGTTATAGTGTTTCCGAACAGAGAGTTGCATGAAAAATAAATCAGCGCAATGTGCGTGACGAGTTTTCGCAATGGATGTCCAATTTATATGCTGGACGACCTCAAAGGTCAATGGTTATTTCCTAGCCAATTTTGCATCTCACAATAATCAGGCATTTTCTCGTCTAAGTTACCTGTATAGATCAAATACCAGACAATAATTGTATGCTCAGTATGATAGTAGAGTTGTGCAGTACTAGCAATGTACGATGTGTTTCATCTTGTCCTATAGGTCAAGGAGCAGACAAGGTCGAAATGTTGACCCAATTTGGAAGCTTCATAAATGGTGCCTGGGAACATTACTCTTGCACTTGTAGCCTGTCTCATTGAGCAAAGTTCCGGTGAAAGTAATAAGTAGTAAGTCGTAGTTGTAAAATTAAGTTTCATTGAACAAAATATGCAATTTTAATTTACTACTTTACATCTATTACTTATTATTTGCTATTTACTACTAACCTGGGCTATATCCATGCCGGCCGTTTCATAAAAGCTCAACAAATTACTTCTTACAACTACAACTCGGTCGTAAATAGCAAGGAGAGCTTACTATAAAGGCTTACGCTGCTCTGAGCCATCGTACATTCATGTCAGTGCATCCCATGTTGAATATTTGAACATTTTGAAGCCACGTTCAACCAGTCGTCACGCTTTAACGGATAAAGACATAAAGACATAAACGATTTGTGCAACTATGAGTCACAAGGGCCCTTCTTGGTTGCACTCTGTACACTGAACCAGTTGCCCACCAAATCTGTCAATCAGCCCTCCCTGTAATACTGAAAAGCAAGCCCTCTATTCTTATAATGATTGTTTATGCTGTTTTAAAGGTGTTCAATGTGCTGCTCCTGACAGTGTTTTCTGGCAGCTGGTTCCAGTGTTCTACTACCCTGTTGGTGAAGAAAGGCTGCCTTAACCTTGTTCTGCTGTGGTGAACTTTAATTTTGAATTTATGACCTCTAATTGCATCATTTCTGTTCAATTCAAACATTTCCCCAAGATATTCCCTCTCCAGACCATGGACAAATTTAAAGACCCCGATGAGATCTCCTCTCAGCCTTCTATATCTAAGTGAAAACATATTCAATTTCTTCAATCTTTCCTCATATGCCAGGTTGCTTATACCATTAACCACTTTTGTAGCCCTCTTTTGTTCTCTCTCTAAAAGCCAACAATCTTTTTCATAGCTAGGAGACCAAGCGTGGATGCAGTATTCCAAATGCGGCCTGACATATGCACAGTAAAGCTTCCTGATGACTTCCTCACTTCTGTATGATACCTTCCTATTTATTGCCCCGAGCATTCTCAGTGCCTTCTTCCTGGCTTCCTTGGTCTGTTCTGATGTCCCCGATTTTGTGTTTAGAATAACACCTAAATCCTTCTCCTGTTGAGTCACTGGTAGCACTTGGCCACCCATCATATGCTGCTTACCTACATGCATGATTTTGCACTTATAAAAATTTAATTTCATTTGCCATTCTTCGGACCACTTCACAAGTTCGTCTAAGTCTTTTTGCAGCGAAATATGCTCATTCTGACCAGTTATTTCCCTAAAGACCTTCAAATAATCCGCAAATTTCAAAACTTTACTGCTTAGGCCACTTTCAATGGTATTTACAAATATAATGAACAGTAATGGCCCCAGTACTGACCCCTGGGTGACTCCACTAAGAACATTTTGCCATGATGACCTTGTACCATTGAGCATCACTCTGCTGTCTATCTGAAAGCCACAACTCTATCCATTTCAAGATGCTACCTGCAATACCATGGGACTGAAGCTGTATCATTAACCGTTTATGTCTTTATGCTTATGTTTTTTATGTTTATAACCTTGTCAAAGGCCTTACTAAAGTCATGATATGCTACAGCATCCTGATTTCCCTGATCAAATTGTTCTGTGGCGAAGTTCAAAAAGTCCAACAGATTTGTGAGACACGATCGTCCTTTTCTAAACCCATGTTGAGTATCTTGAATCAATCTGTTACCTTCCAGATAACTAACTATTCTATCCTTGATAATTGATTCGGGTACCTTGCATACTAGGGATGTGAGATTTACTGGCCTATAGTTTTCACCTTTCCCCCTTTCTCCTTTCTTGAAAATAGGAACTACATTTGCCCTTTTCCAATGTGTTGGAATCTCATTTTGTGAAACTGATCTACAAAATATTATACTAAGTGGAAATGCCAGTTCCTTTTCAGTTTCCCGCAATACCCTAGCATACATTTCATCAGGTCCTGCTGCCTTGTTTGGCTTTATTTTCCTGATATGATTGTAAACAACATCACTATCAATGAAATCTACATCATTTATCAGATCACATGTCACTGAACTATGGTTTACGGTCGGCAGATTGGTCACATCTTCCAATGTAAACACTGATTTAAACTGCTTGCTCAGCTCCTCAACCATCTCACTGTCCTCACCCAATGTAGTCCCGTTTACTTCCAGTGGGCCAATTGTGCTAGAAACTTTCCTCAGCTTGTAGAAACTAAAGAACTTTTTACTGTCCCCATTACAATTTCTAGCTAAATCCAGTTCTTTTGCCCGCTTTGGTGCTTTGGTTTTTTGCTTCACAGTGTCTCTAGCTTTTCGATACGCCTTTAGATTAACGACATTTGAGGCTTCTTTAAAGACTCTAAATGCAGTTTTCTTAGCCTTAATTGCTTTTATCAAGTCTGGTGTAAGCCATGCTGGCTTTCCTACCCTTCTTTTGCGTCTTTGCTTTTGGGGGACATATCTAATCTAAATTTCCTTCAAGTAAGATTTGAACTTTTCCCACATTTCACAGGCATTTAAATTGGAGAATTCTTCTTCCCATCTGAGGGCACTTAACGCCGCTCTCATGCAGTCAAAGTCTGCTCTGTTGAAATTTGGAACATTTACCAAATTATCCTTAATAATTTTCCCTACATGTGCCTTGAATCTAACAATGTTATGGTCACTTCTTCCCAAAGTTTCTCCTACAGTCACGTCTTGAACCAAGTCACTTAAATCCGGGAATACAAGGTCCAAGAATGAGCCATGCCTGGTAGGTTCCGATACCAACTGGTGTAAGAACAGGTCCTCTTCAAGGCATTTCCTAAACATTTTGCATGATGGGAGCCAACACCAACATTTTCATATCCTTTTAGATTAAAGTCACCAAGAATAAGGCACTTCCTCTGAAAGTTCAACTGATTTCCTCACAAATCACCTTGTCAAGCTCCAGTTGCTGAGAATGTGGCAGGGTTCCTGATCGGTAGAAAGCTCCTATCCTCAGAGTATTGCATTTGCCTTTTCCCACAGTGACATCAAGCCAAATGGACTCCACAGACACATTTTTATCCCTTGTTACTTTTTGAGACCTGAATAAGCTATTCACATAGAACATTACACTACCCCCTTTCATTGCTGGACCCCTATTCCACGAATACATATTGTATCCCTGGATCTCATAGTCCTGCAAGTTATCTCCAAAATACCCTTCACTGACCCATGCTTCCGTAATGCAAACAAAATCTGGTTCCTCCTCAACAACATAACACTTGAACTCATCAAATTTGGATCGGATACTCTGAGCATTAAACATCATACACTTAACAAATGCTCCATAACCACCTTCGGCTTTTTCGTACTGAGGAGTTCTTTTATCACTAGATGAACTATCACTCTGCCTCCTTGAACTACTGCTGTCCCTATTTGCTGACTTTGAGGTTCTGTTGCCTTGGCTGACACTATTGGAACATTCCTGAGTTGGCAATGCAATTTCCCTCCCCACCCCATTTCCTAGTTTCCCTGAAGGACATGCTCATACACTTTGCCTAACACATGGACCCCCTTCTCGGAGAAGTGCAGGCCATCCCTCTGATAGTGGCCCCACGATGCATAAAACCTGCACCACTCGTCTACAAAGGTGAAACCTAACTCATGGCAGAGCTTACCTACACTGGCGTTGGCTGCCAGTGCCCAAGAGCTCCACTCAGGGGAGGCTCTAGCCCTAGGCAAAATTGCCGTTACAATGACTCTATTGTTACCCTTCAAGGTGGCCAGAAGGGCCCTGTAGTCCTGGAGAAGCTCCTCACTCCTAGCAGGACCTATGTTATTTGCCCCTACCTGTACTATAACTGTACTAAACTGGTGATCACAGGTGACCTGTGCCACCACTGGTACCAGGTCCTTCACCTTGGCACCAGGCCTGGTGATGCACCTCCTGTCCTTCCTACTTTACAGAATACCCGATCTAAATGTCGCACACGAGAGTCGCCTACGACCAGCACTGTCTCCTTTCTAATACTATCATGGGGGCAGTCCTCCAATGCCTGGAACCTATTCGATGTTAATATGCCTGCCCTCTGGGCCGTTCGACTAGGCTTCCTCCCGCTCCTACCACCTGCCACTTGCCACTCATTGACCCTTTCCTTAGGTTCGCGTCTCCAAATCCTCCACCCCCTGGCCTCATGCCACTTCTCCTCCTGTGGCCTACCAGAACTACCCCCCCCCCCCTCTGTTCACTATTAACACTCCCCTCTCGAGAAATCCCAGCCACCTCCACGGTAGAGGAAGCCTCAGCTACCTGGTGGCCTGCGACCACCTGGGCATATGATGTCCCTGCTACGGAGTGACCCCTTGCTGCTTTTTCTTGCCTACCCTGTGTAACAAGGGCAGCCTTGAGCTTGGAAAGCTCTGCCTTAAGGGTCCTAATCTCTTCCTCTAGTGCCTGCATCCTGGTCGAAACCATCCTACAGGCTGCAGCTTATGCTAGATTTAGATTCAAATCAACTCGCTAAACAACCGACAAAAAAGCCAACTATTTTTCACTATAAATCGCTACCTCCTATACTGTCAGTTAATTATCTAAGTACCTCAAGAATACCAACACTCTAAGCAGAAACTATTAAACAATTGTTTGTTTGTTTGTTTGTTTGTTTTTTTTTTTTTAAATAATAAATAAATTAAATGTCTAATCTAATTGTCTTCTAGACAAGTAGACAACTATATGAATGTTACTTTTGATATCACTTATGGCTAGACAGAAAAATGAACAGTCACACAGCACTTATGAATATCACCAACTTAGTACCAATTAAACTCTATCTTGAGCTTAAACACAAAGCACACAATGCACCACAAAACTAAATAAAGTATGTTAGGAAAATATTAATGTTTTCTAATGTACTTATGATATCTACACACTTGTAATATCTCCAACTGAAAAAAAAACTAAATGCTAAAATACTCCAAAAATGAAGAAGCCCATATACCTCTACCATTACCCGGTATATGTAGATTTACCTAGGGTAACTGAAGCTAACTATTTAAATCCTCACCTAAACTTTAGCGCCAAAAAGACAAAAACTTTTTCCTCTACACTACAGAAATCGAAGCCACGAGGCCGCGCCTAAAAACAAGATGGCGCTCGGCAGCCTCGCTAGGTTGATGTAGTATAATTTGCGTGCTACGAAAGTGCTTCTCAGATAAAAACTAATGAAATATAATCACAGAAGTAATTGCTAAACACCTATCCACAGCTTAGACTAGTTTACTGCTCTGTTCTGCAACGACTTATCTGGAAAGCTGGAGCTCCAACGGACGTCCTTCCACCGTGACACCTGGCGGCAAACTGATAAAGGATAAAGGTATTTTAATGAAACTTTTCAGCGTTTGCTTTTCTCCAGGGATGCAACAAAACGTATGAGATAAGTTTATCATTTTTTCAGTTTTTGATTGCTTGCTTATTTTGTATATTTGCCTGTTGGAGTTCAAATAGAAGATTCTGGCTGTAGTGAGCATTTTTTATTGGAGCAAGTTGACTTTTGATAACGTTTCTTGTTCAACTCTACCCATTAAAAAGGAAAATTAAAGAACAATGAAAAACTTACAATTTTGCAATTTCAAAATATTACATTTAATTTAAGTTGTGATTTATCGGTGGTCAAAAATGTAATGGCTTTGGTCAATTTCGCTTTCCTTTTCTGGTTCCAAATAATTTTTGTTTCAAACCTCCCTCAAAATGAACCCCCAGAGCTATAAGGTAAGTCTTGAAACTCTAGGACCCCTAGTGACGTCACTATTTGGGGGGGAACATTTTGGGGGTGGTATCTGGCCCTACACGTCGAGCGCTTTCCGCAGACACCTATTTCATTTTCGTGCGACGCTTAGTTTGGAGATTAGATGGGGGTCTCTCGACACCCCTCGTTACGGGGTGTGAGGATCTGACAGAAGATACGAGTTAATTCAGCTCCACGCAGATATATATATATATGTGTATATACATATGTATATATATATATATATATGTGTGTGTATATATGTATATATATGTATATGTATGTATATATATATATATATATATATATATATATATATATATATATATATATATATATATATATATATATATTTGTGTGTGTGTGTGTGTGTGTGTGTGTGTGTGCTTATATATACTAGCACTGTATGGATGATGCAGTTGGTGGCTACATTTTGGCTGAATGATATATTTTCCTCAAATAGTGTGGCGTAGCTTCAGCACGATCTCTTGAAAGAGACTGTTAGTACACTGCACGATGGTACCACCTCATTCCCAAACAATGGTGAACACCACCTTATTCCCAAACAATTGAGCACCACCTCATCCTCCATGATGAACGATAAGCATCCGTCATTCTGATGCGTCATTCGCAGGCCAGTTCGGTAACCTGGTTTCGGGCCGTGATAAACATGGGAAGTGCACCGGCTCCGAGTCGGTCGTAATCACTTACGGTCGCAAGTCAGGCCATGACCTGTTCACATCGCACGCTGCTGAGACCATGACCTGTTCATATGCGCCCGTGAATGCACGTGTGCATGTATTCACAAATGCACACGAGTGTTTATGAATTATGTCTAGAGACCTTGCTCGCTGGGATTCCATCCATTTAGCGATTAGAGCAAATGCGATCGTCACTGCTGATCACATTTTTGCGAACAACTCAGTGCATTAGCTTGAAATTGAGGTTCAAGTTCATTGACCGAACGTGGTGCAAGCATCTAATTTCCAGGGCATGGGCTTGCGTTAAGCTAGAAAGAAGGCACTCCATTCGTCAGCAATATTTCTGAGTTGTTCCGGGTGTCATCCCAGCACCCGTGAAGAAATAACCTGTCTGTATGTGCTGGTGAGAGTGTGCCATGGAATCATCTGTTTATAGTCTACGAAGTTCAGGTGGCGTGCTACTGGTCGCAAAATGACCTTAGTAGTCGATGCGCCCTTAAGCCCAAATAATCAGTCAATCGGATGGAGTGCTAATTGCTGTGTCCGGAGATTGCCGTCGGCGGCGTCAGACGTTCGTGCACATTTCGGAATGTGCGACTGGTGTCGACGAGTGTTTCGACACCACTGTCGGGCTGACTGCAAGTTTGTTTGATCGACTGATGGTGTGTATAGTTTGGCAGTCACGACCGCGTCGGTTCAGAATAGCTCGCCACGGCGTGACTGGGTGTGGTCGGATTTTGTATTATATCCTTCCCTCAACAGGATCGACCCTTTTACAGTTGTCAAATAGTTTCAAGCGTTCGCGTACACATAGTCACGCATACAATTGAATGCCGGTGTAAGGCAGTGCATTAGGGACGCGGGACCAACGAGCACAAGAGGCGACATTCTGAGATTCCACTACCGTTGGCACATGGTATGGCGCAATGCCGTGGGCATGGTGCTTGTGGGCCAACCTCAACTGCCCTCTATTGGCAACTGATAAAGGCTAGCGTCTTATGACGTCCAGTTTGCGTAATCGGTGTTTGGCGGAGGAGCCCGATTGTGGTAGCATTGTCTGAAGTTGTGACATATCTGTATGAAAGACAACCCATTTGACGAATTATCGAATCGGTATAGGCGTCACGTGACGTACCGGTGCTTTTCTCTCACACCCTTCCCATTCAGTTTAGGTCGTACACAGCCGTTCGGCGCGGGCACGCTCCATCGGACTGGCGCCTGCCAAGCCGTCGCCCGGCTTCGAGGCGCGCAGGTCACGTGATGTGACGTAATAGCCACGTAATCGGCGCACTACGTCGCAAGCGGGTGTTAAAAGTGGCCTGATGTCGGAAAGGGCGACATTTCACACTCGGTAAATGGCTGCATGAAATGGGTGCATTGGTGCTATTGCATCGGTGTTATCTGATGGTGTGCTATTTGTTTGGGGCTGGGGGAGTGGGGTTCGCACAGTGGCCAGTCGAAATCGTTACAACGATTACTTTCATCCAAGCAGGCATGCTGTATTCTTTCTGGACCGTTCCCTACACTTCTACAGTACTGCTATTTTGGCTAGACGCGAATTTGTTTTTGGTGCCAAGCAATAGAACGTGTTCTATAAGACAGTGTGGAAGATAAGAATGAATGTTCGGATATGCTGGACTCATATTGGTTTAATTAGTTTCGCTTGCTTTTCCATTAATAATTTATATCTTGTTTACTATAGGTTTTAATTCTAAGTAATGTAGTACGAAGATATCAATTGTGGTGAATGGGGTATGATTGATGTTAGTAGGTGTTTTAGATCATGCTTATACATGCATAATTATGCTAGTAACAGGTGCAAACGACAGTGGAATCAGTACCTTTGTTCGGGTACGTGATGTCATTCAGACTTGTCATGGCAGTGAATTCGGTAACTTCCTTCGGTCATGTGATGCTGGTGAGATTGGCCATTGAAGTGGATCTAGTACCTTCATTTTGGTATGCCATGGTAGGTATGACTAGGCTTCTTATGGTAGGTATGCTGGGACAGTGGTGAAGAGTTAGTTTAATGCGTCACTGGTGCGAGAATGCATTTATAGTCACCAAATAAGAGGAGCATTTCTCATCTGTAATGAATCAACATTACTGTGTTCGCAAAGTGCAAGCACTGACCAAGCATGCCTCCGGGTATGACGTCATAAGTTAGTGGTCGGACATGACAAATCATTCATTGAACCGAAATACCCGCAAGTGTGTATTTAGCCTAATAATGACACGATATCGCTGAACGTGGTTAGGCAGCCGCTATGAAAACGTTCAGGCCGCTCAGGGTGGTATCTGTCCCATCAGCAGGGAAGTGCATGCAGCCTTGGTTTTGACAATCAGTATTCGTATCTGCACAGCTGATCCTGCAGATTGCCCTTCTTAGCGCAGTCTATTTACTTATGTACAAACATACAGCCACTCAATTCGGACTAAACCATTGCGAATTATATTTAATACAGTTGCACAAATGCGTATGACATGACGTAATTCGTATAACACATTACCCGTCACACCTATGCAGTGTAAAATAATTCACCATGTGGCCTGGAAATGCACAGTTAATGGAGTTGTGGTATTTCATCCCCGTCTTCAGCTTTTACCATTTTGCCACATGATGTATGCACAGTCATGCACACAACTGCTAAATAATGTAAAATGCATGTGACTGAAGTGAAAGGCATTCCGCTTTTTAATCCTTAAGTGGCAATCCTTTATTTTCTTCCAATCTTTCACTATTCCCAAGCAACTTCTTCCTTCATCCACACAGTTAATGGTGAAGTAACTTTAGGACACTGCACCTATGCAATACGCGTTATTTGCAGCCGGTTATTCTGCGTAACAATTTCGCCCCGTTTTTTTTCCAGCACAAATGCTGTATTACGCTTACCAGGCGCTACGAACTAACATTCTCAGCGTCTGTTGAATTAAGGAGCTATCTTCAGAAGAACTGTCAATCCCACGCGTCCAGATGCGCTGTTTTTGGCAGGCGGCCGTCCAGCGAGAGGTCGGCCGGTCGGCTCGGCCAGCGCCGACGCCAACTAGCTTCTATCAGGCGCTACTGGTCCGCAGCGGCATAATCAGCTACTGTGACGTCACTGGTCAATCGATGCGAGTTGTGCACCGGGCTGGATAAGAACAGAGCCCTCGCATCGACTTTTGCTTCTAACCTATTGGCCATAGTCAAGGCGTTAGGGGGCTGTAGAGGGTGTGTGAGTGTGTGTGTGTGTGTGTGTGTGTGTGTGTGTGTGTGTGTGTGTGTGTGTGTGTGTGTGTGTGTGTGTGTGTGTGTGTGTGTGTGTGTGTGTGTGTGTGTGTGTGTGTGTGCGTGCGTGCGTGCGTGCGTGCGTGCGTGCGTGCGTGCGTGTGTGTGTGTGTGTGCAGTCGGAATTTCTGGGTGCGTTAGCTGCTTTGGCTATATTGCACCAATAACTGAGGCGGACCGAAAAGTGAACAGCTTCGGACACCATATAACCTTTCACCGCCGAAAATGCTTCCTTGGATGAGTTGCTAAGAATAAACACCAAACTGAAGTTTAGCGTCCAAATTAGCGACAGTAACTCCAAAGTCGAGAACGTCTCAAAGGGGGACGTTATGTTGAGTATATGACATCGAACGGCTTTTGAAAATATCCATGTGTTTGTCGCATATGCAGACACAGCCAGTTGTCCATCACCCTACGACATCTAGCATGTTTTCGTTTGGGGACAATAATAATATTTCAATAATATGTTTGTCCCAATAGTTCTTGTCATGGACAGTTGCTTGCAATAGGATGGCCAGTGCACTGTCCATCCTTCTGTTGCAAATTGTGTGATGGTGGCTGCAAGCGCCACCAAAGCTAGCACATCTGATCATATCATTAAGGTGTGCACATAATTGCCAAGTCTGCGGAATTGTATTCACGATCATGCTTGCGTGTTTCTCTTTGTTGCGAAAAATGCAACGCCAACAAGGTTGGTATATTACAATTGGTTGGCATTCCGAGTGTGAAAATTCACACGCGAGCATTATAAAGTTCACAAACAGTGGTTAAGTTCAGCTGTATGTGTGGATGGGAAGCCCATTAATTATATATGTGTGTAAATACATATACATATATATATATATATATACATATATATGGCACATTAATAATTATTCCGAACTAGAATACTTCATTTTGTTATGTCGTTATCCATGAAGAACACAATTTATGGAGTGTTGCAGAATACTAAGCCCATGCTCTGCATTGCATTTAGTGAACATGTAGCACATCACTGTCCACACGGTACATCTGCCTGGACTTGAAACTAGTTATACTCGTTCGTCATGTGCCAACAGTTCGTTCATCCTCTGGTTACGTGGGGCACGTAAGTATGGTCAGCCTAAAGTCGGAGTCTTTCTCGATTGTAACGGACGATCCAGACGGGAAAATCACTGTGTGCGACACGTTTCCCACATACCGCAGGGTGGCACCGCCGTTGAATTTAGCATGGGCGCAAAGTGACCCTTGATGTCGACGCGCCCCTAAACTCCAATCCACCACCACCGTTGAATTTAGCGAGTAGGTGGTATAATCGGAGTTCAGCCAACCTCAGGTTATCTTGTGCGCACAATAAGACATGCCGGTAAATGCGAGGTAAATGACATCTTTATGTTCGTCCTGGCCTTTTCATCCCGTGATATGATTCATAGTTTGCCTACTCCGTATGTGCCGTGGTCAAGTAATGCACCTTGTATACGATCAAGACTTCCGTGGGTATGTGCTCAGGAAGGTTTTCCAGGTTCACGTCTACATTCATAGCACCTTCGAATATATGAGCCATCCAAGTAATTTTCATAAAACAGCACTCCTGATCTGTAGTAAGCTATGCATGTGCTAAGCCTGTCTTCTGATTCGGATAGCCTGTACCAAGCAGTCCAATAAAGCAGCGCTTTAGGGGAGTCATGCCCGGTGTTGTCTTCTTGCCCAATTACTCGCTGAAACTGCATTGATGTCCGTAACGCCAAATCACGCTCTGCATACCATCAAGAATCGGAAAGGTGTCCAATGCTCCCACAACAGGTACGACCCGTGCAAATACGTTTTGCGACATAAAAGTGCTATATTTCAAGATATATACCTTGTGTTAACCTTGTGTGCGCTGTGGTCGCTTTGTGTACATATGGTATAAGATGCAAACGCCCCTTACCTGTCTGCCATGAGTATCAATTTGAATTAATTAAAAATATTGATAGAACAGTCCCATCTCGAAAACTTCTTTTATCGAAAGACAATATAACCGAGATAAAATACTTGCGGAAAAATCACATTCTGTTCTTTTTAAGTTTAAGTTTTAGCTTTAAGCTTCACCTGACTTTAGATCAAGAAGTCCAGGATGTCGAATTTTGTCAAATGAATGGAATAAGGTAATTACATGGTTAGCTACCGTCGTTAATTAAGAATGTAATGATATACAAATTCATTCAATTGATTTCTGTTTTTAAAGCTACAGCTGTTTAAAAATGGCCTTACATTGTGACATTGCAGAAATAGCCGAGGTAGTAACTCCGAAGCTTTAAGTCAGATCGAGCTGAAAATTGCGCAGGCCGATTTATACCACCGCATTACCACGTAGGCCGACTTATCGCAACATCTCTGAGACACGTCGGTGTCAAGCCCGCGTCGATCTGTGGTCGAATTGGCATTATGACATCGTGCCGTGCGTTTTCCAAAGAGCTCGGTTTTTCTTTCGGGTTTTTCCAAGCTTGAAGCTAAATAACTTGCCTACACAACCAAGGTTGAGCCCGGAAACTCATGGCTCGCCCTGGATGCCCGGGCCTCGGTTTCGGCTCCGGGTCGCAGGTGGTCAGCGGATCATGGAATTTCCTGTGGCCACAGGAACGATACGGCTACGGCTACGGCGAAGGTGGTGACACAGACGACGGCCGTGGTACTGGCCGCCCTTCAGATGTAGTGCCTCGTGTTGTGTATGTATATGTGTGTATGTGTTCTGTGTCCCTGTCTTTTCCGTTAGTTTCCTGCTTGCTTGATGCCGGATGCCACATTAAGCAAGATTAATGGAACTGTAATCCGGTGCCGGATTAATGGAACTATTATTTAAATTTGGTTCTTCAACAGACGGTACTTCGCATCCGCTAAAATATAAAAAGAACATTGTCATGAAAGTTAGCACGGGCGACTGGGTACATCGCAAAAGCATTGCAATTCTGCTTGAAGTGGTAGACGCAATAACGGTCATGGTTGCACCCATGCTCCATGTGGCAATTTCAGCCGGGTGTGAGAGCACCACACCGCACCAGCGGCGCGTCCTGCTCCCACACTGTGTGGCAGAGTCAGTCGGGTGTGTGAGCACCACGCCGCACCACACAGCACCAGCGGCTGCGACACCGGACTATCCGACTGACTTGGCTCCGGCTCGATTTCAGTTCAGTCTGCGCATCGGGCCGACCTCGTACGGCCACCGAACCATGACCATCCACCACCCCAACGTCTCCAAGGAGCACTTTTTCGGCGAGATCGACGCGTGGGCGTCCGCCTTCCCGCTGTCGTCGCACCCGGACGCCGACGAGCCGCCGGTCGCGCCGATGGCGCCGACCGCCTCCGCCGCCGCCGCCGGGGCCGCGTCGGCAACGACGCCGGCGCCGGACGCGACGGCCGCCGGCGGCGCCGTCTCCGCGCCGCCGGCCAACGCCACCGGCGACTCGGACCTGGCGTGGCACGCGCGCCACGTCGAGAGCACGCTGCTGCACCTGCTCGGCTTCTTCCAGCGCAACGCGTTCTGCTGCGGCGTGACGTCGGTGCGCGACTACGCCGCGCGCGGCGCCCGCGTGTCGCCGTCGTGCCGGTGCCGCGACGACCCGGCGCACGCGCTGCGGCCGCAGTGCTCGGCGCTGGCGCACCCGCTGGCCGACGGCAGCGTCGGCGCCGTCTGGTCGTCCGGCTGCATGGACGTGGTGTGGTTGTTCATGCGCGACATCCGCTACCTGTTGTACCTGCTCGCCGTCACCGTCCTGTTCCAGCTGATGGTGATGGTGCTCGGCATTGTGCTCGGACTCAACATGCCCGACAGCAAGGACGACGACTCGGACGACGATGGCGACGATTACTAGTCTGGTGGCTGGTAACTGGTAACTGGTGGTAATTGCGCCGGCGGGTGGTATCGGCGGCACTAGTCAGGGCGGTGAGCCGGTTCGTGAGGGTGATAGCTGCCGATCCGCGACGGTGGTAACTGCCTGTCCGTGGCGGTGGTAACTGCTCCGGCGGGTGGTGTCGGCGGCACTATTCAGGGTGGCAAGCCAGTCCGTGAGGGTGGTAACTGCCGGTCCGTGGCGGTGGTAACTGCTCCGGAGGGTGGTGTCGGCGGCACTATTCAGGGTGGTGAGCTGGTCCGTGACGGTGGTAACTGCTTCGGCAGGTGGTATCCGCGGCACTAGTCAAGGTGGTCAGTGCGCACAGTCACTGCTAATCACGTCATAATGTGCCACGGAAGTGGTACTACAAAGCATAGCGATTTCATTGCGGCCAGGATGCGTACTGGTCAAGGGTTCCATGTGTATGTACTGGAACACTCGTGCATGTTATCAGTTAGCAAATCGACGCCTGTGATGGAATGCAGCTAGAGAGCGAGAATGGAGTGGACGGCTCTGATTGGTGCTCATAGTACGACCAAATCATCAATTCGTATTTGTCGACTGTGAATGGACCCGCATACATGAACCAGTTAGATCTGAAGTTCATCCTTTCAGGAGCAGTAGAAGTGTCACTTTGACACGACTTGCAATGTCAACTACGGACATTGGAATCGATGATTTTTGTAACTATTGGTTTGCAAGTCGTGGTCATGAAAAATTAGCATCTGGTGTAATACACGTTAGTGACGATATGCACTTTTTGAACCACCCACACTCCAGTGACACTGGACGTGAGAAAATACCTGGGAAGGATGTTCATTTATGAAGGTGTGTTCCACATAAGGGGCTACATCGGTCTTGTTTTTTTTTTTTTTTTATTTTTTTTTTTTTTTTTTTTTTTGGGTTGGTTTGAGGAACGGGGTTTTTTTTTTAAAAAGAGTTTTTTTTGTGAACCCTGGCCCCCCCCCCCAATCCATGAACTCCAGAAATAGCGAGCCATTTAATTGTGCTTTTACTACGATTTCCGATTAGCTAATTCGTATTCACATTTAACCCTCGCCGGGCCCATTTAAGGGGAGGGCTGATTAGAGCCCTCCCCTCCACTCAGGGTTGTCCGCGATAGTGGCCAAATGAGGAGACGCAGGGCCACACAATTTTCAGTCGCTTCTTTTACATCAGCTTCGTGTATGTTGTTATAAAAAATATGTCCAGGCCATTAAAGGTCACTGGCTAGGAATGGATAAATATTCCAAACTATTCAAAGTGCTGGCAATCAGAAAAGTTGCAATATAGTCACACCAGACTCAGAGCATGCTATCCTTTCATCAAGGCGACTAAGCCCTGGAAATGCTCATTACACTCAAGGTTACTGACCCGATGTCAGTTCAATTGTGGCATGTTTTTACCGTTAACAATAGAGAAAATGTAATTGGGGTTAATATGCTACACCAAAGATAATGCAGAGCATGAAAGAAGCATTCCGGGTCAATTTGTG
This sequence comes from Imbricaverruca yamaguchii, assembly GCA_034440575.1. Taxonomy (NCBI): domain Eukaryota; kingdom Metazoa; phylum Arthropoda; class Thecostraca; family Neoverrucidae; genus Imbricaverruca; species Imbricaverruca yamaguchii. Next base: position 237,223 of record JAOTOL010001648.1, on the reverse strand, counting down.
TGTCAATGTTCAATGGCACAAGTTCAGGTGACATGTATATTCTACGTAATGCTATTTTACGCATAATGTTCCTGTTCCTCGCCAATTGATACCTGAATTCGGTTTCATCACTGCCCAAGTCGTACGACGTAAATTTGGATGACAAACGAAGGACCTGAGATGACCTAACCTTATACAAGCTGACCTGATTTGGTCTGACCTCGTGCAAGCTGACCTAATTTGACCTTTATCTCCAATTACTTTTAAAGCAGTGCATCCTTAGGCTAAAAAGGTTGGTGATTTGGGCTTAAGGGCGCATCAACTGCGTTTGTCATACAGCGCCCAGAACAATGTTAGATGGTACCAATGGTATTAAACGATTCAACCGTAGTGGAATAACATAGATTACAGGCAAGTCATTCCGATCTTCTAGTGTTGCATGTCAGTGAGGTGTATAAATCGCTCTAAAGTCGACATCTGAAAGAAAACGAAGAAACTGTCCTGAAGTTAGCGCGCGAGTGGTCATCTAGGAGATCGCGGAGTGACAGCGACCGCACGACTTCAGAGGCGTCTGCGATCGTCGACCAGCAGAGGGCACGCAGTCAGAACGTGGCGCGCTGACAGCGGTGCGTGACATCGAGGGCAGTTCGGCATGTCCTCTCCACAGGTCAGATGGTGATGTGTTGGGTGAGTGTGCCCAAGCCGAAGGCGGCAGAGAACAAAAGATCGGTTTCTCAATTTGTGCATTGCCCCAGCGTGACCTGGGGTCAGGTCACGAGGTCAGAAGCTGGACAGCTTGCAAAGATGTTTCAATTTCATATAAGTTCTTCTTTGAATACAATTGCGCACTTGACAAGTGATGTTCCGGACATATTCAAGGTTGAAGGTATTGGGCATGACCTCACCTGACCTAATAATTTTCGAATGCCGATCAGATGCAAATGTTTTGCCTGAGTGGTTTCGTTGGAAGAACGTATGACATATAAACTCGTATGTATCAGGTTATTATCCAAGTTAAAGGTCATGTCAATGGGTTGGCCTATCATGACCTCAGCATGGCCGAAAGTAGAGAAATAAGCTATGACAGGGCCATATTGGCTTGACGATATGGCTGCTCCAGTGCCTGTAATTTGGAATTAAACTACTAATACTACTTTCATTGCGTACCCAAATGCCTACTTTGAGCGGAAGCATGTCGGTAGCGAATCATAAAAGACTCAGATGGGCAGCATGTAACATGTTTTCTCAAAGCGGCACCACTTGCCTTGCCATCGGAAAGTTTGGAGGGTGAGGTGAATTCGTAACAACCAGCACTAATGCATCACGAGCGGTAGTGAGGCCAGATTTTCCCAACTGCAGATCCAGGAGATGACGAAATATATTAAGGATTCAAATATTCAAACCGCTCCAAGGAAGAGCGTGTTGATATTGACACCTTGCTAATGGCAAATCACTGGGATGGAAAAGTGAAGTCAGGACAAACGATCAACATGAATGGTACGCAGAGGAGGAGCCCTAAGGTTAAAGTAGGCATCGGCGTCACTGGACCAGGCCTCAGACTTTCCAAACGTCTACTGGATAACTTTTCCATCTACACCGCTTAAGCAGTGGCCATACTGACCGCTATATCTACACTAGTCAAAGTCTTTCGGGTCAGATCCTCAGATCCCCCGTCTCGGAAATGTCCTTAAAAACCGTCTAACTTCCAAACTAACCGTTGCACATAAACGACCGGGGTGCTGTCTGAAAGTCCTCGATGTTAAATTTATTGGAACACCCAATTATTATGCTTCTGATGTTGCAATTTCCCGTAAGAAAGGCGCCAAGCGACGAAAATCTTTTCTCCTATCGTTGCGATAAATTGTTTCTTTCCTTCTAGAAAACGCCCTAATTGTCCGATTTTTTTAATCGCTACACGACTCGTGCAATTTCGCGTCGATAACTTCTAGTTCCAAAAATGTATGTTCGGTATGAAGTCCTGTGCGAAAATCGATTTTGCAGTTGAATTTCACAAATTCACCATCTCCAAAAGAGAAAACATCGTGAAAGGACACATGCTTCCAGCTTCCAAGCGCATGAACGTCCTGCTCGTTTGCTTGCAAAGTCGTTGAATTGTGGAGTTTAAGCATAAAAACACAAAAACTACACTACTCTTCTATTCATTGTTATATTTTTGCTGGTGCGTGCATCTGGTAGCCAATGCACATTTATATGGCTGTAGAAGGTTTGACAGTCCTGAATACCAAACTTTGGGCTGGGGATTAGTTCAATAGAAATCGACAAACTTTTTATCTTGGGTGCCCCCGACATGACAGCACGGCATGAGTCGAATCGCCCCATGAGCGACTGGTACCCCGGCGGCTTGCGCCTCACGCGACTGAGCGGAGAGGCTGGGAAGATGCCGCTGGCGGCAGAGGTTAGGAGAGGTTAGATTATCTTAGGCTAGGTATGGTTATGTTAGAGTAGATTAGCTGTTTTGTGCTAACTCATACGACACCTGATTTTGAGCGTAGTGGCCTGGATCGATTTTGGGCGCACCAACATCATGGGGTTGGTGTGTATCTAGTTCAAGATCGTAGATAAAATTTAGAATGACTACGTCACGAAAAATCCCTTATCAAAGAAGTAATGTCTGGAGATCGTGTTTACAAGGCTGCAGTGATAAATTATTCGCAAAATAAGGTGGAATATACCACTTAATGAACACTGAATCGATATCCTTCCCAAAGAAATATCGACATCGCGCTTCTTGGTGCGTGTTTGTGAAGTCTTCATGTCTCGTTTCTAACTGTGTCTCGTTTACATGTATCGTACTTTTGTTCACCATGACGGTTCCGAGATCGTTATAACCAACACTCCATTTCGAAATTCCAGGTGAAGGAATTACCTATGATGTGCAATGTTATTCAATGCCAGTTATCATAGGTGTTTGGGTCGTTCTCCTTGATGTCGGTGTCCCCAAATTAGGTATCCTTCAAAGCACACAAAAGGGGAACGGTCATATTGAAGCAACTGTCTCAAAATTAAGCTGGCAGGACTTAACAAGATTGTAAATAGCATCGGTTCCATGGAAATGCTTCTCAATCAATGCTACTAGCATAACATTTCGACATCTATGTACTCGCTTTGACATCCATGTACTCGTTTTGACATCTCACACCGAACGAGAAATCATTCCCTTAACACTGCAAGGTTGCGGTGAAACGTTTGTCTGTCGGTCCGTCGGTATGTGCCTCTCAGACGCCGACGCATGCTGTGCCGAAGCGGCCGGCCGGATTTAGCCCAAGTTTATCACACTTGATGCGCCCATTCGGCGGACAGATTATGGCGGTGGCTTCGGGTCGCGCGGGTCACGTGGATGTGTGTCGCGTGTCGGCAACTGGGGTCATGTCGAGATCAGTTAGCCAGGGTCACGGCATATACCACAAGTCGCGTGAATATGGTACTTTGTGGAAACACGTGCCAGATCAGGATCTGCGTGCTGTTAAGGTCGGCTGTCGGGTCGGCGCTGTACCGTGTGACCATCAGGCGCGTGCCCCGTCCACCCATAATCCAACCCTGGTGTTACCCAATATCCCTCTGGATTTCTTGCTCTCTGAGGGGAGGAGTGAGAAACAGTGTCCATTCCAAAGTGCGAGGGCGATTTACTGATGCGGATTGGATAGTGACCAATTCCTGTCAGTAAATCATTACCGTGTCCCAGCGCTGGGACAACGGCGCGTTGCCTATTCGCCTAGAGCGCCAACAAAAATTGCAGCCATCCATTCCATTAAAGACTGGACACGATTCCAAGCAATGGCGGCACGCCATCAGCGCGTGCATGCGACATGCCGTGAGACGACGACTTATGAGTCTGACCGCACGGCATGCGCCGCCTATCGACCACCGCCGACCTGTTGCGTGAGGCGTCATCAAGTCCGAGTCCAGCAGACCGGAGCGCGGATCGTAGGCACGTGGGGAGTCGGTGTCCCGGCGCTGGGGTCGGCGGGTCAGGCGGCAGGTCAGAGGCAGGTCAGGCGGCGGGTCAGGCGGCAGGTCAGAGGCAGGTCAGGCGGCGGGTCAGGCGGCAGGTCAGCAGCGTGTCAGCGGCAGGTCAGGCGGAAGGTCAGCTACAGGTCAGCGGCGGGCCAGCGGCAGGAGTGAGCGGCAGGTCAGCGGCAGGTCAGCGGCAGGTCAGGTCCAGCAGGTCAGGCGGCAGGTCAGCGGCAGGCCAGTGACGGGTCGGCAGCGGGTCAGGCGGCAGGTCAGCGGCAGGTCAGTGTCAGGTCAGCAATGGGTCAGGCGGCAGGTCAGCGGCAGGTCAGTGACGGGTCGGCAGTGGGTCAGGCGGCAGGTCAGCGGCAGGTCAGCGGCGGGTCAGTGTCAGGTCAGCAATGGGTCAGGCGGCAGGTCAGCGGCAGGTTAGTGACAGGTCAGCAGTGGGTCAGCTGGCAGGTCGGCGGCGGATCAGCGGTAGGTCATTGGCAGGTCAGGCGCCAGGTCAGGCTGTGGGTCAGGCGGGAGGTCAGATGCAGGTCAGTAGCAGGGCAGGCGGCAGTTTCAGAGGTAGGTCTGCGGCAGGTTAGGCGTCAAGTCAGCGGCGGGTCAGGCGGCGTGTCAGCAGTAGGTCAGGCGGCAGGTCAGGCGGAAGGTCAGAGGCGGGTCAGGCGGCGTGTCAGCAGGTCAGGTCAGGCGGCAGGTCAGGCGGAAAGTCAGAGGCGGGTCAGGCGGCAGGTCAGTGACAGGTCAGGTGCCCGGCCAGGCGGCAGGTCAGCGGCAGGTCAGCGGCGGGTCAGGCAGCAGGTCAGCGGCGGGTCAGGCGGCGTGTCAGCGGCAGGTCAGGCGGAAGGTCAGAGGCGGGTCAGGCGGCGTGTTAGCAGTAGGTCAGGCGGCAGGTCAGGCGGAAGGTCAGAGGCGGGTCAGGCGGCAGGTCAGTGACAGGTCAGGTGCGCGGCCAGGCGGCAGGTCAGGTGGAAGGTCAGAGGCGGGTCAGGCGACGTGTCAGCAGTAGGTCAGGCGGCAGGTCAGGCGGAAGGTCAGAGGCGGGTCAGGCGGCAGGTCAGTGACAGGTCAGGTGCGCGGCCAGGCGGCAGGTCAGGTGGAAGGTTAGAGGCGGGTCAGGCGGCAGGTCAGTGACAGGTCAGGTGCCCGGCCAGGCGGCAGGTCAGCGGCAGGTCAGCGGCGGGTCAGGCAGCAGGTCAGCGGCGGGTCAGGCGGCGTGTCAGCAGCAGGTCAGGCGGAAGGTCAGGCGGAAGGTCAGAGGCGGGTCAGGCGGCAGGTCAGCGACAGGTCAGGTGCCCGGCCAGGCGGAAGGTCAGAGGCGGGGCAGGCAGCAGGTCAGCGGCGGGTCAGGCGGAGGGTCAGGCAGCGGTCAGCGGCAGGTCAGCGGCAGGTCAGGCAGCAGGTCAGGGCGGGTCAGCGGAGGGTCAGGCAGCAGGTCAGCGGCGGGCAGACAGCAGGTCAGCGGCAGGTCACGGCAGGTCAGAGGTTGGTCAGCAGCAGGTCAGCGGCAGGTCAGCGGCAGGTCAGCAGCAGGTCAGCGGCAGGTCAGGTGCCCGGCCAGGCAGCAGGTCAGCGGCGGGTCAGGCTGGCGCTGCCGGCGGCCGGAGCGGGCCGGACGGTGCAGTGTGTGCCGACGGGCGGCGTGCGGTCGCCGTCCGCACGGCGGTGTCCGCCGACCGCGCTGGGATTGATCAGCCGGCCGGGATGGCGGCCGGTGTTGTGTCGCCGTCGTCCCGGAGACCAGCGCCGCCGTCGCATCCGCCCGTTCAGAGATGACCGGCTCCCGGCTGTAGTGCGCCGCCGGGCTCGGTCGCAGTTCGGTGCCGGCTCGGACACGCTCCACACGATACTGAGGTCGGATATCGTCCGACAGCGAGGTCAGTCGGTCACGGTCCGGCACCGAGGTGAGTCGCACTGGCAGTACGGTGCCCAGGTCGGTCACAGCCCGCCAGCGGGCTCAGTCGCAGTCGCAATGCCGAGGAGGTTAATGGTAGCCTGATGAGGAGCGTCCTGACGGTGAGCATAAATGTAAGACTGAACACGCATGTGATTGTTTCCAGCATCAAGTCATGAGTTATAATAATAAATGCGAAGCTGGTATGTTCTGCTTGCGCACACATGCACAAGCGCATACATCCATGCATGAATCATCCCTTGAAGCGTACCAGACATTGCGATAGCATAGTACAATTGCATCGAATGAGACGCATGTAATGAGATTACGACGACAATGTTGCATGTTCTTTGTTTGTCGTTTTCAAGCGGGGCGGGGGCGCACTGACGTGCTTCGTCCTGAGGTAGTGCATTGTCTGGATTGCACAGCCATCTCGTGTTGCCGCAGGTACTGCTCCCCCACCAGCCATCTCGTGCTGCCGCAGGTACTGCCCTCCCACCAGCCATCTCGTGCTGCCGCAGGTACTGCCCTCCCACCAGCCATCTCGTGCTGCCGCAGTACGCCCACCACAGCCACCCGTGCTGCCGCCGGTACGCCCCCACCAGCCACCCCTGCCGCAGGTACCCCCCCCACAGCCATCTCGTGCTGCCGCAGGTACTGCTCCCCCACAGTCATCTCGTGCTGCCGCAGGTACTGCCCTCCCACCAGCCATCTCGTGCTGCCGCAGGTACTGCCCTCCCACCAGCCATCTCGTGCTGCCGCAGGTACTGCTCCCCCACCAGCCATCTCGTGCTGCCGCAGGTACTGCCCTCCCACCAGCCATCTCGTGCTGCCGCAGGTACTGCCCTCCCACCAGCCATCTCGTGCTGCCGCAGGTACTGCCCCCCACCAGCCACCTCGTGCTGCCGCAGGTACTGCCCCCCTCCCCCACAGCCATCTCGTGCTGCCGCAGGTACTGCCCCCCACAGCCATCTCGCTGCCGCAGGTACTGCCCTCCCACCAGCCATCTCGTGCTGCCACAGGTACTGCCCTCCCACCAGCCATCTCGTGCTGCCGCAGGTACTGCTCCCCCACCAGCCATCTCGTGCTGCCGCAGGTACTGCTCCCCCACCAGCCATCTCGTGCCGCCGCAGGTACTGCTCCCCCACCAGCCATCTCGCTCCGCAGGTACCCCCCACCAGCCATCTCGTGCTGCCGCAGGTACTGCTCCCCCCCACCAGCCATCTCGTGCTGCCGCAGGTACTGCTCCCCCACAGCCATCTCGTGCTGCCGCAGGTACTGCTCCCCCACCAGCCATCTCGTGCTGCCGCAGGTACTGCTCCCCCACCAGCCATCTCGTGCTGCCGCAGGTACTGCCCTCCCACCAGCCATCTCGTGCTGCCGCAGGTACTGCCCTCCCACCAGCCATCTCGTGCTGCCGCAGGTACTGCCCTCCCACCAGCCATCTCGTGCTGCCGCAGGTACTGCCCTCCCACCAGCCATCTCGTGCTGCCGCAGGTACTGCCCTCCCACCAGCCATCTCGTGCTGCCGCAGGTACTGCCCTCCCACCAGCCATCTCGTGCTGCCGCAGGTACTGCCCCCCCACCAGCCATCTCGTGCTGCCGCAGGTACTGCCCTCCCACCAGCCATCTCGTGCTGCCGCAAGTACTGCCCTCCCACTAGCCATCTTGCCGGCTGGATCGATGCATCCGTCCATTGTGGTGGCCTCGGAGGCCAATGTCACGCAAGACCAATGCCAGGTCAACGACCAGTTTCTCATGGACGACGACGGCGATTGGAGCATCGGGAAAGGCCTTGCTAGTCCCGCCTTCATCTTAGACGACGACAGCGGAACCAACGGCATGGAAAACACCAGTGAGCTTTCCGACGGGTACTTCTCCTTCACACGAATATGTATATATATATATATATATATATATATATATATATATTTACATATATATAATATATAGTATATATGCATATGTAATTAATATATACATATATGCATATATATATATATATATATATATATATATATATATATATATATATATATATATATATATATATATATATATATATATATATATATATATATACATATATATAAATATAATATATAGCATATATGCATATATATATATATATATATATATATATATATATATATATATATATATGGCGTGAGAATCGGGACATCGTGCCAATGCAATTCAAGATTACAAGCTGGATTATATTGGAGCATTCACAGCAAAGCAGCATGCATGCTTTATCGATGTTCTGATCGGACATAGTCAATCTGACTGACGCTCCTTAGCACTCTGGGGCCAAATAGAACGTGATAATTTCGGTAGCGTGAACTGTTTAGCATCTTGCGATGATAGGACATTCACGTTCTACGTCACATGTCATTGTTTCGCTAAACCTGAAGAACACTCGGAGGAAGTATGTACTATTGGCGCCACAAATAGCTTGGCAGTCAGGCTGGCGTCCTGGCATCTGCATATCCTGCATAGGTATACTGTTGCCCATGACACCTATACCTGTGCCAGATATGCAGGTGTCAGGGCCTCTGCAACCTGACTGGGAAGCTGTTTGTAACGCCAATACCATTTGATGATTCGTGGTGTTGTGTCACTTTCGACATCCAATGGGATGAATGTCAGAGGTAGTGGTCAAGGGGCAAATTAAGCGCATGCCATCTCTGTTTGTCTCTGTTGTGCTTTTTGTTAGCCAACATACCCTTCCGAAAAAGTGGGTACAGTTGTACGGTAGATGGCGCCGACGGTGAAGTTTGTGAAGCTGCTGAACCCCCTTCACATCCGCTGAAATTAAGGTTAAATGAGAAGGTTGAGAATCCAATGCGGTTTGAATCGTCTTTTACTTTGTCCTCGCCAAACGTCTGCCAACTATAGCGGCTGGTGCCTTCACCGGGTGGGGCTGAGGGAGGGGCCGAGTGGCCACTTCTGGACAGAGCACGGCTTAATGACCCCTGGATCCGCCAGCGGTTATACTGCTTCAGCCGGTCTGCCAACTATAGCGGCTGGTGCCTTCACCGGGTGGGGCTGAGGGAGGGGCCGAGTGGCCACTTCTGGACAGAGCACGGCTTAAATGACCCCTGGATCCGCCAGCGGTTATACTGCTTCAGCCGGTCTGCCAACTATAGCGGCTGGTGCCTTCACCGGGTGGGGCTGAGGGAGGGGCCGAGTGGCCACTTCTGGACAGAGCACGGCTTAAATGACCCCTGGATCCGCCAGCGGTTATACTGCTTCAGCCGGTCTGCCAACTATAGCGGCTGGTGCCTTCACCGGGTGGGGGTGAGGGAGGGGCCGAGTGGCCACTTCTGGACAGAGCACGGCTTAAATGACCCCTGGATCCGCCAGCGGTTATACTGCTTCAGCCGGTCTGCCAACTATAGCGGCTGGTGCCTTCACCGGGTGGGGGTGAGGGAGAGGCCGAGTGGCCACTTCTGGACAGAGCACGGCTTAAATGACCCCTGGATCCGCCAGCGGTTATACTGCTTCAGCCGGTCTGCCAACTATAGCGGCTGGTGCCTTCACCGGGTGGGGCTGAGGGGGGCCGAGTGGCCACTTCTGGACAGAGCACGGCTTAAATGACCCCTGGATCCGCCAGCGGTTTTATTTTGTTTCAGCCGGTCTGCCAACTATAGCGGCTGGTGCCTTCACCGGGTGGGGTGAGGGAGGGGCCGAGTGGCCACTTCTGGACAGAGCACGGCTTAAATGACCCCTGGATCCGCCAGCGGTTATACTGCTTCAGCCGGTCTGCCAACTATAGCGGCTGGTGCCTTCACCGGGTGGGGGTGAGGGAGGGGCCGAGTGGCCACTTCTGGACAGAGCACGGCTTAAATGACCCCTGGATCCGCCAGCGGTTATACTGCTTCAGCCGGTCTGCCAACTATAGCGGCTGGTGCCTTCACCGGGTGGGGGTGAGGGAGGGGCCGAGTGGCCACTTCTGGACAGAGCACGGCTTAATGACCCCTGGATCCGCCAGCGGTTATACTGCTTCAGCCGGTCTGCCAACTATAGCGGCTGGTGCCTTCACCGGGTGGGGCTGAGGGAGGGGCCGAGTGGCCACTTCTGAACAGAGCACGGCTTAAATGACCCCTGGATCCGCCAGCGGTTATACTGCTTCAGCCGGTCTGCCAACTATAGCGGCTGGTGCCTTCACCGGGTGGGGGAGGGAGGGCTCCCCCAGCGTTTAGCCGATTGAGGGAAGGGGCCGAGTGGCCACTTCTGGACAGAGCACGGCTTAAATGACCCCTGGATCCGCCAGCGGTTATACTGCTTCAGCCGGTTTGCTTTAGCTGGTTTGCTTCCACTAGCATGTGCCAGTCGGTGTGGCTGATGTGTCCCAGCCGATGTGTCCCAGCCGATGTGTTCCAGCCGATGTGTTCCAGCCGATGTGTCCCAGCCGATGTGTTCCAGCCGATGTGTCCCAGCCGATGTGTTCCAGCCGATGTGTCCCAGCCGATGTGTCCCAGCCGATGTGTTCCAGCCGATCGTGTTCCAGCTGATGTGTTCCAGCCGGCGTGTTCCAGCCGATGTGTCCCAGCCGATGTGTTCCAGCCGATGTGTCCCAGCCGATGTGTTCCAGCCGGCGTGTTCCAGCTGAATTGTTCCAGCCGGCGTGTTCCAGCTGATGTGTTCCAGCCGATGTGTCCCAGCCGATGTGTCCCAGCCGATGTGTTCCAGCCGATGTGTCCCAGCCGATGTGTTCCAGCCGAGTGTTCCCAGCCGATGTGTTCCAGCCGATGTGTCCCAGCCGATGTGTCCCAGCCGATGTGTTCCAGCCGATGTGTCCCAGCCGATGTGTTCCAGCCGATGTGTCCCAGCCGATGTGTTCCAGCCGATGTGTCCGAGCTGATGTGTTCCAGCCGGCGTGTTCCAGCCGGCACTCACCGGCTCGTCTGACCACTGTCGGTCCGGTTTGTTTCAGCAGTCGGCTGGACCTCGGGCTACATGAGCTCAGGTCAGCCTTTGCCGCCAGAGCAGGAGGTTCCGCCCAGCATCCCAGTCTGCAGAGATGTACCCGTGTCGCACATCAACACCACCAACAGGTGGGGTCCACACAGCACCCCAGTCTGCAGAGGTGTGCCCGTGTCGCACATCAACACCACCAACAGGTGGGGTCCACACAGCACCCCAGTCTGCAGAGGTGTGCCCGTGTCGCACATCAACACCACCAACAGGTGGGGTCCACACAGCACGCCAGTCTGCAGAGGTGTGCCCGTGTCGCACATCAACATCACCAACAGGTGGGGTCCACACAGCACGCCAGTCTGCAGAGGTGTGCCCGTGTCGCACATCAACATCACCAACAGGTGGGGTCCACACAGCACCCCAGTCTGCAGAGGTGTGCCCGTGTCGCACATCAACACCACCAACAGGTGGGGTCCACACAGCACCCCAGTCTGCAGAGGTGTGCCCGTGTCGCACATCAACATCACCAACAGGTGGGGTCCACACAGCACCCCAGTCTGCAGAGGTGTACCCGTGTCGCACATCAACACCACCAACAGGTGGGGTCCACACAGCACCCCAGTCTGCAGAGGTGTACCCGTGTCGCACATCAACACCACCAACAGGTGGGGTCCACACAGCACGCCAGTCTGCAGAGGTGTGCCCGTGTCGCACATCAACACCACCAACAGGTGGGGTCCACACAGCACCCCAGTCTGCAGAGGTGTGCCCGTGTCGCACATCAACATCACCAACAGGTGGGGTCCACACAGCACGCCAGTCTGCAGAGGTGTGCCCGTGTCGCACATCAACACCACCAACAGGTGGGGTCCACACACACCCCAGTCTGCGAGGTGTACCCGTGTCGCACATCAACACCACCAACAGGTGGGGTCCACACAGCACCCCAGTCTGCAGAGGTGTACCCGTGTCGCACATCAACATCACCAACAGGTGGGGTCCACACAGCACCCCAGTCTGCAGAGGTGTGCCCGTGTCGCACATCAACATCACCAACAGGTGGGGTCCACACAGCACCCCAGTCTGCAGAGATGTACCCGTGTCGCACATCAACATCACCAACAGGTGGGACCGTCACACAGGACCCTAAAGCACATCACGTCGTAGGCAGCGTATTGACGTATGAACGCCAATGCGACGCTGAGCATGGCCACCATACACATTCATAGGTGGATGATGAAGCATTGCAGGCATGAATTTTGTAGGGTAAGGTTGTTGCGGGGATATTGGGGTTCTTAGGTTCACTTGTTCGACATAGGCGCAATGCTAAAGACGTAGTGAGTGATGCGTAACTTGGTGTAATGCTCCTACAGGGATAGTGCTCCTACAGGGGAATGCTCCTACAGGGGTAATGCTCCTACATGGGCAATGCTCCTACAGGGATAGTGCTCCTACAGGGGAATGCTCCTACAGGGGTAATGCTCCTACATGGGCAATGCTCCTATAGGGGTAATGTTTCTACAGGGGTAATGTTCCTACAGTGGTAAAGCTCGTACAGGGGTAAAGTTTCTACAGAGCTAATGCTCCTACAGGAGTAATGCTAAAATTTCATCCAGAGAAGGATCCATCCCACTCTGCTCTAACAATTGGCGGAGCATACCCCTCATTCCATACACCAATAATAGGGGTACGACGTTAAGCTGTGCGCTCCTTTTATTCACCTCTTATACTATGTCTATAGCATTATAATTAAGCAGGAAAGCCACTGGCAGCGGAGCTGCTTTACATCCGAACAGGGCCCCTCCTTAAATGACGATACTTAACTTGGCCATGTATTTTTGGCTGCAAAGCAACGATTTAAAATGCTCCTGTGCCATCTCTTAATTTCAGAAGCTCCTCCGCTGCACTGGTAAAAAAATAGCAATACCCATCACAAATAGTGGTCAGTCGACTGCGCGAAAACATACTAAAAGCTGTCGGCGGGCCACGTGCACATGATCGGTCACGGTGACCAGTTGACTGCTCGAACGCACCCTCAAAGACGTCGGCGAGTTCGGTGCACAGGATCAGTGACGTCACTGGCCTGCAGACCAGTGATGTCACTGTCAATGGGAACCTCCCTGTTTCGATGCCTGTCAACGGATCTGTCAAACCTGTCAACGGGCTTGTCAAACCTGCCTCGACGCCTGTCAACGGGAACCTCCCAAATTAGACAGTCAGCCCGACACTCAACCGCGCACTGACCGATTCGAGGAAGGTGGCGGACTTGTGTTGTGTACATGACGCCGGCGGCGAGTGCCCCTCACCTGTGTGCCGTCTGGGCCGAGCTGGGCTGAGCTGAGCGGTTCCAGGTGTGTCGTACTCGCGTCAGATGGCGCTCGGCGGCTCTTGCTGATGTGACCGCGTCAGTGACCTCGAATGCCGTCTGATCCAGCTGCGCTGCACGTGCCGCCAGCCGGAACGCGCAGGGCTTTGTCACAGGTCAGATCCGCCACCTGCTTCGTCGCTTCACGCAGAGGGCCAACCGAGTCAAGTCGACCCTGCAGGACTCGCCAACCTCGTCCGGCGCCGGCAGCACACGTGAGTGACCTCCTCTGACCTATGTCCCCGGCGGCAGACATCAATAGCCCACCCTGACCGCGGCGGCAGACATCAATAGCCCACCCTGACCGCGGCGGCAGACATCAATAGCCCACCCTGACCGCGGCGGCAGACATCAATAGCCCACCCTGACCGCGGCGGCAGACATCAATAGCCCACCCAACTGTGGCGGCAGACATCGATAGCCCACCCTGACCGCGGCGGCAACACAACCACCCTGACCGCGGCGACAGACATCAATAGCCCACCCAGACCGCGGTAGCGACATCAACCCCACGCGCGAATCATGCCCCCCTACCGCGGCCAGACACCAATAGCCCACCCTAACCGGGGCGGCAGACATCAATAGCCCACCCTGACCGCGGCGGCAGACATCAATAGCCCATCCGGACCGCGGTGGCAGACACCAATAGTCTCCTCTGGCCTCTGATTCTGACGGCAGACATCAATATCTTCCTTTGACCCTGAGCCTCTCCGCTGGAAGGCTCGTCGGGGACTTGTCGGGGGCTAGTAAGCCGCTTTAGGGGCCTGCAAGGGCCCCTTGGGCCGACGTGAAGGGACAATGGACCGACGAAAGGAGCCACGGGCTGACGGAAATGGTGCCAGTCCGATGAAGGGGACACCAAGTCAAGAGTGCACCCAGGAAGATGTTGAGGACCCCGGCTGGGAGTCAACGTGAAGGGCTTCCATATCGACAGAGGGAGCTTCGGATCATTGAAAGGGTCTCTGAGCTAACTGAGAGGGCCCCGAGCCAATGTGAAGGGTGCCTGAGTTGACGGTGGAATCCAAGCCGAAGAAAGGGCCCCTGACCTGATGGAGAAAGCCGAACCTTTTTGATAAGGGGCTCACAAACTGCCAAAAATGATCCTGACACGTCAAGGAGGGCCAATGAGATGACGGAAGGTGCCCTAGTTACCGGAGAGGATCTCGGATCGTCAGAAAAGGACCCCGAGGGATGAAAAGAACCCCTAAGAGCTGACGATGGCCAGTGAGGGCCCATCACAGAGGTGACGTTTCCCGAGGTGAAAGCTAGACAGGGTTATTGAGGACTGTGATGGGCCCCTAAAACCAGGAGAGGGACATGACGGATGAAAGGGGTCTCTGAGAGTCGGAAAAGACTGAATTGGGATTCTCCTGAGGTTAGCAATGGCCCGTAATAGATGAATGAGCTACCCTGAGAACAAAAATGTTCCTATGTGGGCTGTCGATTACTGTGATGAATTCTGAGGGTCAGCCTCAGAGCATAGAAGGCGCTTGAAAACAGAAGAAAAAATATATCGATAACCGGGATGAGTCTCTAACAGCTTAAGTGGTCCTTGAGAACTAAGGTGAGTCCCCGAGGTTAACGATGGTTGTGAGGAATACTGATGGCCCGCCTCGGAACTAGAAAAACCTTGAAGCTAGAAAGACTGCCAAGGACTGGGAAGAGCCACTCACAGCTGGAGAGGGTTACTGACGTTTAAAAATGATCACTGAGTGCTGAAGAGGGCTGGACTGGACTCGGATGCCGAATAGGCTTGGAAGGGGTCCCGATGAGAAGAAGAGGGCCTGCTGAAGTCTAAAGAATCCCGTTGTGATCTTTCGTCTCAACAGGACCAGTTGAGTTTCCTCATCTATTCATGTGTTTTATGGTCCAAGAGCAGCTTTGTTAGGGACCCGGCACGTTCTTGAGACTCGAGCGCTTTTTATAGATTTGATGTTTGGGTGGACTCCGGCACTTTTGAGGGAGCGACGCGTTTTGAATGCCCCGATGTGTTTATTTAGTGCTCGACGAACCTCTAAGAAGAGAATGCTGCTTTTTGCGTTCCGCCGTCCGCTTTTGAAGCACTCATGCTATTTTTGCGGCATTGGTGTGCTTTGAGAACTTCCGATGTGTTTTCAAGAGCTCCAGATGTGTATATTTATGGCACCAGTGCATATTTTAAGACCTTGCCACCTTTTCAAGACTCAGTGCGTTTTCAAGGGCTTTTGTGCGTTTTCCTCCTCCAGTTGTGTTTGTATGGTTCCGTTGTTTATTTGGGCCCAGTGCAATTTGGGGGGGGGGGTTCCGGCATGATTTCTCGAAGCCCGTTGCAATTTTTCGGTCCTAGGCGCGTTGTTCCGAGGACCCGACGCGAGGTTTCCGGCAATGCGATTTTTCGGGATCTCTTCTGGATTGTTGGAGATCCAGGTCTTGGCGTGGTTTTTCGAGCTCCGGTGCGATATTTGTGCGCTCCGCTGGAATTTTTTTAGCCCGGTACATTTTTCTGGGCTTGACGTGATTTTGGAGGTCTCTGGCGCGATTTTCGGAGCTCCAAAGTAATGTTGCTGGCTCGGATATTTTGAAAATCCCTGCTTATTTGTTATTGGAGAACAGCTGATTTTTTCAGATCCAGATGCGATTTGTGTGGCCGTGCTTGAATTATTTTGGGTTCGCCGACGCCAATTTGTGGGTCCCGAAGATTTTTGGGTTGAAGCGGTAATTGGGGGTGGGGGGTGGGAGGGGAGGGTTCAGTGCGATTTCCCAGCCCCGACAAATGCATTCTCGGAGCATCGCTGTACTTAGTTTGGAGACCGATGCGAATTTCCGTGGCTTCGAAGATAATTTTAGGTTTTCAGAACGATTTATGGTGGCTCCATCGCGATTTTTCGCGGGCCTCTACTCAATGGCTGTGGCGTTGGCGGTGGCGCTGGTGATGATGGCGATGGCGATGGTGATGGCGGCTATGTTTTTGCTCTGTGTTGTAGCTTGTATTAAGCTCGTAGTTTATACTTTTATGGTTGCATGTCTGCATCTGGCAGTTCGATAAACTTGAAACAGCACGCTTTTTAACGTGATTATGTCATTTGCTCACTCATTTCCAGTGTAACTAGATATTTAGTTGGTGAACAAAGTAAAACCAGAACGGGGGCTTTGAATGGCCTAATACATCATAAAAAGTGATGTAATACTTAAACTATAAGACCTAACCTAATCTATCCTAAGTTCATCACCATTATTTTCTTCTCAAAAAGACCAGCACATTTATTCTCGTTTAACAAATACAACTTTGAAGAAGTTAACCGAACCAAACCTCACCTAGATTAATCTCCTTTTTCATGTTGTTCTGAAATGATTCACAGCAATCGAAATTGCCCGAATTTAAAGCAAACTAACCTGACCTTACCGGGTCAAGACTGACTTCTTGTTCTTCCATGCCGAGACAAAAAGAAAGTACTTGAAGTGATAGTCGTTGTGGTTCAGAAAAGCCCTTTTCTGAACCACCATCTCTGAATTATTTGCTTTTTTGTTTGTGTTTGCGGGACAACTGAACGTGTCGCGTCCGCCGTTGGGTAATTAATCAAACGACTACATGGTGTCATTATGCACTTTTCCGTTCATCATCACGCAGCAGAACTGAGGAATTCAACGTTAGCACGGGTGCCACTTTGTGAAGTTGGATGTGGGAAGGGAAAATGACCATTTTGACGGCCAAAGCTGCCCGGAAACCCATTTATGTCTGGTGTACTCCCACATAAATTTTGAGGCGGCCAGGGTCCCCCAATTAGCACATGCAGCGTGACTCCTTTAAACGCCAGTCTTTGCTAGTTTATATATAGTATTAAACTGCTAACCACTAGTTCAGAATAGGCTTAATTTATGTTCACTGAGTAGTTACTAATGGAAACCTCCTTAGTCCAAAAGGTCTGTTTTGGAAGCTAGTCATTTGACTGCAATATTCTAAATCATATCGCCTTGTGATCAGGTGACTTCTAGCACACTCCAGTTATCGTGCGATGTCCTCTCTGCTGACTGTGGGTGACCGTTCCTCGGTGTGCGCGCAGACAGCCGCAGCCTGGAGCCGCCCCCTCTGGAGGTGCCGCCGCTGGCCGACGGCATGCGTCACGACGGCGGCGACTGCGACGGCGAGGCCCCGCCCACCGGCAGGTGCCACCGGCTGCTGGCCTGCTGCCGGGCCTACTGCGTCCCCGGGGCGATCAACCCGCAGGGTGAGCTGCCGTCCGCGCAGTCACGCATGTGCGCCGCCAGCATTCGGCACCAAGAGCACTCTGTGTGGCAGTCGGATGTATCGCCGAAGCCTTATCGGGAGACAATTAGGGAACGTCGAATGGCTACCAAACATGAAGTGATAACCAACATACGCTATGCAATCGCTTCACTAAACAAAAATATTTACTCACTTAAGGAGAGTTGCACTAAGTGTCAAAAGGTTCCGCTTTAGTGGGAGTCATTGCTCCACAATGCGACGTTTCAGATACATCTGACTCCCCAAATGACTCATGCATTGGGAGTCGTGACACCTTCATGGGTGTCAACGATTTTCTGAGACTCTTTAAACGACCACCGCGACGTGACAGGTGACTCCCCATACGGGAGTTTGCTTCAGGCAACGAGCTTGCTTCATCTGGTAACTGCTGTCCCACCAGTTCTGTTCATACGAACATCTGCAACACGAGCCTATGTCAGCTGTGTTTGTTCTTTCTCAGGCACCCTGTACCTTGTCTGGCTGTCGATTGTCTCGCTGTTCTTCACCTACAACTGCTGGGCAATACCACTACGGGCGGCCTTCCCATTCCACACACCCGGTAAGGCTAGCTGCTGCTCTTCCTGTTGGGAAAGCGGCAGGTAGGGTGTTCCGGTGATACGTGGGTGGTCGTCGTTGAAGAGCGTGGTGAGGTTCAGTTGGATGTTGTTTGCTGTGCAGTAGTTGGTGATCTGTTATCTTTGGTTGCTGTAGTTGGTGCAGTATATGAGTATGTGTTTAATTGTGAGTGTGTGATGGCATTTGGTGCATTGTGGTCGTTGTTGATTTAGTAAGAGGTAGGACGTAGGAGTGTGTGAGTGCTGTATGTCCTATGCGTAGTCGTGTTAACGTCCGTTCTGAAATACAATGGTTACCTCCATAAGCACAAGAGTATTGGCCGCAATCAACAAGCGGAGTGGACGCTTACAGTAACATGTTCAAACGTACAATACAGAATCAAAAATAAGTTGTTGGAGTGCTGTGCCTGAGCATGCTTTGTGACTTCGAGAAGTGTCTACGTCGGTGCACCGATTCGAAGCGCCCTTAGGCTAAATAACTCAACATAACGTCGGCGCACCGCAGGTCGGGCAGAAGTCGGTGGGATGAAAGGTGGCGGTCGGACGGATTGTATTACAGAAAATTAACGCCATGGAACGTTTTAAGTTAAATGAAGTGTTTTGGGAGTAAGTTAAGATTTGCTGATATATCAATCGAAGCACCACACACAATAGCCTGATTGTTAATTAACAGATTAGTCTTCTTTTTTGTTCCAGAGACGTCCATGTATTGGTTTGCGTTCGACTACCTGGGCGATTCGCTGTACCTGCTTGACGTCATGCTCTTCAAGGTGCGCGTGATGTTCGTGAGGAACGGCTTCTGGGTGAACAACTCGGTGGAGATTCGACAGCACTACACATCACAGACCATTTTCGTGGTACGAGTAGTCGGTTGGGCCTCGATTAAATGGCTAGGGAGTGTGGTGTTCGTGCGTGCCAGCGAACCAATTACCCGGGTAAATTGGCCTGGTCCTGAATTAATTGCCCATCAACCCAACTTGTTCCGTATTGTCAACTTACGAGGTTGCTCATGCTATTGATTGCCTAGGCGTATTTGTGATATATGTGTGTATTTATTGCATTGTGATATGTGTATTATTGTGTATGCATATTATTCAATACTGTTGACGAATGCTTTGCATGCAAGATACAGTGGGTCCCAGGATCGGTAGTGCATGTTGTAGCTCAGTACTTGATCACCGGAATCCATGAATAGTGGTTATCTGATGAAGTTCCTTGTTGGTTATTCGCTCGACCTCCCTCCATACCACGGCTTCATTTTCAGTGTCTACTACCTCTCTCAATTGTTATTTCCGCATCATGGTCATAGGTTACGTCCACATAGGATCCGCGAATTCGAGATATGGGGGACAGAAAAGATCAAGGGAAAATAAACCATAACAAAACAAAAGAAACGGTCATCCTTCAGCCACTCGATATGAGAAATGCCAAAACAGGAAAAAGCATGTGATGCGCGAGCCTACCCTGCCCCTTAGATTCGCATCTGCTGTTTTATCTTCTTAGTGCACACAAACAATTACATACGCATACACACATATATACATAAACGCGCAAATATATATATATATGCATGCCTATATATACATCTATATATATATATATAAATAAATATGTATATATATATATATATATATATATATATATATATATATATATATATATGTCCTTATAATCCAGTTTAACCCGCGCCGTCTTTCCGGCCAAATCCTCCCACCCCGTCCCGGGGGGGGGGGCGGTTGAAGACCCCCCTCTAAAATCTAAACTAAGCGTCGCACGAAAACGAAAGTGGTGTCATCGGAACGCGCTCAACGAGTAGGGTCCGGCTCTACCCTCCAAAACAATTTCCCCCAAAAGTGACATCACCAGGGGGATAGATTTTCACGACTTTTCACGACTTACATTATGTTTTTGTCTCTGGGACGTTTATTTTGGGGATAAATGAAAAAACAAAATGTATTTGTAATGAGGAAAGGACAGCGAAATCGACCAGGGCTATGTTTTTTGGTCCCCAGAAAATACAAATTTTACATTTGGAAACTTCAAAATTTTGAGTTTTCAAGTTTTCTGAAATTTTCCTTTTCCAATTGGTAGAGCAGACTGAGAAACGTTGTTGGGAGTTCGTGAATTTGGCACGAAGGATTTGTGCTCGATATTCGGCCGCCGAGCTACGACAAATCCAAGGCAGGATTTGCACTCGATATTCGACAAAGTAGTTGCACTGAGAATTGCGTCCTAAATTTCGTGTCCTCATTTCGGTTCGTGTCACTCATTGCGATTCTGATCTGGCTACAACACACTCATTCTTCCGCGCGATCTTTGAAGCCACTACCGCTGGTAACTGGCTATAGAGCGAATCAATATGAACGTAGTTGAAGTCCTAATAGCGATCTTCGCAGCGTGACACCCGTTGCTTCCTGCTTCCAGATGGACATGCTATCGCTGACGCCATTCGATTTGTTCTACTTTGCGTACGGCCATCAACCACTGCTCCGTCTCAATCGACTGCTGAAGGTGGGACATCGTACCTTGAGAAGGTCTCCGTTGTTTATCAGTGGTGTATTTGCAGTGAGTATGTTTGGATGCAGTTATGGTTACGTGTCGCTGCGCTATGATTTGAGAGACATGATTGATTATATATATATACACACACACATATATATATATATATATATATGTATGTGTGCAGATTATTCATAGACATGAATAGGCAAAGGTGAGCAATGACACAGATTATGCACAGATGACTATAATAATGCATACGGTTGGGCTACGTGCCATCATCATTATATGGTCGTTCGAGTTCGACCAAGTAACAAGATTCGTTTGTTGGTAATCTATCAATAAATATTTTTCCTTCGTGTGGCTCCTCTGTGACGGTGCCTCGTTAGCATTAAGCTGAACATATTCGCTAAAACGTCCTTAATTATCATTGCAGCTGTTGATATTCTGCAAGACTACTCGAAATAAAAAGTGCTCTGTATTATCCCATGGGCACCAATGCTGCATTACTTACCCTGCTACTAAATTGAAAAGCAACCAAATTAATGCCAGAAGATAGTACCCTTCTAGACGGTACGAACTAGGATATTTTGGTACGCAACGGGATCAAGTCCATTTAGAAATT
The DNA here is from genome assembly GCA_034440575.1 of Imbricaverruca yamaguchii. Lineage (NCBI taxonomy): Eukaryota > Metazoa > Arthropoda > Thecostraca > Neoverrucidae > Imbricaverruca > Imbricaverruca yamaguchii. Next base: position 216,139 of record JAOTOL010001648.1, on the reverse strand, counting down.
TCATCGTAAACCGCGTAATTGTCACTGTCTGGCACGAGCAATGACAAGCTATATTAGGAATGTTCCGGCTTTTAAGACGGCGAACGTGAGGAAATATGCGCGTCTGAATTACCAGAGGCATTAACTTGAAGTTTGGCGTACACTCTGTCTCCTAGATCCAAACCTACTGGAAGTTTATGGAACGTGTGGACGCTCTGCTGGCAATGCCGCACTACGTGCGCACCGTACGCACCATCGTCTACATGCTGCTACTCATCCACGTCAACGCCTGCGCCTACTACGCCGTCAGCCTGTGGAAGGGCATCGGCATCAACACATGGGTTTTCGACGGCGTCGGAAACTCGTGAGTAACCCGGTCCGGAGATACTCGTCTGTGTCCAACTGGATTCGGATGCCTGTACTTACTGACTGACCGCTGTTCGGGTAACGGTCTCCTTGCTCGGCCGACGCCAGTTTCAAAGCATATGTAGTGGTCGGACATTGACAGCGTGGCAATGGAGTAACGGCTGAGCGCTGCGGTGTGTCGCACGCTCCGCTTTGTCCTTCACTGGAGGAGCAGTCTGATGTACCGTGTGTCGCTGTGCAATGATTGCAGCGTCGGTCCGGTGACGTGCAGGTACAGTCGACATGGCCATAGCGTTGGCAGCGTTGACAGTGGGGTGTAGGAGGTGCGCATTGGTGCATCTCCTGCCTTTTCTCATGCGTTTTAATGTGTGACTGCGGTTGGTGTGTGGCGGCAATCAGCAATACAATGATGTGTGCCAGTCTTGGCTCCCGTTTGCTTCGATTGGTGCACATGCACGGCCACTTCGACGATTTCGACGATTTCCACCAACAAGCAGTTTCTAAATCTATGGCAAGTCTTACATCTCGGTTTCCCTATTATTCCAAACCTTGTGCGTGCAGTTGTATGAGGTGATTGTTTTCAGGTACGTGAGATGCTTCTATTTCGCCACTAAAACCGCCACCTCCATCGGCAAGAATCCGAAACCCACCGACGAGTTTGAATATGTCTTCATGACCGGCAGCTGGCTGATGGGTGTTTTCGTCTTTGCTCTCCTGATTGGCCAGGTAAGTTTATTACATATATTCCTTTTTCCTATTGGTCAGATGTGTACCACGTCGGTTATCTTCACGCTTATTCGCGGCTATACTGGATTTTAGAATAAATATATATATATATATATATATATATATATATATATATATATAATATATATAATATATAAAATATATATATATGACTCTATCGTGGCGTGCCTACCATAACTTAAGCAAGCTGTCAATACATTAACATTTCAGGGAAGCGGAAACAATGTGAAAAGAAGCATAGGGTAAGCACATTACCGAGCGTTTCGCCGAGCGTTTCGAAGGATTGGTTTTGACTACTATTACTAATGAAGCACTGGTTGGTGGACCCTCCCCCCCCGCTCATGGTAATGTGCTTACCATAACTTAGAAATGACGATGCGACTTCAACACCGCCGCCTCTCGAGCTCGAGCCACTATGTGATAATTTGGCCGCCCACAACTTCAGGAGGGCACACACCTCCAATGGCCTCCATGGCTAGGCTTACAGGCTTACGGAAGCTTCTTGAGCTGACAGGAGACTTACTCAGGATACAGCGGTGGCGATGGTGGTGGATTGGTGGTTTACGCGCCCCTACTACTTAGGCCACTTTGCTTCCGCTTCTTCAATGTACAAATCGTGCAAATGTCGCTGTAGGTCAGTAACTGGTGCCTGGACCATGGATTTACTCAGACAACTGGGTAACCCGGCACTGCTACGTCGTTAGTGCCGGTATCGAAAGCGTCAAGACTATCATTATTTTGCCAATATATGCAGTTGACACAGGGTGGCCGAGGACAGACAACATGCTTGATGTTTGCTCTCCCAGTGGTGGCCAAGAAGTGCGCAACCCCACACTAGTATCCGCATGAACCGTTATACTATTCCAAAAAAAAAAAAAAAAAAAAAAAAAAAAAACAAAAAAAACAAACAAAAAACACAAAACAAAAAAAAAAAAAAAAAAAAAAAAAAAAAAAAAAAAAAAAAAAAAACGTTGAATTGCCTTATGCAATGAGAGTGTTCTCGATTATCGCTTCATATTTCACCCGGGCTCCGTCAGGATGCGAATGCTGAGAAGTGGTACATATTTAGATTGATACTGTGCCAAAATTCCGTTTTCCAGGTGTGGTGGGACCCCATGAAAACATAAAAAGATGGGCCCGGCCCCCATGGACCCGCTGTTAGCGACGCCCATGCCTGCAGGCCTTCTGTTCGCTCAGAATTCGCTTTGTGCATTCTTAGGGACGACTCGGACGTTTCTGCTATGCGTCTGACCACCTGCTCCGTCCGCTCTTGTATCTCCAACTGTGCTTAAGCTCTATCTGTATGGCGTAGATTGCTTACATTTCACACATCCGAGCTGCTTCACGGTGGACCGAGTGCATGATCTGCACAAGCACATGGTGAATACGCGATTAGTGAAGATGAGAACCTCACGGAAATAAGAAAGCATCAGTTTGACCAATCATTCGCGAAGAACGCCAGCAGCCTCGCCCCGAAAGCCGGCAGCATTTATATTGCCACCTCACGTGGCAACAGAAATGCTGCCGCCTGTTTCGGCGAGCAGCCATTTCTTTCGGCCGCACGCCGAAAGAAATGCATGCGTCCGCCTGTCTTGGCGTGCGGCCAAGTTATCACATCTCCCCCCCCCCCTGTCCGGCATGTGGCCTGGCGGAGTCGCGTGCGGCCAAGTTATCACGTCACGTGATCAGACCTCGCGCGGTAATGGTGTTGGAGTGGAATTTATGGCATGGGCAAGCGCTCTATTATTATTTGCGTTGAGCGCGCGCTGACAATTTGTCAGACCGACCGAAGCCGCAAAACCAGCGGCCGGTACACGACTCAAACCACCAGTACAGATGCGCTTCGATACAGCCGGTGCCAAACGATCTAACCGTTCCCGGCGTCAGCGCACTCGCCGTCGACACGAGCTCAACTGGAGCGGCGGATTACGACAGCGGCCTTCGATCGCGCCCGACGCCACCAGATCGGTGAGACATCATCCGCCCTCAGATCCGCGACATCGTGGCCAAGATCACGCGCTCCCAGGACGAGTTCCGCCAGCTGATGGACAGCACGATCCGCTACATGCAGCACCTGGCGCTGCCGCCGCCCCTGCAGGAGCGCGTGCGCGTCTGGATGCATTACACCTGGCAACAGCAGAAGTCGCTCAGTCAGTCGGCAGTGTTCGCAGCCATTGTTTTGCGCTCACCGCCCCAGCGGCGGAATCTGTGATGGTAGATTGAGTCATAGAGGTCTCTTCGATATCTTCCAAATCAGTGGATTGGTATGCTCAGCACTGTTATGCTTTGTGAATGTTATGAAGTCACTCATGTTACATTTCAGTTAATGATGGTCCAGCATTTATTATTGCACAAGGCAGCGGACCCATAGTGGGCGAACTGACCTGTGACGTAAGCAGTGTAACAAGTTAGTGTGGTGAATTTGAGCGGCCCAGGCGGAGCTGCCCACCTGGAATAATGTCCACAAATTGTGGAGCTTGTGCTGTCAACGAGAAAATCGAAAAAGTTCAACAAACTTCGCAGCAACCCGCCGTCGCGTAGTGGCTGAAACACATGCCGTATGTATAAATGTATATACACACACACATATATATATATATATATATATATATATATATATATATATATATATATATATATATATATCGGTGCGGCCGTCGGTCAGAGCCACAGCTAACCACGAGCGTGCGCCGTGTGATCAGACGAGCTGGCCGCTCTGGAGGTGCTGCCGCACAAGATGCAGACGGACATCGCACTCTCGGTACACTCGGACACGCTGAAGAAAGTGCACCTCTTCCAGAACTGCGACGAGGCTCTGCTGCGCGACCTCGTGCTCAAACTGAAGCCCATCAACTTCCTGCCGGGCGACTACGTGTGCCGTAAGGTCAGTGTGCCAGAACGCACTCGTGATACAGGCGGAATTCGGTCAGTATGAGGACAACACGGGGACTAGGGATAGCGTTAGGATGAGGACAGCACGTTGGACTAGGGACACGGTCAGGATGAGGGAATTGCGGAGTATCAGGGACATGGCATCTCTTCGAATACCTACCATGCCGGCCGCTAAATAGTTGCCCAGCACTTCTTTGAGCACGCCTACACAGAACTTGGTTATTAGAAGCACAACCATGATACTCTTATTGAAAGTCACAGCCGAAGTTAGTTCTTTGTTATTTTGGTTTTAGGACGCTTCGACCAAAATAGATGAAGGAATGGCCAAAGAATTCATTAATATGAGAAGACTAAAAATGCACACAGTAATGAAGTTAATGCGGAAACGCGCGGCTATGAGCGAGATGTACACCAAGTGTCCACTGTTTGTCGTTCCGAATTGTTTTCCGTTGTTGGCGACACGTCCACGAAAGAAAAAGGACTATGTTCTGTGTCGAAACCTGAACGCTCAGCTTACCACCACTTGACCGGACGGACCCCCATGTGGCAGAGGGTGTGTCACCAGAGGTCACCTTACCACCACTTGACCTGACTGACCTATGTGTCAGCGGATGAGTCACCAGTCTGGGCCGGTTGACCGGACGGACCCCATGTGTCAGCGGATGAGTCACCAGTCTGGGCCGGCAGGGCGAGGTCGGCCGGGAGATGTACATCGTCAAGTGTGGCCAGGTGCTGGTCACCGCCGGCCAGGACGGCCGCACAGTGCTGGCCACTCTGCACCAGGGCAGTGTGTTCGGCGAAATCAGTCTGCTTGGCCTGGCCGGTCTCCGGCGACGCACCGCCGACGTACGGTAATAACAGAATATAATAACATGTACATGTATGTATATATATATATATAACGTCCGGTAATAATACCGTTCATTACCAGTAATGACACTGCTGAAGTCCGGAAATTACACCGCTGATGCTGGTAATAACAGTGCTAATATTCAGAAATAACACCGCTCATGCCCGGTAATAATACCACTGATGTCCGGTAATAACACCGCTGATGTCTGGTAAGAACACTGCTGGTGTCCCATAAATAACACGTCGATATCCAATAATAACACCGCTGATGTTCGATAATAACACCGCTGATATCCGGTACTAACACCGCTGATGTCCGGCAACAATACCGCCAGCACCACCTCGGGAGGGGGGGGGGGCGCAGCCGACCGACGCGCCTGCTTCCGAGAGTGGGAGGAGCCTGGTTTAAGTCTGACCTCGAGCAGACTTAAACCACTTTTTCCGGTCGACTCACACCCAGGAGAAAGCCGTAATTAGGGGAATGCTCCGTGCTCGGAAATGTTCCGTGTCATGGAATTAACGTCGATCGATCGACACGACGCCCGCGGCATCGGATTCATGGGCATGATCTGCCCTCAGCCAGGTCCTTTGTTACGGCGGCACGCCCGGAGTACACGGCCTCGTCTCGTGCCGCCGGCGCAGCCGTCTGCTGGCCGGGCCAGAGCAACCCGGACAACCCCGCCCTATGCCGTGTACCCGGGCACAATGTCATGGGGATGTGAGATGCACCTCCCCTACTTCAGTCAATGCCGGGCGAAGCCGATGTTGTACTAGTGTCACTGCGACATAGCGTCATTGTGATCTGGATTAGTTCGTTTCATTGATGTTTTAATGCACATATTTATGTTAGTCCCCTCAGTGTTCCCCTCTCGCTCCCACTCCTATGTGATACCGATCACTTAAAGCAAATTACAACATCTAGTCTGTTCCCACAGGTCACGTGGCTTTTCAACCTTGTTCGTCCTGAACAAAACGGACCTGCAGGATACCATGAAATATTACCCTGACGCCCAAGAACTGCTCCGAAAGCGAGCAAAGTAAGTGGTGTCTCTTGCGATGGTACGTTAGGCTACCCCAGTGGTGCCCCAAGACTTGCTGACTGGTCTAATGATGACGAGAAAAGGGTAGAGGTGGAGAGAGAAAGAGTATGTGTGTGAGAGAGAGAGAGAGAGAGAGAGAGAGAGAGAGAGAGAGAGAGAGAGAGAGAGAGAGAGCAGGGAAGGGAAAAGGGACAAGACACAGACTGGGGCAGAGTAGATTAAACAAACACAAATCCGTGCCGAGTTCGTTTGTGAATGATTTTGACACAGAAGCCTGTGTACGGGCTATGTGGTTGTTCGACACGCGACGATTTGCCTCCTTTGACGTCTCTTCAGCTGTTTCTCACGCGATGCTTTTCACCGAACATCCAGGGCTTTGATTCGAAAGAACGAAACAATGCAGGTCGGCGAAAGTGGCGACGAAGAAAACGTCATCATTCCGAGCCGGATGCCCTCGTCGCCCAGGATGCTCCAAACTGTTCTGCAGGTGGGTCGGCTGCGGGATATTTCTCACAAGAAATGTGTGCGTGTGCAATGCAGTCTTGCATTGGCTACCCGTGTTTTAGATGTGCAAAAACCGTGTTCTGACGTGCCAAGGCCGTGTTCTCTGTGTGTGAGGTGAACGACTTCAAACATCCCCACAAACCTGCTAGGAACGAAAATGTTTGTCATTCGTACTGGGGAATGCAGATGAGGATTCGGGCTGATAGGGGTGGAGGCTGAATGCCTGACTGATCTGATTTACATCATCAACATGCGAAACATACAGGAATCAACTCGTGTGGTGGATGGTTGGGCGAAGCGTGCCCGGTGGACCACAATTGACTGGGATATTAAATACCATGCCCAGGTTATCTTAAGCTACGTCAGAAAAGATCGCTAACGCATTCATGCTTGCAATATCACACCATCTATCAAATATAAGTCTTGTGTGAAAAAAGATACGCCAACCCAGATGAGCCGGCATGACGTCATCAAGGAAACCGTATTTTCAATTTTTGCTGTAATGATGTATGCCCTCGCTAGTGCAATTGAATACAGCCTTCTAAAATTATTTGCGACTTCTACAACGAATTGTATTTGTATATTATTTTACAGGCAAAGCCATTCGCACAAATTTTACCCCACAAGGCATGTCTGTCAAAACGTTTCGGAATAACGATTTCCCTGGGTCATGTCCGATTGAAGGGTATGTCGTCAGAAAATGGAAAAATATTTGGCCACATGTATGCGACATCGTGTATTTTCGACGGTAAGCATCGTATGCCAAGCCAAATGAGCAATATTCAACGTTACTTGGTAATTCGCGCCAAAACCAACGTGCTGACATTCACTGCTAGTCCCTCCGTGGTATTTTTGCTTGTGTGTCCGAATGTATGTGCCTGGTGTGACCATGAGTGGATTATTGCATTCATTTATGGGTGTCTGTATGCCTGAAACTTGTCCAGCACTCCTGCAGTTTTAGCATGAAGTTGTATGCGAAAGCATCCGTGAAAGAGAGTGACAATCAATCGAAAAGCTAACATGAAAATAAATGCAATTCTCCACCAATGTGTGTGACTTGTTAGCATTAAGATCTATAGTGGTTGTTGGACCCCAAATTCGTATTGTATCAATATTTACCAAAGGACACTTCGCATCAAGCCCATACTCAGTCCGTCATTTCGCCATCAGATCTCACCGTGCTGGCATCTGATACTATCATGCTAGCAGTCGATGGCATCCGCGTCGACAAGTGATATTGCCGTGCCGGTACCTTATCCTCCCGTACCGGCAGCTAATGCTACCACCGGCACCTGATCATACCGTACCGGCAGCTAATGCTACCGCGCCGCCGGGACCTGATCATACCGTACCGGCAGCTAATGCTACCACGCCGCCGGGACCTGAACATACCGTACCGGCAGCTAATGCTACCACGCCGCCGGCACCTGAACATACCGTACCGGCAGCTAATGCTACCGCGCCGCCGGGACCTGACTACCGCAGCTAATCTACACCGCCGGGACCTAAACATACCGTACCGGCAGCTAATGCTACCACGCCGCCGGCTCCTGAACATACCGTACCGGCAGCTAATGCTACCGCCGGCACCTGACCGTACCGTACCGGCAGCTAATGCTACCGCCGGCACCTGACCGTACCGTACCGGCAGCTAATGCTACCGCCGGCACCTGACCATACCGTACCGGCAGCTAATGCTACCGCCGGCACCTGATCGTACCGTACCGGCAGCTAATGCTACCGCGCCGCCAGGACCTGAACATACCGTACCGGCAGCTAATGCTACCGCCGGCACCTGAACATACCGTACCGGCAGCTAATGCTACCGCCGGGACCTGAACATACCGTACCGGCAGCTGATGCTACCACGCCGCCGGGACCTGAACATACCGTACCGGCAGCTGATGCTACCGCCGGGACCTGAACATACCGTACCGGCAGCTGATGCTACCACGCCGCCGGTACCTTATACCGTACCGGCAGCTGATGCCACCACGCCTGACCCGGCAGATGATGGAGCCGTCGCCGACCAAGGCGGCCATGCTGTACCACGGCCACGGCCGGCACGCGCACTCGCAGATGGAGCTGCGAGTGTCGACCATCGTGCCGGCCAGCCGCCACTCGCCCATGTCGCTGCCGCCCGGCCTGGGCGACAGGTCGGCCGGCCACCGGCACCAGCTGGCCATCCTGACGCACGACGACGAGGTGGGCACTCGGCACGTGACCTGACCTGAGACTGACCTCCCCAGCTGAGGTCAGACCTGGTGCACGACGACGAGGTGGGCACTGGGCACGTGACCTAGCGAGGCAACCGGCAACGAAGGGGAAACACGAGGTGGGACTCGGCAGTGACCTGACCTGAGGCTGACCTCCCCGGCTGAGGTCAGACCTGGTGCACGACGACGAGGTGGGCACTCGGCACGTGACCTGACCTGAGGCTGACCTCCCCGGCTGAGGTCAGACCTGGTGCACGACGAGGTGGGCACTCGGCACGTGACCTGACCTGAGGCTGACCTCCCCGGCTGAGGTCAGACCTGGTGCACGACGACGAGGTGGGCACCCGGCACATGACCTGACCTGCGGCTGACTTGCCCAGCTGGGTCAGACCTGGTGCACGACACAGGTCAGACCTGGTGCACGACAACGAGGTGGGAACATGGCACGGCACGCGACTTGACCTGAGGCTCACCTCCCCGGCTCAGGTCAGACCTGACGCACGACGACGAGGTGGGCACACGGCACGTGACCTGACCTGAGTCCGACCTCCACAGCATCTCGACTGTAGCAGGTGACCTCTGCTCCAAACTGCGACACCAGTCTGTAATTAGTGGCGGCGATGGCTTTCTTTAAAATACCGTGAACTACTTAGCTCCCGCAGCCTTTCAGTTGCAGGTGGGGTGAGGTTGGCCGGTATCTAGAAAAGCTGAAAATGGTGAATTCTGATGCTAGCTCAATCTAGCAAGTAAGCCTGAAGCATACTAAGAATGTCTTGCTAATGCTGGCAGAAAGTGGTTGCGGTGTGCGTAGCTATTGCTATGCGTTGCCAAGGGTTCGTCGCTCCGGGTGCTGACGCTTCTGCTACGGCTTCTGCTTCATGTCTTGCGGGCTGGTGCTTCTGCATCGCGTTGTTCTTCGGCTGAGGTTAATAATGAGGAAGAGTTCCGCTTCCAGTTGGGGCATTTCCACACCATCTGGTAGTCTACCTGTTGACCCGGTATTCGTGCCACTGTTGAGTGGGCGAAATGAGGTACCCCAAAAGAAAAAGAAGAAGAAATGACGGAAATGATGATCCATGTGGTAGAGCCGCAAAAATGGTATCGCTACTCGGGGCCGATTTTCCGCTATATTAGGAAAGTGTTTAGGGTGGAAGGGGGATATGTCCCGCCTACGTCCAGCCGCCAGTTGAAGAATCCCATAATTAGTTCCCTCACTTATGAAAGGTATTTTGCTTGGTTAGGTATTTGTTTGGTAGTTCCTCTCCCATAAAGGCATCTTGCTTGGTCCAGGGCTCAATCCCACACGTACATGCCTTGCAGATTCTGACTATCCAGGCACCTGACGTTGCCGCGCCACAGAAGACGGATGGCACCGCCACGAGGTCAACACTCGACTCCGGCATAATCATCAATCGACCCATTCTCAACTGGGCAGCGCTTACCACCAGGTAAGTGGTTCCTGCAACACCGGATGGCGCTTTCTTAATCCAGTAAGTCTGTCTTTGGGCAAGTGAATTTACGTCACGACCCCAATGGCACGGCTTGTCAGCCTGAATTCGCGCACCTGTGTTGAAGACCAGCACACTCCCTTGTCCTGTCGTGGAAATAGCAACCGAAATAATCGCTGGTTATGCTGCATTTTAATCACGAATAATTGAAGTCCCGATTTATACGGGGAAAATCCTATTTTCGGCCTGGCCCTGGAAGGCTAGCAATCGACCGACGTACAAAAGCAGGGTGTCAATTGCACCATAGTGTCGTCGCCTGTCTGCTTAATTTCGCTAGGACGCTCATTTAGAAACGCCGGGTCGCAACAAACGACAGTGTAGTATGTCGCAGTCTCTTGCACAGGGGACAGTTCATCTAAGCGAAGTAAATATGCTTGGACAAACGATAATCCAATAAAGCGTGTGGGCGGGTTGACAAACAATTCCCGCTCATCAGAATATGTACGCCTCTGAGTGCCCGCTTCCCCCTGTGTAATGCATATGTGTAATGTGTTGCAGGGACAGTCGCGGGTCACTTCCTGCCGGCTGCGACGGTTCGAGCTGCCACCTACAGCACCAGGTGGCAGGGCAGTCGGCGGGCACCGACGGCGACAGTCGGCGCAACGTGCTGCACACGCCAGACAAAGGTGGGGCGGCGCCACCCGTGCCCGCCTCCGCCGCCGCTCCTACATCGGTCATCCATGGCGCACCGCGAGAGGGCGACCACCTCACCGTGCGACACGGCGCCGCTGGCTGGCCGCCTCGTGACGCCGACTAACGTCACCGACAGACAGCCACACTGTGGCGCCGACAGACAGCCACACTGTGGCACCGACAGACAGCCACACTGTGGCACCGACAGACAGCCACACTGTGGCACCGACAGACAGCCACACTGTGGCGCCGACAGACAGTCACACTGTGGCGCCGACAGACAGTCACACTGTGGCGCCGACAGACAGCCACACTGTGGCGCCGACAGACAGCCACACTGTGGCACCGACAGACAGCCACACTGTGGCACCGACAAACAGCCACACTGATTACAACATGGCACCGACACTTGCACGACAGTCACACTGTGGCGCCGACAACAGCCACACTGTGGCGCCGACAACAGCACACTTGGCGACGACACACTGTGGCGCCGACAGACAGTCACACCGACAAAGCACACTGTGGCGACGACACAGCCACACTGGCGCCGACAGACAGACACAGCCACACTGTGGCACCGACACACACACTGTGGCACCGACAAACAACAACAGCCACACTCACACTGTGGCACCGACAGACAGCCACACTGTGGCACCGACAGCCACATTGTGGCACCGACAGACAGTCACACTGTGGCGCCGACAGACAGTCACACTGTGGCGCCGATAGACAGACACACCGTGGTACCGACAGACAGCCACACTGGCGTCGACAGACAGCCACACTGTGGCACCGACACGACAGCCACACTGTGGCACCGACAGACAGCCACACAACACTGTGGCCGACAGACAGCCACACTGTGGCGCCGACAGACACAGCCACACTGTGGCGCCGACAGACACGCCACACTGTGGCGCCGACACAACAGCCACACCACATGTGGCGCCGACAGACAGCCACACTGTGGCGCCGACAGACAGCCACACTGTGGCGCCGACAGACAGCCACACTGTGGCGCCGACAGACAGTCACACTGTGGCGCCGACAGACAGTCACACTGTGGCGCCGACAGACAGTCCACACTGTGGCACCGACAGACAGTCACACTGTGGCGCCGACAGACAGTCACACTGTGGCGCCGACAGACAGCCACACTGTGGCACCGACAGACAGTCACACTGTGGCGCCGACAGACAGTCACACTGTGGCACCGACAGACAGCCACACTGTGGCGCCGACAGACAGCCACACTGTGGCGCCGACAGACAGTCACACTGTGGCACCGACAGACAGTCACACTGTGGCGCCGACAGACAGCCACACTGTGGCGCCGACACTCACACTGTGGCGCCGACAGACAGCCACACTGTGGCACGGACAGTCACACTGTGGCGCCGACAGACAGCCACACTGTGGCACGGACAGTCACACTGTGGCGCCGACAGTCAAACTGTGATGCCGACAGCCACACTGTGGTGCCGACAGACAGCCGCGAGGCCCAGCGTCACTGCGGCGCATGCCACGTCACGGCATCGGGCAGCCACGGGCCGAGAGGGCCAAGACACCGTCGCCGTCGGACCTCGTGCAACACGAGCGTGCACGAGTATTGGGTGTGTAAGCTGTGAGTGTGCACAATGTGACTGTGCACAATGTGAATGTGCACGATGTGAGGGGCGACGGGCGGCAACACCTTCACCGAGAGCGGGTGCCAGTGGTCGTCAGTGTCTCCGCAACGTTCGTGAGCCAACCAAGGAGGGCCAGAGCTGAGGCGGGGCGCGGCGCCTGCTGCCGAAAAGCGCGCCACAGGGACGATCGCAATTGTAATCGGAGACACTTGTCCGATTTTGTGGTTACCAACACGACGTACACACACCACCCACGAATTATTAATAGCAGGAAGACTGGTGGTGATAGTTTCGTGTAGTGTGCGAGATATGCCATTATGTGCACTGGTACAAGGAGTAGCGCGCGAGTTGTGCCCCTGGTTGTACAAAATGTCATGTTTTACGAGACGGACGATTGCCTGCACTCGGTGGCGTAGCCAACGGGGCCAGAGGGCCCTCCCCTTTAACAGAAAAAATACACCAGATCAAACAAGTCTTGGGATTTTCACCACGCCAAACCACACATTTCCAGCGCTCCGAACCCAATCGTGATCAAACGACTTTTTGTGTCGGGACATCTCCAAGTAAAATGTGACTGCGCCACTGCCTATGATAGCCGCACATGTTTTGTGGGTGGCAGAAATATATGTCAGAATCGTTGATGATTGATAATGATCAATGATTGCATTGTTCTCTGTGAAAGTGACTTGAAACTCACCGTTCGTCATCATCATCGCCAGCATCACTCGAACACGCTGCACCAAACTACGCACCCAACACCGAACTGTACTGAATTGGTAGAACCGGTTGCAGCACTGCCGAAGTTCAGACGCTTCCATCGACACTGGTCGCCATATGACTCAGTAGGCTGCAGAGACGGCGAAAATGTGGTCGGCCCACACATTTCACGCCGTAGCGGTATGCCGCTTCCTGTGCCTGCAGTAGATAAAACCTTTTCCTCGTCTCTTGCCCGCGTTCGTGCGGCACTTAGTGACTTGTGACTGCGTCCTTCACTTACGTGGACGCTGGTGTGGGCGCTTCGGTTGCAACTTAACCGACGTTTCACGATACTTTTTCATCCAGTCCAAGCGAACTCTCATGTCACCACTGAGTGGCATCAAACAGAGGTGACATCAAGCATCAAGACGACTCGAGCACTGAGAGAGCCAGCAGTGATACACGCACCGACTACAATTAATGTCTTTATTTCATAGTACAACATGACCACAGTTCCCAAAGTCGAAGGTGGTCCAACCCGTTCTCCAGGCACTTATGCGCCCATGATAACGACGAGCAAAAACGCATTGCGCAATACACTTGAACCAAAAACCACGCAAACAATGCGCCACGACACACAAACAACTAACACTTCAGCCACGTCCTGGTCGACTCAGGTCATACTCATGCCAGTACTCGAGAACGGTACCATCAACAAATTTTCAAGCTGCAGCCAACGATTAAAAACTGCTTTTGTATCTAGCACTCAGTGTTCGTTTGAAGCATCGCATACATGGTTGTGATTCACCTCGCACCTGTGCACCTCCGGCGCAGTGGGCGCGCGGCGCCAACCCGTCTATAGCCGCAGCAAACAAACATCACACGCGCTTCGTCCTGTCAGAAGCGCACCTTCACCCCCGGACACGAAGGAGCGCCGTGGGCAGACCGACCCGCGCTGGTGTCGGTGTACACGAGTGAGTTCCACGAGTGCACGGCACCCGGGCCAGCACCTTCACCAGTCGCACCCCATCACGCCATCAGCGACGGTCGACCTCAGTAGAGTACGGTGCGACTGATGACAACGGTTGGACAGCCGGACTGCGCTGGCTCCGTGCTCTGGACGAGCCGAAACCAGCGGCTCAGATGCGGGTACCGTTCAAGCTCCTGGCGCGAGAGGCCGACCTGTGCGGCGGGTAAGAGGTTGGTTAGTTATTAGAGCTTTAGGGCGCATCGACTAGGCGGGTAAGAGGTTGAAACTGAGCGGTCATCGCTGGGCTAGCTAGTCCACCAACACTTGTCACACTATCCGATACCCTTCTTGTCCCCGGAAGTTAAACAGCGATAGCCCTTGTTCTGTTACTGGCTGCGATCATTCGGAAAAGGAGCACGAGTGTCCGGTCGGACAACTACCTGCAAGGATGCATTGCTGAACCTGCCTTGATTAGTTCCATATGCAACACAGCACTTCAGCCGGGCACCCGCTCTTCAGCAAAACAGGTCTAGGTATAATAACGAGAAGTGACTGAAAGGGTGCAACTGAGAGCACCCGACGAGGTACTGCCGTGCAGACCGCAAGGGGAGGGCAGCACAAGTCGTTCGCTCTGTGGTCTGATACACCGCCTGTTCCGTACAGGAGAGTATCGTCCAACCAACCCGGTGTCGATCGAGGTCGGTCGGTGAACCAACCGACCGAAGTGCACATACAAGAAAACCCTCTTCCGAAGGCAGCTCGGAATGTGCATGGACTGGGGGACACCGTCTGGAGGAGCGCCACCCTTCCGCTAAAAAAAATGATCGGGAAGGGTTTCTCCAAATTTCCAAACGAGCGTCTTCCGCTTTAAACCTAGTTCAGTGGGGTTGGGTGTACTCATACTGCTAGTATGGGTCCATCTTGCTGAAAAATGCGTGGAGAGTGGAATGCCTAGTCATCCCAAGCCTTGAAGACTTTTCTAAGCTTTCCGCGGCCGGATTTGCGCCACCTTTAAACGGGGAAAGGGAGGGGAGGGGGATATGTCGTCAGCTCGTACCCGTCATTCGTATATTAGTAATACATACATGCATATACACATAAATATACATTATATATGTACATATATAAATACATACATGCATATGTGTATATATACATATATAAATACATACATACATGCATATATGTATATATACACATATGTATTATAAATATTATCACTTTTACAGGAACCATACTTACCACTGCTTTATGAATCAGCCGGAAGATGTCGACATCGATGGAGGTGGGTTGTGTTCCCGTCAGGTATGTTTTGTCCGACAGCCAATGATCCACAAACTGCAAAACAAAGCTAATGCGTCATGCAAGACGGATGTGAACGTCATTCAAGGAGGCACCGGCGCGTGAAAGGAACGTCCGATCTGATTCATTTGAAACACGAGCACACCGTGACACGAATCGCACATCATATTGGTCATACCCGAACCAAAACGGGACATTTTTCCGCGTCTTACTGTACTTTGTGTTTGATATGAACCATCAAGGAGTTTTTGTCTAATACTTTACATAGCAGTCTTGTGTTTGATGCTTGTTAATGCTGATGAGCAGAACCGATCCGGCACTATTACGACACACTGGCCATTCGTGTCTTACTCCTTTTTTAACCTTTCTCCTCCCATTGCCTCTCATGGCTACTATCAATTCCCAGACGCCAGTGGCTTATTGTTCCGGAGTGAACTGTTTGCGTTAATCACTGTAGTAGGAATATGATGGTGGACAACGCCCTTCCCACAAATTGGGAAGTTGGACATTAGCCCATGACGTTACATGGAAATGAAAGACTTCATAATGTTATGTTCATCCCCCCGTCCAAATCCATCCCAACATATCATATCCTTATGCTCCCATTCCAGATTCGGCTGATCCACAGAAAATTGCCACGTCGTTTCGTTAACCATCCTCCTGACCTGTCTCCTCACCTAAGTCCAAAACAAATGCAGCCGAACTTGTAGCTTAATTCATGCCGACAAATCTGTCCGTGATTTGAATGAAGCTTAAATTGAGATAAATTATTATTAACCGAATAATCTGTGGTGGAAGTGGAGCGACAGTGAATGACTCCTCCTTCCACCAACAGGTGTGAGTCACTGCTCGAAGTGCCACAGATGGATCTGGGTCACTGTTCTGAGTGTTAGACAGGTCTGGGTCACTGCCCTGACTCTGAATGCTACAATGGGTGTGGATCACTGCACTGGGTCTATAAAACATTAACATTAAACATTATTACAAATCTTGTGAGTGCACAGTAATCTCCTCCTTCCACCAACAGGTGTGAGTCACTGCTCGAAGTGCCACAGATGGATCTGGGTCACTGTTCTGAGTGTTAGACAGGTCTGGGTCACTGCCCTGACTCTGAATGCTACAGATGGGTGTGGATCACTGCACTGGGTGCTATAGATAGGTCTGTGTCACTGTCCTAGATGGTCTGGGTCACTACCCTGAGTGATACAGATGGGTCTCTGTCACTGCCCTGAGTGCCACAGATGGGTCTGGGTCACTGCCCCAGGTGCTACAGACCGGTCCGGGCAGTTCCTTCAAGTGCTACAGATGGCTCTGGGCCACTGCCCTAAGTGCTGCAGATGGGTCTGGGTAGCTGATCGAAGTGCTACGGATGGGTCGGGCCACTGCCCTGAGTGCTACAGACGACACCGCTTGAGCACGCAGTCGGCTAATGCGTCTGTTCTGAGTATAGTGTTGGCATGGTATTCAGGAATGGCATTGTAGTGCATTCACAACCAGTCACAAAGGTTTCAACGATTATGATTTAAGATTGGCTGAAAATGCTCAAGTAAGCCAAGTCAAAACTATATGTGATTGTACCGAATTTAATTTAAGTCTGTTCACATTTTTTTATTTGAATATTTTGAATATTTAAGTCTGTTCACATTCCCTGCTTTGCTCTGCCAATCATCGTCTCACACCAGGCAGAGTCTCACAGGACAGATCATCAGACCAGGGGTCAGCCAGCTAGAAAAAAAATATGCTGATAGCCATCATCAATCCCCCTCCACTCACCTACAGAACATTTTTGGTGCACAAGCACAACACAATATTCCTGCCATAGGTGTGGATATACCAGATAAAATGAAGTTCATTACAACTATGATGTTACAGCTTTGGTAACTGCACCAAAACCATGACTAACATAATGCAGCACCACTGAAGCTACGGGACCAGGTGAGCTTTCCACCTCCAGTAAGGAGATGAGCCCCTCCAATAATTACAGGTTTTTACATGAGATCCTATGGGATGCCCCATCTCAATCCATCCATCCTCATCACCCATTCATCCTCATACAATCCATCCATCAGCTATAGCTTAACTAAATGTGTTGGACATACCAATAACTTCCTGGCTGTGCTCTACTTCATTGCCAGTGTGCCAGAGACCAGTACTGGTGTTACCAGTGACCATCACAACTACACCGGCTTAGGCTATGTGATGCACGCTGAACATCACAGTATTCATCTCCCATGAAATATCATATTTCATGACTTCTGCTTAGCATGTTATTTTCACACCATTTCCATGCAGAGAATATGTGGCAATTTGCTACTTACCTTTATAGCTGTTTCCACATTTGCAAAGCTACTTCTGAGGTACATCTCAGAAAATTCCCACCACTGCCACTTCTGAGCCTCCTGGACATCTGCCTTGGTCATATCTGAAGAGACTGCAGACACCTCCTTCAAAGGCTTTGCTGTAGATCAAACATTAAGTGGTCAGGGCTCTTTCCTCATAAGAAAACAATACCATGGAAACCATTGTGTGATGTAAACAGAGCAGAGAGCAAGAGACTGTGCTTGCCTGCTTATCCCAGCAGGATCCATTCATGCCACGGTTTCATGTGCATGGGGAGGGGGCTGGTGGATCTAGTGGGGGAGGGGAACATGAGCCACACCCTCCCTCAGAGGCTGATTTTTGCTGCATGTTTGTTCTAAAATTGCATTTTGTTTTAATATAAAGGCATTGTATAAGAAAATGATCATCATAAGCAGGCTCAATGCACATGATTTGTTCAAATATGAAGTGTTTTCAAAGCCACACATATGCATGGGGGTATAATAACCTAACCTAGCTGACCCTAGTCTAATGCAATGTAGCATATTATAAAATCAGATAATATAATCAAAACAATAAGAATTGGCTTAAACAAATTCCTGTGTTATATCATCAAATCTTAGCATTGTTTGTGCAATTGTTAATCCAGACTACAAAGTAAGGCTTGATGAAACAAGCCAGCCTCAGAAAAGAAATCTGCACAGAAGAGCACTTGGCAAAAATATTGACCAAGGAGATCTTTTGAAGAAATCATCAAGTGACACAGGTACCTACTTTGCAGTACAGCTGTTGGTACAAACAAAAATTTATAAAAGTTCTGGCCTGGACCACAATTTTCAGCAGTGTTTTTGACATGAAAGAGCATTCAATGAATTGCAAGAAGCATTGAATTTATGTTCATCATATCTGTGAAACATTCATTATTGCAGTTTAAGGTAACCACAAGACCAGTTTTACACATATTTTACCTCCATTAAGCATACAAAGGGGCTAGGTTTGGTTAGATTAAGCCTTTGTTGTAAGCTAGAATTGTTTTCTCATAAACACTGCATTGAAGACAAAAAAATCCAGTAAATCAGAACTTGCTTACCATCACAAATTTACCTGAAATATTAGGTATAGACATTAATATGTTATGACAAGGTGAAGATGATAGCATAGGTACCTAATTAGGTACCTACCCAGGTAGGTACCTAGGTAACAACCTAGATAGCCTAGGCAGCTAGGTACGTAGGGTATAGGTAACTAGGTAGGTAGACCTACCTACCACCCGGCCCACTCATGCCATAAATGCTGTATCTTGAATGCTGCGAAGCCCAAAATTGCTACACTGAGTAAAGAAGACAGGGATAATTATAAAAATCAAGGAATACTCCAATTATCTCATTAGCCTACATCATTTATCCTACCGTTCACCTCCCCCTCAATGCCCGTTTATACGCGACGGAAAACGGACAGAAGCCCGGCAGAAACCTGACGTTAGCAGGACCAAGGCCCTTTACATAGGACTGACCCGGCAGAACCGACCTATACTCTGGAACCGAGCGGCCCCTGTCAATATTATTGGCAGCCGGCGACGTCATCTGGGCGCTGATTTGGGTTCAGCAGGTTATCACGACAGCAAAAAATGGTAATTTTTCGCGTACGTTCCTGACTAGCAAGTATACGTGATAGGTGTAAATTTACGTCATCTGAAAGCTTGTTTCATGGTATTTCGATAATCATGGTAGGCTTTTACATGGGCGTGTTAGTTATCGTGTAAAATGGTGTTGTTTAGACCCATGCCATATCTATCGACAATATTTAACTTAAGCGGCGCGAGGCGCCCGGCATGGGTAGCGGAGTTGGTAGCGCGTCGGTTTGCCGACTCGGAGGTAGCCGGTTATAGGCTGGATGCCAGCGGCCTTTTGTGCGCGTCGTGGGAAGTCGTTTTAATAAGCGACAATGGATTAAGACATTGGCTTTACATAGGACGATATTCTGCATAAAGAGAAGGTAATTACGCAGATATTCTGCAAGGCTGGGTTTCGGCCGCCTGAAATTGATGGTTGGACACTTTCTATTCAGCCAGGCATAGGAAGTACGTAACCACCGCTCATGACAGTGTCCAGGCCCCCAGTCCCTTCCTGGCATGGGCGGCGGGCTATCGGGGGTGGGATAGGAAACAGGTCCTCCTGAATTGAAACATTTTGGCCCTGTGGCAGTACGTCGCAAATACTGAGCTAAAAACTAACGGTTGCCCTTCCCCCTCCCACCAGTACCCGTCGACGAACATTAGTCCCTACTCTTCGAAGTGTGCATTTAATCATAGTACGTGATTATCATGGACAATCAACAATCATGTGCATTATCATGCACAATCAACAATTGTGCATGCTACCGAGCAGTCAAATGACTTGACCCGCGCTGGAGTCAGAGCGATGCCAGATCTAAGTTCGGCTCCACGCCTCTCACGATACATGGCGAACACAAGTCACCAGGACTGCGAAAAGCATTACTTTGATAGGAGCAGACGTTGGCTAAAACATTTAGGCAGGCTAAAGCTTTCTGGAGTGCCGGCGCAAGATAAAAAATCACGTTTTTCGAACCATGAAGGCTCGATTTACATTCCGCAACAACTTGTTGGAACCCGTAAGCGCTAAGACGGATTTTAGATGCACACACGAGGATTTCGATTCGATTATCATGCATTGCCAGAGGCTTAACGTGGAGCTTGGTAAGGTTGGAGAAGCATCCCCCTTCATCCCCCACCGTGGCTTTGCCCATGTTCGCACCCCGCTATTCGGTATTCTTAGTCGAAATAAATTGGCTGCGTCACCGACGCTATGTGAATCAAACTTTTGCCATGCATGCAATAATACAGTGGCAACAGGAATTTCAATGCTAGGACCAGCTCGGAAGCAACTTTAATTACAGCTGAACTGTGGGCGGAATGGAAAATTACCAGTAATACCATGCATGTTTTTTTTACTAAATGTGTTCTATTTTTAACTAAGGGAAATATTTTCATTTTAAAATATGATTTCATTATTCGCGTTGTGTAACCTGAAACATCACGCATTTTGCAGTACAGCACGACATAAATACGGTAACACAAGTTGTTTATCAATCAGACTTTAATACGAGGAGCATAAAGCTGGGGAAGACGAGATAGCCAGGATTGAGGAAGGCCCTCTCTCCCACTGCCGATTGTTTCTCCTTTGTGTACTCTGTGGTGGAGGTGAATTTGTGTTTTGGGCGCATCGACTGCGTTCTTCGCTTTGCGCACATGAATATATATTCCGGCGCCCAACAGAGTGCGTATTAAAACAACGATATGTTGGAGGAAGCAAACACGTGAAGCAGAAAAAGAATCTTGGTTCTTTTATAACGCAATTAACTGCTAGGTCATATATCGTCGTTAACTTCTCATGCCGATTGGTCGCGGGTGGATTCGGTACTTCCGCTGGTTGCGGGACTCGAACCCATAATGTTGCGGTCAAGAGTCTAACACCCTACCGACTGAGCTACCTCCGCTCCACCAAACGCGTCACATAGGAGGTTATCGGTAGCAGGTTCACATAAGCCACGTAGCTTAATGAGATTGCATTGCATCAATACATTGCGATACCTAACATTACAGTGCGTACATATCTGGCACTTTATAAAATCTGACGAACTGGCAAGAATAGATGGAACATCCTCATCGTGACATCTGTGGCTGAGAACAACTCGGCATACATATATACACAGACTACTCACGAGCACCGTAGTGGGACGATGAGTACGCACAGGCTACGCTCTACCGACTTCACAAACACAGGCACATATCAGTTCTTGAGTTTGATATACACTCGGTGGAACTGCAACACGTACGTCTAGTCTCGTGTAATTTGTGTTTAAAAAGTCCTGATATCCAGCTATATGATCAATGGCAGGTGATGCACCTATACGTCCAAACAATGAAGGATTCAAACACTGACCTAAATGTGAAGTGTCGACCAAGTGCGGCTCACACTTCACAGTCACTGAGCAAACTGCTCGGCTTTTAGCTGCTGCCGCTTTGCGAGCTTGGCGACGTTCGCCTTATTGTTTACCAGCCCGAGACTAATAAGTTTCCAGATCCTCGTAAAGTACTGAATGACATTTCATATGTGGAAGTCAGTCTGGATTCCAACACCTGGCGGAAACTTACAATGACCTTTGGATGTCTGCTGAGATTGTTGGGTTCTTGGGCGTGGTGAACACAAAACGCTGCATCCATCTCTCTGAATGTGTGGAAGAATTCCTCGGTGGGAACCGCCAGGCCGCTAAGGCTCAGGGGCGAGTCCAGAGCGCTTCTCGTGGTTCGTTTCGGCATGCGCAGATGGGTTCCCAGCGATCGGTCCGTTGGTTTCCTTCTGACCATGGACCAGGCCCCACATCATCCCTCCTACCCACCACGCTTAACATTTTAAATATTCCTTCAATTCACATCATTATCTGATGTGATTTGAAGGAAGCTGATACTCATTTCTGTGGGAAATGAAAACTCAGCAAATCAGCAGTTCAAGTTCATGTGCTGATATCTAAAAAAAAAGTAATTTCACCAAGATAATAATATTAACATCGTTAAAATAAATTGTTTTCAAACACCAAGAAAAGCAACATTTATTTTGACAATGACAGTACATGCTATCCCCCACCACATAAATATATGGTAAATGTGGGGAATGGGGTTGTTGGTGACTAACGACGAACACTGATGTCAAATTACAAAAATAACCTAACTGAATCTCTCCTAACCAACTAATGTTGGACCTCTTAAAACGTACTCGTGTTCGGTCATCTAAAACCTACTGATGGATGCTGGAAGTTGAACGTGATTCACAAAGGAAATGGTAGATCCATATTACCTTAATTACACCATTGCATCAATTGTGCACCGTAGATTAATTCACCTAGTGGCATGGAAACTCAGTTAATGGAAATATACATTTTGCATCCTAGGCTGAATCTGATATCATTATCCCATGTAGAAAGGGCTGGCCAATATTCTGCTGTAATATCATGATGAAAACGCTAAATATAGTCGCATATAAATATATGCATTCATTTTTATAATCAAACCTGGTTTTGGCCTTTCATGTATGACTGCCTATCCTGTCTTTTCCCCATCTTTCACTAATACCAAGTAGCCTGCCTTGTTCTTCATTCAACACAGTTTATGGAAGTGTTTTTAGGATACTGGGAAGAAGTTGCTAGTAAGACTTAAGCTCTTGGAAGCCTAAAATAGCACCTGTGAACTTCACCTGCTCCATACACAAAGAAATGGTATAACTATGCAATCTGACCTTCATATTTTGGTAGAGACAGGCCCATCATTTATGAAAACCACCATCTTTTTGTTATTTATGTGCTGAACATGATGTGGGAGACATCCAAAGGTAGGTGTTCGGGAAACAAAATGTGTTCAGATACATCCCCTCTTCCCCTACTCTGGTGCCATTTTCCAGCTTTTGAGAGCAGTCAGCTTAAGGAAACTGCAAGGAAGTGGCCTCTGATATTTTTTTGCAATTACACCAGTATTTTTAGCGACTACAAATAATTGGTACCACAACGGTTATGGTGAAGTAATCCTACACAACCACATTCATATTCAGAATATGACACCACACTACAGAACAATCATATTTTAAAGTTGTTCTATGCAAGTGGTTAGAGGATTTTCACAGAAAGAAACATGTGGATATAGATACCTTGTTCATTTTAACAAAAATTCAGTAAACGGTATAAATACTGGTTTGACCATACACATGCAGCAGTGGAGCAATTTCTTGCATGAATGAAGTGTCTGGAAACCCCCTCTTACCCTACTACCACTACTACCCAGCCATGACGCAATGGGCAATTACGCAATTTTGCACAAGTTCATGAATGGCACAGTATGGCATGATTCCATATAGCACACAGGAACAATCTGATAACTGATATGGGACCAATGCAAATGCCAACATTAATCACAGATTGCATCAATGACATAGGCATAGGCATAGGGCCTCTGCCTATGTCAAAGCCTAAGTTGACATAGGCATAGGGCTTTAATTCGCATAAATTGTTTGAGGTGTGTGTTCTCAATATCAACCACGCCATGGATAAGTTAATTCTTGGGATGGTGTCTTTCGGCTCAAAGCCACCGGCATGCTAGCAAAAGAAGATAAAACCTTCATGCTTCAATTAATTATATATATGCTTTAAAAACGGCGAGGAAACTAATCGTGGGAAAAGCGCCATAATAGTGCTAATATGAAAGCACCATATTTAATAGATTTATCAGTATAGTCCAAAACTAGAATATAATTCAGCAGTATTCTGGAATAAAGGAACGCTTCTGGTATATGACGTCACGTGGCGTAGGTTTTGTCTAGTTTAAACTAACTATACTAGAACTGCGGACTTTGGAGTACCTATTGTCTCTAGTTATTTTGACGTAAAGGGCCTTGTGGATGCCACTCTAGCTCTTGGTGTTCCTCCATACATTCTTCTGGGCACATCTGGACTCTGTTCTGAGGTTTGTCCACAAATAGAGAACATACACATGAATGCATTGGTGGTTGTTTATTAATTAACCTGCACTTCACCAGAAGTCACACACGCATAAATGGAATGTTATGGAATGTTATGAAATATGGAATGTTCAGTGGCATTAAGATCATATTCGGACTGCAGTGATCCATATTTTGCCGTCTGTTGACATCTGTTGTACTTGTGCATGCTAGCAAGCTGATATTCTTCCAATCTGGCTGGCATCTCATTTTCGGCTCCACTCCTGCCTCCTCTTGGAATGTGCCTACAGATGACCTGAAATAACAAATGTGTATTATCCTTAATTATACTGGAAACTGTATGTGGTAGGGGACCCAGTATGACTGAATCTTCCTCTCCACCCAAGTTATCACTATTGTATAATGACATCTAGCTGTCTTGCTAGTTAAGCATGTCTTCATCCAGCAATGCAAGTAGTGTATTTTTTTCTGGAGTGTATAATTCTTTGGATGGCAAAAGTTTAAAAAAGGGCCACTTTTCCAACACTGGGGAGGGGGTTTGGATGAATACACTGAATAGATTAACCATGATAATGTACATATCAAACTTCAAGAGTAGCTTTGTTTCTCTATATCTCATTTGTCTTCACTTGCATCAGAAATCTTTTCTGACTAGGTACCTACCTACAACATATGAGGAAATGTACCTACCTAGTGGCTACTATAAGCATACAAATTATGCTTAAGGTACACTCCAGTTCCTGTGTCTTGCCCTGTCTATCTGATAAACATATTTTTATTTAATATAGGGGACTGGCATACCTGCAGATATGAGCTCCCCCTGATCGGCCACAGAACTCATCTCTGGGTGAGTGATGCTCATGAATTTGGGGAGCCAACCAGGTGAGGGGTACCTGAATGTGTTTCATTTCCTGAACACTTACATTTTGATGTCTCCCACATAACATTCAAATTGTAGCTAACAAAAAGGTGGTGAAATTCATAAATGATGGACCTTTTTCTACCAAAATATGAAGGTCTGGAAAGGTTAATATTATGGTTTTTCATTAGGTGTGAGATGTCTAAATGAGAACAGTAGGATGCCAAAATTTGCCATGGTATTAGTGTTGTTTAAAACATTTTTGATGCCCTACTAAACTTTGAACCAATGGTGTAGGTAATCCCTTTACCTTAAACTGCATTGTGAAATGTTTGTGGATCACCATTCCTTATCAAGAACATGAACATTATGCTTATATACAAGGCACTATAGAAATGAGAGATGAACACTTCATAAGCAAGCATCAAGGAACAGGATGTCAATACTTATTGGAGAAGGATGTCAATCGAGTATTCAGAAAGTGGTATATTCCACCCTATTTCATGAATAATTTATCATTGAGGTCTGATCACATAGTTTTGATTCCTTGTGTACTGAGCTAGTGAAGTTCATTGTGCCATTTTAGGCTTCCAGAAGGATTTGGCTTAAGGATGCCATAATGAAGTTACTTTTTATATTTTGCAATTACACCAGCATTTGTTTTGTGGCTACTAATAGCTTGTGCCATGACAGCTACAGTGAGGTAATCATGCACAACATTTTCATATTTATAATATGCACATCACTACATAATATTTATAGTTTTAAAGTTGCTCTTTGCAAGTGGGGTAAATATAATGATTCAGGAAAATGTTGATTTTTGCTTAAACAATTTTAATGCATTGCTTTTTCACATGATGAAGATGATGTAACCACTTATTTTCTCAGCAAATGATTACTTTTAAGTCAAAAAGTCACGTTTTGAGTGATAGCTTACCTTTTAGCCCCTAATCCATCCACCCACCTACAGTGTTTGTTAATCAAAATCCATGCCTGCAGATGGTGACAATCAATGCAGGCCCCAGATAACATCTCTGACCTAAATTGCAGGTGTCATGGAGTCTCTGGTGAAGGCTGGACAGGTGGTGTTGCTGGTATGGGAAGGCCAAGTTGATGCTGAAGCCATGAAACAGTTTGCAGAGAAACTCCAAGCAGCTGTTGGTTCATCTGGGAAGGTTTCTGTTGAGAATGCAGAGCGGCTGAAAATGGGTTAGTGGTGCAATTGCTGTTTAAATGACAAATAGTTGCTTCACTGGAAGATTGAATTGGTAGGATGTCACTTATATGAAGTATGGATATAAGGAATACTGAAAATGGAACTTTTTTTTGGCTTTTTGGTGCATCTAATGCAGTATGTGAAGCAAGACCATGTATGTAAGCCCCTAGGATGCCTATGTAATTGGAATGTTCAAATTCATGATGATGCTCTAACTTAGAGAACCCTTAGTAAAAAAAAGCCTGGAATCAGAACATTGGGGACAGACATTGCCTGGAGTCAGAACATTTGGGGTAAACATAACCTGGCATGAGTAAGAACATTGGGGTTGCATTCATACACCCTGCCTTGTAGCAGGATGTACTCGAGTGTCTCATGGTCAACAATTCGATCAGGTTAGATTTAACCACCATGGTTTTGAGATGAATTCGCATCTGCCATCGTCGTCATAGTTGGTTGCTCGCTGGCTCCTGTGTACGAATGATGAAGTCATGAATGCTATGCGACATATACTGTCCATGCACCCACATAATCTATGCTGACTCAGCTGGTTGCTGCCATGCCTGCAGCTGGCCACGGCCGCGCCAGTTTCGACGCGGCCTTCTCGGGTGTGGTGGGCGCCACGCCGGAACACACGGCGTCTCTGCTGGGCCAGCTGCTCGAGCTGCTGCGGCCCGGCGCGCCGCTCTACATCCGCGACTCGCGCGCCGACCGTGCAGCTGGCCAGCTGACGCTAAGCGGCTTCACGGGCAGCTGCAGCTGCCAGGAGCTCGGCGGGTACTGCACGGCACGCAAGCCGGACTTTGAGGTGAGTATGTGTACAGGCGTCGCGGGTGTGGAGTGGGGATGCGGCGGACGTCACTGAATGGGCTACGTGATCAACGTGGTCGATGCGCCCTAAAGCCCCCCCCCCCCCACGTGTTGCTGCAGACACGCGGCCGTAGCGTAGTACACCTCGACTGTGGGGTTCGTTGGTTCAAGTCTGAGCTCGGGCTAACTGCTGGATCAGTTCCTCTGCATGCATTCATAACACCTGGGAAGTGCTGGGTGGGCTGCCGGACATGTGTGCTGCATGACCAATGATGTCGATGCGCCCTAAAGCCCTAATAACTAACTTACCGGATGCGCGCTAAAACGGGTTCACGCCATTTTATCGAGGGTCCCCAACCCAGTTGCACCACGGATCGTCTGATTTGAAAACAATTTCTCCCGATTAGTATAACAAACTTAACCTAAAAAGCATTGTGTAGCTAGCATAACATGCCTAACCATACCGGCCTATTGCCGTCCTTGGCCAAAACCAGTATTCCCAGCTTGGTGATC
This sequence comes from Imbricaverruca yamaguchii, assembly GCA_034440575.1. Lineage (NCBI taxonomy): Eukaryota > Metazoa > Arthropoda > Thecostraca > Neoverrucidae > Imbricaverruca > Imbricaverruca yamaguchii. The sequence continues at coordinate 188,559 of JAOTOL010001648.1, read as the reverse complement.
TTGGTGCTTGCGTGGTGATGCTTATCATGGACAGAAATCATTGTGGCATGTATGTGACGTGCGCGCTGAACGCCGCATTGACCGTTCATCTCTGCCGAGCCTGCGCGGACGTGTGTTTCCCGTGGTGTTAGCTGTCCTGAAAGAGTGCTTTGGTTAGAGCTTCTTCGGAAAAGGCCATGACTGGTGAATCAGAGATGTGAGGAATGCAGTGACGGCGCCGTTAGCTGGATGGCCACTGTTACGCCTGTTGTGGTTGTCGCTAAACACCAGGCTGTTGTTCTGTATTGGCACGGTGGTGCCGACGTTTTAAGTGCGCGAGGTGTGAGCTGTGGTCGCGGTGTTGTGATGTGGCGGTAGACCCCACTCCCGACTGGACTCCATGCTGCCGACTTGACCAGATGAGCCAGGTGTGTGTGTGATGTCGCAGTCGTCGAGTTGTGGCGGTAAACCCCACTCCCGCGGCGGCCTGCTCCCGGACTGGGCCAGCTGATGCTCCAGCTGATGAGCCAGGTGTGTGTGATGTCGCAGTGTCGTGTTGTGGCGGTAGACCCCACTCCCGCGGCGGCCTGCTCCCGGACTGGGCCAGCTGATGCTCCAGCTGATGAGCCAGGTGTGTGTGATGTCGCAGTGTCGTGTTGTGGCGGTAAGACCCCACTCCCGACTGGACCAGCTGATGCTCCAGCTGATGAGCCAGGTGTGTGTGATGTCGCAGTGTCGTGTTGTGGCGGTAGACCCCACTCCCGACTGGACCAGCTGATGCTCCAGCTGATGAGCCAGGTGTGTGTGATGTCGCAGTGTCGTGTTGTGGCGGTAGACCCCACTCCCGACTGGACCAGCTGATGCTCCAGCTGATGAGCCAGGTGTGTGTGATGTCGCAGTGTCGTGTTGTGGCCCCACGCCCACGACGCTCCACTCCCGCGATGGACTGGCGCCCACGTGAGCCTCGTACCGGCGGCAGGTGGGCTCGTCGGCGCCGCTGCGACTGCCGACGCCAGCCGCGCCAGCTGCGCAGCCGGCCGCCGTGTGGACCCTGTCCGGCGCCGACGCCCTCGACGACGATCTCGACCTGGTGGACGAGGACGAGCTGCTGGACGAGGAGGATCGCCAGCGGCCCGACCCGGCCTCGCTCAGGGGTAGGTAGCGAGGTCTCAGGCGGTAGCGAACCTCCGATCTGATCGATAAGGAGGTTGAGTAGTCTAGGAGTAAGTTGCCCGTCTCACAATCGAAATGTTGTGGGTTCGAGTCTCACCTGTCGCTACTCTTCGCCCGCGACCAATCGGCGTGAGAGATTGACGACGCTACGTGACTCAACGGTCGATGTGTCGTAAAATCACAACCAACCATCTGATCGATAACCAGGTGGGAGGGGCACGGGGTAAGGCGAAGCCGATCACATCATTCAATTATTGCAGGAACTTCGTGTTTCTGCGCGGATTTCAACGAATTTCAGATATTAACCCGTCCTGTCTCGGGGGGGTCTTCAACCGCCCCCCCCCTCTCAGGTTTTTCGCGGATAGCGGACGAACGGCGCCGCGGGGTAACACGTCCAAATTTGGCATACCTTTTCTCACATCAATTTGACATGATGATTCAAAATTTAGAGGTCAGGTCATCTAGGGTCAACGAGTTATTCAAGGTCAAGTGAGGTCACCTCCAAAAAAGTTCAAACAGTCGTCACGCTTTAACGGATACAGATATTTTGATGAAACTCTCAGCGTTTGCTTATCTTTACGGATGCAACAAAACGTACGAGTTGAATTTTTCATTTTTTCAGTTTTTGACTACATACAATTTTTGCGTCTTTGCTATATTGCAGATCAAGCACAGGATTCTGGCTAAAGTAAGCATTTTTTATTAGGGCATGTTGACTTCCAACAACGTTTCTCGGTCTGCTCTACCCATTCGAAAAAGGAAAATTTAAGAAAACTTAAAAACTCAAAATTTTGAAATTTCAAAAAACATATTTTTGGGGGCCAAAGAAATTATAGTCCTGGTCGATTTCGCTGTCCTTTTCTCATTCCAAATATTTTTTATATATCCCACAAAATGAACTCCCCAGAGTAAAAAAACATAATGTAAGTCTTGAAAAGTGAAAATCTAGCCCACCTGGTAACATCACTTTTGGTGAAAATTTGTTTTGAGGGTAGGACTCGGACCCTACTCGTCGAGCGCTTTCCGATGACACCTCTTTCGTTTTCGTACGATGCTTAGTTTGGATTTTAGAGGGGGTCTTCAACCGCCCCCCCCCAAGACGGGGTGTGAGGATATGACCGGAAAAACGGCGCGGGTTAAAGAGGGGATGCGCGACTACATACCACGCTATCAGTATGGCTTGGGCTTAACCCCTGGTCACAGCTGCCATGTCTGCCAATATATGGGCCGTGCTCCGACCCCCCCCCCCCCACACACACACCGTGACACCAGTGATGTTTCACCGTGTGACGCGGCGCGTGTTTCAGTTTGCGGCACCACCGGCAAGAGGAAGGCGTGCAAGGACTGCTCGTGCGGCCTGGCCGAGGAGCTGGACGCCGGCAAACAGCCGGCCACCAAGTCGGTGACGTCGTCGTGCGGCAGTGTGAGTAGACGGCCGGTCGGCTGCTGTCGTCTCGTGCGGCAGTGTGAGTAGACGGCCGGCCGGCTGCTGTCGTCTCGTGCGGCAGTGTGAGTAGACGGCCGGTCGGCTGCTGTCGTCTCGTGCGGCAGTGTGAGTAGACGGCCGGTCGGCTGCTGTCGTCTCGTGCGGCAGTGTGAGTAGACGGCCGGTCGGCTGCTGTCGTCTCGTGCGGCAGTGTGAGTAGACGGCCCCGGCTGCTGTCGTCTCGTGCGGCAGTGTGAGTAGACGGCCGGTCGGCTGCTGTTGTCTCGTGCGGCAGTGTGAGTAGACGGCCGGCCGGCTGCTGTCGTCTCGTGCGGCAGTGTGAGTAGACGGCCGGTCGGCTGCTGTCGTCTCGTGCGGCAGTGTGAGTAGACGGCCGGTCGGCTGCTGTCGTCTCGTGCGGCAGTGTGAGTAGACGGCCGGTCGGCTGCTGTCGTCTCGTGCGGCAGTGTGAGTAGACGGCCGGTCGGCTGCTGTCGTCTCGTGCGGCAGTGTGAGTAGACGGCCGGTCGGCTGCTGTCGTCTCGTGCGGCAGTGTGAGTAGACGGCCGGTCGGCTGCTGTCGTCTCGTGCGGCAGTGTGAGTAGACGGCCGGTCGGCTGCTGTCGTCTCGTGCGGCAGTGTGAGTAGACGGCCGGTCGGCTGCTGTCGTCTCGTGCGGCAGTGTGAGTAGACGGCCGGTCGGCTGCTGTCGTCTCGTGCGGCAGTGTGAGTAGACGGCCGGTCGGCTGCTGTCGTCTCGTGCGGCAGTGTGAGTAGACGGCCGGCCGGCTGCTGTCGTCTCGTGCGGCAGTGTGAGTAGACGGCCGGTCGGCTGCTGTCGTCTCGTGCGGCAGTGTGAGTAGACGGCCGGTCGGCTGCTGTCGTCTCGTGCGGCAGTGTGAGTAGACGGCCGGCCGGCTGCTGTCGTCTCGTGCGGCAGTGTGAGTAGACGGCCGGCCGGCTGCTGTCGTCTCGTGCGGCAGTGTGAGTAGACGGCCGGTCGGCTGCTGTCGTCTCGTGCGGCAGTGTGAGTAGACGGCTCTCTCCGGAGTGTGGAGACGGCCGGCTGCTGTCGTCTCGTGCGGCAGTGTGAGTAGACGGCCGGCCGGCTGCTGTCGTCTCGTGCGGCAGTGTGAGTAGACGGCCGGTCGGCTGCTGTCGTCTCGTGCGGCAGTGTGAGTAGACGGCCGGTCGGCTGCTGTCGTCTCGTGCGGCAGTGTGAGTAGACGGCCGGTCGGCTGCTGTCGTCTCGTGCGGCAGTGTGAGTAGACGGCCGGCCGGCTGCTGTCGTCTCGTGCGGCAGTGTGAGTAGACGGCCGGCCGGCTGCTGTCGTCTCGTGCGGCAGTGTGAGTAGACGGCCGGTCGGCTGCTGTCGTCTCGTGCGGCAGTGTGAGTAGACGGCCGGTCCGGCTGCTGTCGTCTCGTGCGGCAGTGTGAGTAGACGGCCGGCCGGCTGCTGTCGTCTCGTGCGGCAGTGTGAGTAGACGGCCGGTCGGCTGCTGTCGTCTCGTGCGGCAGTGTGAGTAGACGGCCGGTCGGCTGCTGTCGTCTCGTGCGGCAGTGTGAGTAGACGCGCCGGTCGGCTGCTGTCGTCTCGTGCGGCAGTGTGAGTAGACGGCCGGTCGGCTGCTGTCGTCTCGTGCGGCAGTGTGAGTAGACGGCCGGTCGGCTGCTGTCGTCTCGTGCGGCAGTGTGAGTAGACGGCCGGTCGGCTGCTGTCGTCTCGTGCGGCAGTGTGAGTAGACGGCCGGTCGGCTGCTGTCGTCTCGTGCGGCAGTGTGAGTAGACGGCCGGTCGGCTGCTGTCGTCTCGTGCGGCAGTGTGAGTAGACGGCCGGTCGGCTGCTGTCGTCTCGTGCGGCAGTGTGAGTAGACGGCCGGTCGGCTGCTGTCGTCTCGTGCGGCAGTGTGAGTAGACGGCCGGTCGGCTGCTGTCGTCTCGTGCGGCAGTGTGAGTAGACGGCCGGTCGGCTGCTGTCGTCTCGTGCGGCAGTGTGAGTAGACGGCCGGTCGGCTGCTGTCGTCTCGTGCGGCAGTTTGTGCGGCAGTGTGAGTAGACGGCCGGTCGGCTGCTGTCGTCTCGTGCGGCAGTGTGAGTAGACGGCCGGTCGGCTGCTGTCGTCTCGTGCGGCAGTGTGAGTAGACGGCCGGTCGGCTGCTGTCGTCTCGTGCGGCAGTGTGAGTAGACGGCCGGTCGGCTGCTGTCGTCTCGTGCGGCAGTGTGAGTAGACGGCCGGTCGGCTGCTGTCGTCTCGTGCGGCAGTGTGAGTAGACGGCCGGTCGGCTGCTGTCGTCTCGTGCGGCAGTGTGAGTAGACGGCCGGTCGGCTGCTGTCGTCTCGTGCGGCAGTGTGAGTAGACGGCCGGTCGGCTGCTGTCGTCTCGTGCGGCAGTGTGAGTAGACGGCCGGTCGGCTGCTGTCGTCTCGTGCGGCAGTGTGAGTAGACGGCCGGTCGGCTGCTGTCGTCTCGTGCGGCAGTGTGAGTAGACGGCCGGTCGGCTGCTGTCGTCTCGTGCGGCAGTGTGAGTAGACGGCCGGTCGGCTGCTGTCGTCTCGTGCGGCAGTGTGAGTAGCGGCTGCTGTCGTCTCGTGCGGCAGTGTGAGTAGACGGCCGGCCGGCTGCTGTCGTCTCGTGCGGCAGTGTGAGTAGACGGCCGGCCGGCTGCTGTCGTCTCGTGCGGCAGTGTGAGTAGACGGCCGGTCGGCTGCTGTCGTCTCGTGCGGCAGTGTGAGTAGACGGCCGGTCGGCGCTGTCGTCTCGTGCGGCAGTGTGAGTAGACGGCCGGCCGGCTGCTGTCGTCTCGTGCGGCAGTGTGAGTAGACGGCCGGCCGGCTGCTGTCGTCTCGTGCGGCAGTGTGAGTAGACGGCCGGTCGGCTGCTGTCGTCTCGTGCGGCAGTGGAGTAGACGGCCGGCCGGCTGCTGTCGTCTCGTGCGGCAGTGTGAGTAGACGGCCGGTCGGCTGCTGTCGTCTCGTGCGGCAGTGTGAGTAGACGGCCGGCCGGCTGCTGTCGTCTCGTGCGGCAGTGTGAGTAGACGGCCGGCCGGCTGCTGTCGTCTCGTGCGGCAGTGTGAGTAGACGGCCGGCCGGCTGCTGTCGTCTCGTGCGGCAGTGTGAGTAGACGGCCGGTCGGCTGCTGTCGTCTCGTGCGGCAGTGTGAGTAGACGGCCGGTCGGCTGCTGTCGTCTCGTGCGGCAGTGTGAGTAGACGGCCGGCCGGCTGCTGTCGTCTCGTGCGGCAGTGTGGAGTAGACGGCCGGTCGGCTGCTGTCGTCTCGTGCGGCAGTGTGAGTAGACGGCCGGTCGGCTGCTGTCGTCTCGTGCGGCAGTGTGAGTAGACGGCCGGCCGGCTGCTGTCGTCTCGTGCGGCAGTGTGAGTAGACGGCCGGCCGGCTGCTGTCGTCTCGTGCGGCAGTGTGAGTAGACGGCCGGCCGGCTGCTGTCGTCTCGTGCGGCAGTGTGAGTAGACGGCCGGCCGCTGCTGTCGTCTCGTGCGGCAGTGTGAGTAGACGGCCGGCCGGCTGCTGTCGTCTCGTGCGGCAGTGTGAGTAGACGGCCGGTCGGCTGCTGTCGTCTCGTGCGGCAGTGTGAGTAGACGGCCGGCCGGCTGCTGTCGTCTCGTGCGGCAGTGTGAGTAGACGGCCGGCCGGCTGCTGTCGTCTCGTGCGGCAGTGTGAGTAGACGGCCGGTCGGCTGCTGTCGTCTCGTGCGGCAGTGTGAGTAGACGGCCGGTCGGCTGCTGTCGTCTCGTGCGGCAGTGTGAGTAGACGGCCGGTCGGCTGCTGTCGTCTCGTGCGGCAGTGTGAGTAGACGGCCGGTCGGCTGCTGTCGTCTCGTGCGGCAGTGTGAGTAGACGGCCGGTCGGCTGCTGTCGTCTCGTGCGGCAGTGTGAGTAGACGGCCGGCCGGCTGCTGTCGTCTCGTGCGGCAGTGTGAGTAGACGGCCGGTCGGCTGCTGTCGTCTCGTGCGGCAGTGTGAGTAGACGGCCGGTCGGCTGCTGTCGTCTCGTGCGGCAGTGTGAGTAGACGGCCGGTCCGGCTGCTGTCGTCTCGTGCGGCAGTGTGAGTAGACGGCCGGCCGGCGCTGTCGCTGTCGTCTCGGCTGCTGTCGTCTCGTGCGGCAGTGTGAGTAGACGGCCGGCCGGCTGCTGTCGTCTCGTGCGGCAGTGTGAGTAGACGGCCGGTCGGCTGCTGTCGTCTCGTGCGGCAGTGTGAGTAGACGGCCGGTCGGCTGCTGTCGTCTCGTGCGGCAGTGTGAGTAGACGGCCGGCCGGCTGCTGTCGTCTCGTGCGGCAGTGTGAGTAGACGGCCGGTCGGCTGCTGTCGTCTCGTGCGGCAGTGTGAGTAGACGGCCGGTCGGCTGCTGTCGTCTCGTGCGGCAGTGTGAGTAGACGGCCGGTCGGCTGCTGTCGTCTCGTGCGGCAGTGTGAGTAGACGGCCGGTCGGCTGCTGTCGTCTCGTGCGGCAGTGTGAGTAGACGGCCGGTCGGCTGCTGTCGTCTCGTGCGGCAGTGAGTAGACGGCCGGCCGGCTGCTGTCGTCTCGTGTGGCAGTGTGAGTAGACGGCCGGTCGGCTGCTGTCGTCTCGTGCGGCAGTGTGAGTAGACGGCCGGTCGGCTGCTGTCGTCTCGTGCGGCAGTGTGAGTAGACGGCCGGTCGGCTGCTGTCGTCTCGTGCGGCAGTGTGAGTAGACGGCCGGCCGTGCTGCTGTCGTCTCGTGCGGCAGTGTGAGTAGACGGCCGGTCGGCTGCTGTCGTCTCGTGCGGCAGTGTGAGTAGACGGCCGGTCGGCTGCTGTCGTCTCGTGCGGCAGTGTGAGTAGACGGCCGGTCGGCTGCTGTCGTCTCGTGCGGCAGTGTGAGTAGACGGCCGGCCGGCTGCTGTCGTCTCGTGCGGCAGTGTGAGTAGACGGCCGGCCGGCTGCTGTCGTCTCGTGCGGCAGTGTGAGTAGACGGCTCCGGCGGCTGTCGTCTCGTGCGGCAGTGTGAGTAGACGGCCGGCCGGCTGCTGTCGTCTCGTGCGGCAGTGTGAGTAGACGGCCGGCCGGCTGCTGTCGTCTCGTGCGGCAGTGTGAGTAGACGGCCGGTCGGCTGCTGTCGTCTCGTGCGGCAGTGTGAGTAGACGGCCGGCCGGCTGCTGTCGTCTCGTGCAGCAGTGTGAGTAGACGGCCGGTCGGCTGCTGTCGTCTCGTGCGGCAGTGTGAGTAGACGGCCGGCCGGCTGCCGTCTCGTGCGGCAGTGTGAGTAGACGGCCGGCCGGCTGCTGTCGTCTCGTGCGGCAGTGTGAGTAGACGGCCGGCCGGCTGCTGTCGTCTCGTGCGGCAGTGTGAGTAGACGGCCGGCCGGCTGCTGTCGTCTCGTGCGGCAGTGTGAGTAGACGGCCGGCCGGCTGCTGTCGTCTCGTGCGGCAGTGTGAGTAGACGGCCGGCCGGCTGCTGTCGTCTCGTGCGGCAGTGTGAGTAGACGGCCGGCCGGCTGCTGTCGTCTCGTGCGGCAGTGTGAGTAGACGGCCGGCCGGCTGCTGTCGTCTCGTGCGGCAGTGTGAGTAGACGGCCGGCCGGCTGCTGTCGTCTCGTGCGGCAGTGTGAGTAGACGGCCGGCCGGCTGCTGTCGTCTCGTGCGGCAGTGTGAGTAGACGGCCGGCCGGCTGCTGTCGTCTCGTGCGGCAGTGTGAGTAGACGGCCGGTCGGCTGCTGTCGTCTCGTGCGGCAGTGTGAGTAGACGGCCGGTCGGCTGCTGTCGTCTCGTGCGGCAGTGTGAGTAGACGGCCGGTCGGCTGCTGTCGTCTCGTGCGGCAGTGTGAGTAGACGGCCGGCCGGCTGCTGTCGTCTCGTGCGGCAGTGTGAGTAGACGGCCGGTCGGCTGCTGTCGTCTCGTGCGGCAGTGTGAGTAGACGGCCGGCCGGCTGCTGTCGTCTCGTGCGGCAGTGTGAGTAGACGGCCGGCCGGCTGCTGTCGTCTCGTGCGGCAGTGTGAGTAGACGGCCGGCCGGCTGCTGTCGTCTCGTGCGGCAGTGTGAGTAGACGGCCGGGCTGCGTTCGCGGCTGCTGTCGTCTCGTGCGGCAGTGTGAGTAGACGGCCGGTCGGCTGCTGTCGTCTCGTGCGGCAGTGTGAGTAGACGGCCGGTCGGCTGCTGTCGTCTCGTGTGGCAGTGTGAGTAGACGGCCGGCCGGCTGCTGTCGTCTCGTGCGGCAGTGTGAGTAGACGGCCGGCCGGCTGCTGTCGTCTCGTGTGGCAGTGTGAGTAGACGGCCGGTCGGCTGCTGTCGTCTCGTGTGGCAGTGTGAGTAGACGGCCGGTCGGCTGCTGTCGTCTCGTGCGGCAGTGTGAGTAGACGGCCGGCCGGCTGCTGTCGTCTCGTGCGGCAGTGTGAGTAGACGGCCGGCCGGCTGCTGTCGTCTCGTGCGGCAGTGTGAGTAGACGGCCGGCCGGCTGCTGTCGTCTCGTGCGGCAGTGTGAGTAGACGGCCGGCCGGCTGCTGTCGTCTCGTGCGGCAGTGTGAGTAGACGGCCGGCCGGCTGCTGTCGTCTCGTGCGGCAGTGTGAGTAGACGGCCGGCCGGCTGCTGTCGTCTCGTGCGGCAGTGTGAGTAGACGGCCGGCCGGCTGCTGTCGTCTCGTGCGGCAGTGTGAGTAGACGGCCGGTCGGCTGCTGTCGTCTCGTGCGGCAGTGTGAGTAGACGGCCGGTCGGCTGCTGTCGTCTCGTGCGGCAGTGTGAGTAGACGGCCGGCCGGCTGCTGTCGTCTCGTGCGGCAGTGTGAGTAGACGGCCGGTCGGCTGCTGTCGTCTCGTGCGGCAGTGTGAGTAGACGGCCGGCCGGCTGCTGTCGTCTCGTGCGGCAGTGTGAGTAGACGGCCGGTCGGCTGCTGTCGTCTCGTGCGGCAGTGTGAGTAGACGGCCGGCCGGCTGCTGTCGTCTCGTGCGGCAGTGTGAGTAGACGGCCGGCCGGCTGCTGTCGTCTCGTGCGGCAGTGTGAGTAGACGGCCGGCCGGCTGCTGTCGTCTCGTGCGGCAGTGTGAGTAGACGGCCGGCCGGCTGCTGTCGTCTCGTGCGGCAGTGTGAGTAGACGGCCGGTCGGCTGCTGTCGTCTCGTGCGGCAGTGTGAGTAGACGGCCGGTCGGCTGCTGTCGTCTCGTGCGGCAGTGTGAGTAGACGGCCGGCCGGCTGCTGTCGTCTCGTGCGGCAGTGTGAGTAGACGGCCGGCCGGCTGCTGTCGTCTCGTGCGGCAGTGTGAGTAGACGGCCGGTCGGCTGCTGTCGTCTCGTGCGGCAGTGTGAGTAGACGGCCGGTCGGCTGCTGTCGTCTCGTGCGGCAGTGTGAGTAGACGGCCGGCCGGCTGCTGTCGTCTCGTGCGGCAGTGTGAGTAGACGGCCGGTCGGCTGCTGTCGTCTCGTGCGGCAGTGTGAGTAGACGGCCGGCCGGCTGCTGTCGTCTCGTGCGGCAGTGTGAGTAGACGGCCGGTCGGCTGCTGTCGTCTCGTGCAGCAGTGTGAGTAGACGGCCGGTCGGCTGCTGTCGTCTCGTGCGGCAGTGTGAGTAGACGGTCGGTCGGCTGCTGTCGTCTCGTGCGGCAGTGTGAGTAGACGGCCGGCCGGCTGCTGTCGTCTCGTGCGGCAGTGTGAGTAGACGGCCGGCCGGCTGCTGGCGTCTCGTGCGGCAGTGTGAGTAGACGGCCGGTCGGCTGCTGTCGTCTCGTGCGGCAGTGTGAGTAGACGGCCGGCCTGCTGCTGTCGTCTCGTGCGGCCGGGACACGGCGGTGTCCGTGTGCCAGCGCGTCAGCTGGTGCGGCGTCCTGCCGGCGGCAGATGGTGATGTCGTCGACTCAGACCAGGGCAGGTCCACCAGCGTGGGAAGCTCGGCCATCACGGACTTGTGTGATCGAAGTAGTCCATGCGCAACCTGAGCACAAATGACCAACCAACCAAACCATTCAGTCTGCTTGGGTCTCCGGTCCGAACTAAACCAAGCCCAGTCTCCAGGAGGACACAAACAAATATTGATATAATGTTTTCCCCAGGTCACCACTCGCATGCCAAATGATGCATCCCTTGGCCCTCACTTAGCGAGAGCATTTCGCCATCTTCCCCTACAGAGAAGGGGAGGGAGTTGCCATCCCTCACCAATTCGCCCATCCTTGAGCTAGATGCGTGACACAAAACAAAAACGGAGTATTATTTGGCACATAGACACCCAGCCTGACCTCATGAGGTTAACTGTTGATCTAGGTTATATCAACTATAAATATCTCGATTTTTTTTCCGAAGCACACTACCATGTTTCCCCATGTTCATAGCGCACGATCACTTCAATTCAATCATTACCTTATCAATCCCGACGTTTCCGTGATCAAAGGATTGCCAGCTGACCGTCTACCGTGATCGCCTGCCTGCCTTTGAGAAAGGTGTGGCGCCTACACGTTGGACATGTTTCAAGTAATGTTTGAATGTCAATGTAGAGTTGCACATACACGCCATCCAGCACTCCTTCAAACTGTCACACTGGTAATATTCAGAGCGCACACGCATCCCACCCCATCCGCTCAACATATTTCTTCTCTGATTAGTTGCCGAGATCCGCCAATCTTCCATACTCTGGTAATATTCAGAGCGCAAGAGTATCCCACCCCACCCGCTCAGCACATCTCTCCCCGGACTAGTTAGTTAGATCATCCAAAAGCGTAGCCAAATTTCCGATCTGAATAACTCTCCGCCTCCCCCGGTCATTTCCGTAAAAAATACACGCCGGGTCCTAGCGTTCACAGTAAAGTCGGGCAGCGCAGCGACAGGAAGTCATAGGCGTGCATGGGCTCTTGCGGACTTTTTGTCGCGGCAGAGGTGGGGGCAAGGCAGGGGTGATTTGTTCCTGACATGTGCAAACCATGCCTTAAATTGAGCCCATAGTCAGCGTCCTTCATTTTTGTATATGTCCCCAAACTGTAGCATCTAAAAAGCGCTCGTGACTGAGTACCGCGTTATCGAGTAAAGGATCTCCGTTACTTGCTGTGTGCGGTGTTATGCGGCGGTCATGTTTCGTCCCCGCACTTGCCGCCGGCCCATTGCTCGCCATGTCATGTCTGGTCCCCCCGTCGTCGGACCATTACATGCCATGTGCCGCATTATGCGATGGTCACTTCTCGTCGAAACCTACCGCCGAACCATTCATTACTTGCGATGTGCCGTATTATGATGTGGTCACGTTTCGTTCCCCCTCCCTCACCTGCCGCCGGACCATTACTTGCGATCTGCCGTATTATGCGGTGGTCACGTTTCGTTCCCTCCCTCACCTGCCGCCGAACCATTACTTGCGATCTGCCGTATTATGCGGTGGTCATGTTTCGTTCCCCCTCCCTCACCTGCCGCCGGACCATTACTTGCGATGTGCCGTATTATGATGTGGTCACGTCTCGTGCTCATCTGCCGCTGGGGTCCGGCGGCCAGTTGTGACACCACCGACGCGGACGCTGCCGTTGCCCGCTATCAGGGTAGGGTTAGATTTATGTTTTGGAGCCTGGATTTGGAGAGGAAAATATGTTCTGTGCATTGTTTGTGATGGAAAATTTCCCGGCCCATCATTTCCTAACCACTTGGCGGCAGGAGGCAGCAGCTGTCTCCCCGGCCGATCATGTCCTGACCCCTAGGCGGCGGGCGGCAGCAGCTGTCTCCTCAGTGTGTGACAGCACCACTCCGCCGCACACCCCGCCGTTGAGCGTGTCCGGGGTCGCCGGTCCGGTACGTCAAGGGTGGCCGTGTCAGTACACGCCAGCTGACCCCTGATGCCCTCCCCCGTCCCCTCAGTGCTACCTCGGCGACGCGTTCCGGTGCGCCAGCTGCCCGTACCTCGGCATGCCCGCCTTCAAGTCCGGCGAGAAGGTGCAGCTGTCTCAACGCCAGCTGAACGCAGACGCCTGATTAGACGACAGTCCGCCTGAGAGAACAATGGTCCGCCTGAAGAGACGGTGGCCCGCCTGAAGAGACGGTGGCCCGCCTGAAGAGACGGTGGCCCGCCTGAAGAGACGGTGGCCCGCCTGAAGAGACGGTGGCCCGCCTGAAGAGACGGTGGCCCGCCTGAAGAGACGGTGGCCCGCCTGAAGAGACGGTGGTCCGCCTGAAGAGACGGTGGCCCGCCTGAAGAGACGGTGGCCCGCCTGAAGAGACGGTGGCCCGCCTGAAGAGACGGTGGCCCGCCTGAAGAACGGTGGCCCGCCTGAAGAGACGGTGGCCCGCCTGAAGAGACGGTGACCCGCCTGAAGAGACGGTTCGTCTGAAGACGGTGGTCCGCCTGAATGGACGGGCGGTTCCCCCACCCCCGAAGGGACGGCGGGTGCTCTAGGATCTAGGAGTTTCTGGGGGGCGACATTTGTGTTTGGAATGTCCTCCGTGTGATGTGCAGTGTCCGGCATTGGGCAGTTCCCTTTCGGTGGGTTATTGTCTGTTGTGCGAGATGCGCCCCTGCTATGACGGGTCCAGTCGCTGCACCGGCACCAGTTGTGAACCGCCCTGGCCGGGCTGTCACCAGCGTGTTGGAGACACACCGCCCTGGTCGGGCTGTCACCAGCGTGCTGGAGACACACCGCCCTGGCCGGGCTGTCACCAGCGTGTTGGAGACACACCGCCCTGGTCGGGCTGTCACCAGCGTGTTGGAGACACACCGCCCTGGTCGGGCTGTCACCAGCGTGTTGGAGACACACCGCCTTGGCCGGGCTGTCACCAGCGTGTTGGAGACACACCGCCCTGGCCGGGCTGTCACCAGCGTGTTGGAGACACTGCCCTGGCGGGCTGTCACCAGCGTGTTGGAGACACACCGCCCTGGCCGGGCTGTCACCAGCGTGTTGGAGACACACCGCCTTGGCCGGGCTGTCACCAGCGTGCCGGAGACACACCGCCCTGGCCGGGCTGTCACCAGCGTGTTGGAGACACACCTGCCCTGGTCACCAGCGTGTTGGAACACCGCCCTGGCCGGGCTGTCACCAGCGTGTTGGAGACACACGCCCGCTACCAGCGTGTTGGAGACACTCCGCCCTGGTCGGGCTGTCATCAGCGTGTTGGAGACACTGCCCTGGTGGGCTGTCATCAGCGTGTTGGAGACACACCGCCCTGGTCCGGGCTGGCGCCAGCGTGTTGGAGACACAGAGTCCAGTCAGTGACATCATGTCGCATAATGTAGCGGCGCGGTGTTTCGGCGCAAGTCGATGTGTCCAGATGTCAGTGTGCCCTTCTGAAATATACTCTGAACAACTTAGCGAAGCTTACAAAGGTACGGTGAAACAACGATTTGCTGCTGCGTGAGGTTCTGCGACACAGAGCAGCTGAGGCCATGTGGCGGCACCTACCACTCACCCCGGCGGGAAGTGCGGCCTTCCTAGACGGCTAGCTCAGCCGCTGAGCCGCTGATGCACGGGTTGTGCATGTCTGTATTCGTCATAGCCTTGAAGGGCAATAAATAGGAGATGGCGCGACCTCGGTGCGTTGTAGCGGCCTCTGCAAATGAGCAGAGTATGCGTGGTGAAACGGGGCGGTGAATGTGCTCACTGCTACCTCACACGACAGTCGATGTGTCCACTGCTGTACACGGCAATGAATGTGTTCACTGCTGTCTCACACAGTCGATGCGCTCACTGATGTCCTACACGACAGTGGCGACTCTGTCCGACCTCAGAAACGATCGGTTCGACGCATGACGTTCAGGCGCAAACGCACGATAGCCCATGCGACGTGTCGGATGCCACATTTGGGCTCCCTACATTCCGGCGGGTCGTCGTCACTAACTCTCCCTCGCTCATCTCCGTCGAGACAATCACCGAGCATATTGTCCCCACGCGCTCTCTGTCATCTTCAGTTCGATGACGGTGCCAATTGATAAGAGTTTATGCCTCTCTCCGCCATCTTCAGTCAGACGACGGTGCCAATTGACGAGTGTTTTTCATCGGCCGCCCGCTGGATCGATCCTGCTTGGCGTGCGCACTCATCCCTCGTCACGAGACGAGCGGCAGAGACCGGCGGCGGTCCGATGGCGCCGCTCGGCACCGTCAGCTAGCCACAGCGAGCTGGGCCTGGTGTAGCGATGAGTCGCGCCGTGCTGTGCGGTGGAAGTCGTGGCCGCGAAGGTCACGAAGCGATGTCGCCCCTCACGTTTACCGTCACACCTGCGTCTTCACCACTCGAGCCAATCGCAGGTCGGTCTGCCCCATGATGGCGGGCGTGTCTCCACGTCGATGGCGGGCGTGTCTCCAGAATCTTGAGAGATGTCGCGCTGATAGCTTGATATTGCGGACATGTCTGCAGACATCGGGAAATGTCGCGCCCATACGATGATCTGCCGTACATCTCGCCATTGCGGGAGCAGCCAGAACAGCTATTCTAGCGGACGTCCAGCACGATCGCAGAACACGCGCATCCCTCGCCGCCGACCTCCACCGTCACCCCACGCTACTCGACCTGGCAGACGGGACAGGCGCGTCCCCCGGAGCCGAGACCAAGTCAGACGTGTCGTTCAGAGCTCGGTCAAGTCAGACGCGCCGGAGGCCTCACACCAGATCTGGCCGTCGCGCGAAGCCCACGGCGTCGGCTCGTTCGTCTGCCTCCGGCCGCCGCGGCGACACGACACGGAGCCGCCGCCGGCGGTCGGGGGGGGGGGGCGGCGGTGATGACCGGGCGGCGTCCGGCGCCCGCGAGGTGCCGCTTGAAAGACAGTGTCGGCCGGCGCCGCAGACGCTAGCCGGGCCCCACCACGGCCTCGGCCAGCAGCACGCTGTGCCGCAGCGCCGGCCGCTCGCTGTAGGGCGGCGGCTGCTCCGGCTCCACCAGGATGTGCGTGACGGACGCGGCGCGCTCGCCGCCGCGCGCCGCCTGCCGCGCCGGCGCCTCCACGCCGCACGACTCGGGCGGCGGCGGCTCGGCCGCGTCGGCGCCGGCGCCGACGCCGACACCGACGCCGCCGCCGGCGCGCTGGCGCTTCTTCTCGAGCGCGCCGACGGGCGGACCGTGCGGGTAGAGCGTCTCGTAGGGCGGCGGCTGCGGCGCGCCCGGCCGCGGCGGCGGCGGCGCCGGCCGCGGCCGCACGTGGCCCGGCCGCCTCGGCCGGCGGCGCCGTCGTCCAGCGCACCGAGCGGATGAAGTAGCTGACGGCCACCACCAGCAGCAGCACGATCACCGCGAAGCCCGCCCAGGTGGCGAAAAAGTGGTCCGACTCTGCCGGCGGGGGGGGGGCGTCACCATCACGACAGCGGCTACTATATGTGACACAGCGGTCGTGGTGGTGGCGAGGGGCGGGGCAGCTTGGTCACCGTCACGACAGCGGCCACTATATGTGACACAGCGGCCGTGGTGGTGGCGAGGGGCGGGGCAGCTCGGTCACCGTCACGACAGCGGCTACTATATGACACAGCGGTCGTGGTGGTGGCGAGGGGCGGGGCAGCTCGGGTCACCGTCACGACAGCGGCTACTATATGTACACAGCGGTCGTGGTGGTGGCGAGGGCGGGGCAGCTCGGGTCACCGTCACGACAGCGGCTACTATATGTGACACAGCGGTCGTGGTGGTGGCGAGGGCGGGAGCGTCCGCCCAGGCCTCAAGCACCAGCACAGCGTCGTGGTGGTGGCAGGGGCGGGGCAGCTTGGGTCACCGTCACGACAGCGGCTACTATATTACACAGCTGTCGTGGTGGTGGCGAGGGCGGGGCACCTTGTCACCGTCACGACAGCGGCTACTATAACACAGCGGTCGTGGTGGTGGCGAGGGCGGGGCAGCTCGGGTCACCGCACGACAGCGGCACTATAGACACACGCCGGGTGGTGGCAGGGGGGGCAGCCGGGTCATCGTCACACAGCCACTATAACAAGCGGTCGTGGTGGTGGCGAGGGCGGGGCAGCTCGGTCACCGTCACGACAGCGGCTACTATATGTGACACAGCGGTGTAGTGGGAGCGATGGCCGGCACAGCACGCTCCATCGCTGCAGATATTTCCCGACCGTCTCTAGGGAGTGAGGGGCGGAGGTGGCGAGGGAACTCCCGCTCAGTAGATGCAACTGTCGCATGCAGGGCTCTTCGTCAAAAGTATGTAGTGAGGATGTTAAAAGGTTGATCCTGGTAAGAAGTGGGATTCAATCCATCATGCGTTCACCTACCAAGTCGATTAGTCATTCCATTATATAATAATTAAATCGCTGACTAACTAAGCAGTGCCCTAATGTGAATGGCACAGACATTGCACCATTACGAGTAGCCTGCCTATAACATGCTAACAGTAACATATGAAGCAACTTTGAGATTACAATTACAGATATTATAATTACGAGATACCTAATAACCGAGAGTATACCCATGAAGTACGCATGGTACTCCACGTACCCAGCGGCCGGCATGCGTGGTACCCGGCGTACCTGGGCGCCGGTGAGGGGGTGTCAGGTCACCTGTGATGGTCCCCTGGGGGCGGTTGCAGTTCGAGCTGTACTCGTCCTCGTTCTCGATGAAGCCGCAGTTCGCGTGCTGGTCGCAGACGAGCCGGTGATCGATGCACCGCTCGGTCTGGCGCAGCGCCTGGCCGTTCGCGCAGCGGAAACGGTCCGAGCCGCAGCCGCCGAACATCTCTGCAGCACAGCCGGGCAGGTCAGACGTCAGACGGACACAGGGACGGACATCTCTGCCTCACAGCCAGGCAGGTCAGACGGACACAGGGACGGCACCTCTGCCTCACAGCCGGGCAGGTCAGATGTCAGACGGACACAGGGACGGACATCTCTGCCTCACATCCAGGCCAGGTCAGACGGACACAGGGACGGACATCCGGTCATGCCTCAGGACACATCTCAGGCCGGGCAGGTCAGATGTCAGACGGACACAGGGACGGACATCTCTGCCTCACAGCCGGGCAGGTCAGACGGACACAGGGACGGACACCTCTGCAGCACAGCCGGGCAGGTCAGATGTCAGACGGACACAGGGACGGACATCTCTGCAGCACAGCCGGGGACGGACACCTCTGCCTCACAGCCGGGCAGGTCAGACGGACACAGGGACGGACCTCTTGCCGCACAGCCGGGCAGGTCAGACGACAGACTGCAGGACAGCCTGGGCAGGTCAGATGTCAGACGGACACAGGGACGGCACCTCTGCCTCACAGCCGGGCAGGTCAGACGGACACAGGGACGGACTCCTCTGCAGGACAGCCGGGCAGGTCAGACGGACACAGGGACGGACTCCTCTGCCTCACAGCCGGGCAGGTCAGACGGACACAGGGACGGACTCCTCTGCAGCACAGCCGGGCAGGTCAGACGGACACAGGAGCGGACACCTCTACCTCACAGCCGGGCAGGTCAGATGTCAGACGGACACAGGGACGGACTCCTCTCAGTCAGACACACGACGTCTCACAGCCCGGCACAGACGGCATCAGGTCAGACGGACATAGGGACGGACATCTCTGCCTCACATCCAGGCAGGTCAGATGTCAGACGGACACAGGGACGGACATCTCTGCCTCACATCCAGGCAGGTCAGACGGACACAGGGACGGCACCTCTGCCTCACAGCCGGGCAGGTCAGACGGACACAGGGACGGACACCTCTGCACTCACAGCCGGGCAGGTCAGACGGAACAAGGACTGGGCACCTCTGCCTCACAGCCGGGCAGGTCAGATGTCAGACGGACACAGTGCCGGACGCCTCTGCCGCAAGGTCTGGTAGGTCAGACGGACACTGGGACGGCCGACGTCGCATTACATCACCGTGCAGCATGCTTTTCAGGCCATCTGAGACAAGAGGACGTACGAGCAGATGAACAGATGGATGGGTGAGCGAAAGTGCAGATGGGCAGATGGAAAGATTGATGGAAGAGGTCTTTCCTCATAAAAGCAGCAAATGGTGCAAGTATGCAACGGCTGAGTGGCATGCGCTGACAAAATGGCATCAGTCTCGTGGGATGCTCGTGTTGGCTGTCCTGACTTATGGGCAGTTAACCAAGGAAAGCCCTGCAGTGTATGCAGCCAGGAATACCCCACCCTTTGACAATGTATGTAGCCAAGAAGGGCAGACGCAATAGGGTGTGGAGATCACAACTTGGGAAGCAGTATAAGTGAGTGTATATGCGCCGACAGATGGCCAGATTGACGTTATTGCAGACGGGTGACCAGATGTGCAAATTGCCAGATGGATGGATGTGCAGACGGGCAGCCAGCCAGGCAGCTGACACACATCGACCTAGACAATCTCCGGAACACGTGACGAGGCCGGTCGGGCGGTTGACCTTGACCCAGGGTCGGTCGACTCACTCGGGTTGAAATAGGCCGTGACGACGACGGTGAAGGAGGGTGGCGCGGCGATCAGCGACCGCATGTCGCCCTGCACGTGCGCCAACAGGTTGATCTGACTCGCTGCGCAGTCGGATCCTGCCGGCACGGGCGGCCGTGTCAAGGTCGCGGCGAGGTCATGTCCGTCGGAGAGGCAGGCCGCGGCTGGGAGCCAAATGGCCTCGTTGTTGGTATATATATATATATATATTATATATATATATATGTGTGTGTGTGTGTGTGTGTGTGTGTGTGTGTGTGTGTGTGTGTGTGTGTGTGTGTGTGTGTGTGTGTGTGTGTGTGTGTGTGTGTGTGTGTGTGTGTGTGTGTGTGTGTGTGTGTGTGTGTGTGTGTGTGTGTGTGTGTGTGTGTGTGTGTGTGTGTGTGTGTGTGTGTGTGTGTGTGTGTATGTCTACGGTTACAGCATTAGAACGTACCTGCATGATGTAAATACTGTGCATGTATAATTATGTACATATCAACGCAACACGCATACACTGCACCAAGGAGCCTGGACTTGGTGTCGATGTTCGTTGCTGCCGTAATGCCACCTACATCCAGGACATCAGTATCGCACGGAAATCCGGCCATACAGCCG
Source organism: Imbricaverruca yamaguchii (assembly GCA_034440575.1). Lineage (NCBI taxonomy): Eukaryota > Metazoa > Arthropoda > Thecostraca > Neoverrucidae > Imbricaverruca > Imbricaverruca yamaguchii. The sequence goes on along the minus strand of JAOTOL010001648.1, from coordinate 169,110 downwards.
CTGTGGTGTTACGCACAAGGCCAGCTGTGGTGTGACGCACAAAGCCACCGTGGTGCCACCAGCCACACAATAGAGTGACGCGCCAGCAGCGGGCTGTCCCAACACCGGACCGCGTCACGAGCGGTACCGCGCACGGTGGGCTCTGGCCCGGTCGGGTCGTGTTACACTATGGCTGGCCGGGTGATAGCGTTTACGGTGGGCTCTGGCCCGGCCAGGTCATGTCACACTATGGCTGGCCGGGTGATAGTGTTTACGGTGGGCTCTGGCCCGGTCAGGTCATGTCGTACTATGGCTGGCCAGGGTGATACTGAGCACTCAGTGACTGCGTGGGAACAGCAGGGTAATTTCCAAAAATCGTTGTGGGTATACAAGGCGCAGCATTTCTCTTCAGAGGGAGGGAGGGCCGCACTTTGAGGTGGCGCCATTTTCCCGGAGCGAGCCGTTGATTATGAAATTTCCAGTGGTGAGCTGCACTCGAGTTTTCCTGGAATCGAGTGTATTTTCCACTTCGAGGAGGCCTTCGGGCGAAAATCTCTATCGGGCGCACTGGATTATCGTACTGGAGCCTTTTATGCCTGCTTGGATGCGTTGCCCACGGCTCAACAGTTCAAGAGAGGATGATGCACTCGAGCATCCCGGAGGGAGGCGGCATCTTCATGGAGCACCTTTCGGGTTCCAGGGGAGGGTGGGACGGTTGCCCTCCCTTTGCCCCCCACTCCCAGCTGGATCGGTCGCTGCCAGCACCTACCATGTTTGGAGTCCAGCTGCGGGTCGCACGTGCCGAACAGACTTCGTCGCACCTGCAGGCTGTGTATAGACGATCTCCACTCGCCACACAGTCGCTCCACGTACCGATTGGATGGGTCGAACGTGGTCACCTGTCGCAGCCGACAGACACAAGGTGACCGACACGACGATACAGGTGTGGGTGTGACCGACATGTTGGCACAGGTATCACCGACATGATGATATAGGTGTGATCGATGTGATGCTGTGGTGGGACCGACATGATGGTACAGCTACAGCCGACATGATGGCGCGTGAGTGACCGGCAGATAGTACGGGAGTGACTGACAGTCAGTATGGGTGTGACCGACAGACAGTGTGGGAGTGACAAAAACAGTGTGGGAGTGACCGACAGCGTCGTATCACTTGCTGACAGTGTCACTTGCTGGCATTGTCAGCGTCGCACTTGAGGCTTCACCTGCCGACTGCGCGTTTTCCCTTCCTCCGAGATGCCCTGACACGAATTGGCTTTCTGATCCGGTGAGGGACCACGGGGCGCTGGCCTGCCAGACGAAGTCCGGTTCTATTCGTGTCCACCGCCGGCTTCTGCCGATACCTGTGTCTGTGGATGGCTCTCTACCGTGTCCACCGTGGGCTTCTGCCGATACCTGTGTCTGTGGATGGCTCTCCACCGTGTCCACCGCCGGCTTCTGCCGATACCTGTGTCTGTGGATGGCTCTCCACCGTGTCCACCGCCGGCTTCTGCCGATACCTGTGTCTGTGGCTGGCTCTCCACCGTGTCCACCGCCGGCTCCGCCGTCCCGTCAGGAGTGAAATGTGGAACCCAGTGGTCGGGATCGAGCCTTCACCCGCGTGCTGACGTACATGCAGGTTGAGCGCTGCCCATTCCAGACGAGCCCGGTGAACTTCGAACTGCGCCACAGCGAGCCCCAGTGACGTCATGGCAGACGCCGCGGTGACGTCACAGCAGGCTCCAGCAGTGTCAGTCGCGGTGGGAGGTGCCAGGCGGGAGTGACTTCGTCGTGTCCTGACGATGGCGGTGACTGTCTGGTGGACACTGTTGCCAAAATAGTTCTTTTTGTGATATGGTAGCATATGGCACCGATGTAAGAGGCCAGATGTTGGTCAGCGATCGTATATTCTAGAAGCTGCCGGCTCGATTTCGTTGTCGTTCTGGGCGTTACCGTCACTCTGTTTTGTGCTTTTGCCGAGGCAGGCGGAGCTGCTGTTCGTCGCCTGAAGACTGGAATACAATCGACAATATCGGACTCTCATTTAGTTGTAATTCGAAACAGACACCTCAGCTCCGCTGACATTGCTGGCCGCCCTGCTGCAGCGGACGTGGCCTGGCGTCCGCGCCCTCCAGCAACCCGCCCGGCTGCCCGACCCCGGACACGCTGCAGCGTGTATCTGACGGTCTGCGTCGGCTCGAGGTCGAGTTGCGCCAGCTGAAGAGGCACGTGCGCAGCCTGGAACGGTGGGCGTGGCCTGCCGACGCTGGCGCCACGGTGTGGCAGAAGTACAGCGCGGGAGAGTGCAGAACCTTAGACGCTTGTGATGATATTCAGAAGCGCTGCACCGATCAGCACGCCGGCCAGTCCAGCGCAGCGGTGTGGCGCCGTGTCTGGCTTGTCTCGACACGGTGGCGACTCGCCCCCCCCCCACACACACCCCGGCAGTCCGTCGGGTGCCGCTCGACGGGGGCCCGTGGCACTGACAAAAGTGCCACCCGCCCCATGCTCCCCGCTGGGCGCCACATGACCAACCCAGTCGCTGCGCCACTAAATCCCAACAGCCAGCATCCATGCTCCCCGTTCCTGCTCCATCATCCGCCTGCCCGCCTGGCTGCGGCGCACCGGCGACACGTCCAAGTGTCGCCACTCCGGCGGTCTCGGCGACAGCTGCGACATCAACATGACGCTAAACGTCGTGTGCGACGGCCAGCGCAGGTCGGTTGTGGGCCCCAAGGGCGACTGCAGGCCGGCCCCGCCATCTGGCGATGGGTGCTACACAGACGGCCGTGGTCGCCGGTACAAGGCAGACGGCTGTGGTCGTCGGTACTAGGCAGACGGCTGTGGTCGTCGGTACTAGTCAGACGGCTGTGGTCGTCGGTACTAGTCAGACGGCTGTGGTCGTCGGTACTAGTCAGACGGCTGCGGTCGTCGGTACTAGTCAGACGGCTGTGGCCGTCGGTACTAGTCAGACGGCTGTGGCCGTCGGTACTAGTCAGACGGCTGTGGCCGTCGGTACTAGGCAGACGGCTGTGGTCGTCGGTACTAGTCAGACGGCTGTGGCCGTCGGTACTAGTCAGATGCTGTGGTGTCGGTACAAGGCAGACGGCTGTGGTGTCGGTACAGCAGACGGCTGGTGTCGGTACAGAAACAGGTGTATAGCAGACGACTGTGTCGTCGGTACTAGTCAGACGGCTGCGGTCGTCGGTACTAGTCAGACGGCCGTGTGCCGGTACAAGGCAGACGGCTGCGGTCGTCGGTACTAGCAACCTGCGGTCGTCGGTACTAGTCAGACGGCTGCGGTCGTCGGTACTAGTCAGACGGCCGTGGTGCCGGTACAAGGCAGACGGCTGCGGTCGTCGGTACCAGGCAGACGCTGCGGTCGTCGGTACTAGGCAGACGACTGCGGTCGTCGGTACTAGCAGACGGCTGTGGTAGTCGGTACTAGACAGACGGCTGTGTGTCGGTACAAGGCAGACGGCTGTGGCCGTCGGTACTAGTCAGACGGCTGCGGTCGTCGGTACTAGTCAGACGGCTGCGGTCGTCGGTACTAGTCAGACGGCTGTGGTCGTCGGTACAAGGCAGATGGCTGTGGTCGTCGGTACAAGGCAGATGGCTGTGGTAGTCGGTACAAGGCAGACGGCTGTGGCATCGGTACAAGGCAGACGGCTGTGGTCGTCGGTACTAGTCAGACGGCTGCGGTCGTCGGTACTAGTCAGACGGCTGCGGTCGTCGGTACTAGACAGACGGCTGTGGTCGTCGGTACTAGTCAGACGGCTGTGGTCGTCGGTACTAGTCAGACGGCTGTGGTCGTCGGTACAAGGCAGACGGCTGTGGTCGTCGGTACTAGGCAGACGGCTGTGGTCGTCGGTACTAGTCAGACGGCTGTGGTCGTCGGTACTAGTCAGACGGCTGTGGTCGTCGGTACTAGTCAGACGGCTGTGGTCGTCGGTACTAGTCAGACGGCTGTGGCCGTCGGTACTAGTCAGACGGCTGTGGCTGTCGGTACAAGGCAGACGGCTGTGGTCGTCGGTACTAGGCAGACGGCCGCGGTCGTCTGGCTCGTCGCCGTGCAGTGCGCCGTTCGTGGGCCGTTCTGTGCCGACCGTGTCCGGCGTGACCGTGTCCGGCGTGACCGTGTCCGGCGTCCGGCGTGACCGTGTCCGGCGTGACCGTGTCCGGACACCGTGTCCGGTGTCCGGCGGCCCACGTGGCTCCTGCAGTTGAACAGGGCTCGCAGCAGTGAGGCTGGACGAGCATCGAAATGGGTCGAGGATGTCGGTTAGTCAGGATCAATAAACACAGTTGTGAAATGTGTCTGTGTGTGCTGCGATGTCCGCTGGCTTCCGCCGTAATCGCGAGGCTGCCAATCAATACAGATGGACCTAAATTAGCATGCCAAATTGACACAAGGTCCACTATGTATCCGATACCCGCCTCCCTCCTTACTCCATGTTCATAAGTTCATATAATTTTGTTCCGAATAGCAACATTCCCTCCGTGGTTGCAAAGCAATTTATGGGCCTTTTGTGGTTAAATAATTATCCTTCTCTTAATATCTCGTATTATTTCTTTAAGACGAACACAGTGGATAACATCCTCATTTTCGCGCCCAAGGATAGCAGCCGTTTCGCTTTCTTAACCACAATTCGAGTGCTGGCGACTCTACGACAGCACTATTGGTCTGCATCAGGACCATTGATCTAAGGCAGCATCATTGGTCTACGGCTGCATCATTATTCTATGGCAGCACCATTAGTGTACGGCAGTACCATTGGTCTATGGAAGCACCCCTGGTCTAGGGCCGCCGACACTACGGCAGCACCATTAGTCTGCAGCAAACCCACTGGTCTACGGCAACACCCCTGGCCTGCGACAACGATGGTCAGTCACCCTGTACTACTGTCCATATTTCAGCCCGCAGATCAGCTGACCCGAGGTCACGCGGCGCGGCGGCGGCGCCATTTCGCTCGCAAGTGGTTCGAGTTAACCGGAGTGAGCTTCGATCGCGGTCGATGTCGGTGACGTCAGGGGCTGGCCTTGGCAGCCGTCCACCGGCCTCGGCACGGCGGTAAGGCTGGCCTCGGCAGCCGTCCACCGGCCTCGGCACGGCGGTAAGGCTGGCCTCGGCAGCCGTCCACCGGCCTCGGCACGGCGGTAAGGCTGGCCTCTGGGGGGGGGGGGGCGCCAGTAGGCCGCAGATGAAGAACCGAGAGGTACGGCGCAGGCCGCTGGGAAGAGTCGCCAGTGGGCTTCAGATAAAGAACCGAGAGGTACGGCGCCGGCCAATGTTCAGTTGTGGGCCCGGGGCATGCGTCACCCGCCAGGTCCCGCACCCGGCCACGGCAGTACGATCGAGCACTAGATTTCCGGCCTTCAGTGAGCTATTTCCATGCAGCGCTTACAGGAGTAATGCTAAACTATAGAGAAGTATTCAGGGGAGCTATCGACTCGTCTGTCAGTGATAAGCGTCCAGTGTTCTTAGTCGCCAGACTCCTTTGTCATAGATAAGCGTCCTGTGTTGTGAAGGGTTGCCCGATTATGCTGTCATTGATAAGTGTCCAGTGTTGCGAATATTCGCTCGCCTCGTTTGTCATCGATAAGCGTGAAGTGCTGTGAAGCTAGCATGGCATGTGTGACATGACATTGATCAATATGCCGTAATGATAATATTGATTAACTTCGTTTGATTATACGACATGAAGAAAACTAAGAATAATGCGTATGGCATGTGAGCTGTTCATCATTGAGAATGACGGACTCTGTCTGTACAGCTCGGGTATATTGGTAACCGTAATCTGGGTGAGCTTTGAAATTCAGCACGAGACGAAACACTGTTTCAGTCATCAGTGCAAGAGTGTCGGTGGTGGTGGTTGTCGGTTTTACTACACGTCGACCGTTGAGCCATGTAGCGTCGCCAAACTCTCGCGCCGATTGGTCGCAGGCGAACAGCAGCGACAAGTGAGACTCGAACCTACAATCTTTTGATTGTGAGACGGGTCACTTACCCCTAGACTACTCGTCCTTCAACAGTGTCGGAATGCATGACGCAGTCAGCTGGCATATCAGCAATCCCCGATCCCTGGGTACCAATACTAAACCCGACCCCGTGCATGAGCTGAATGCTGCTTTACGTCAGCGGCTTCGTATGATAAGACATTTGAATATTACCCCGTTCCTGTGGAGAACCACAAAATTGTCCGGCTCCATGTTGTCGATACGGGAAAGCTGATTGCAATTGTTCTACGCGAGACACACTCCGTATTAAAGTTTTCAGGATGAATTATCTCGTACCTACCTGGATAACCTGAATAAAATCAGTTTTCACGAAGCTTTGTCCTCTGGGACACCATTAGTAAGTCACGCCTGAGCTAGTTTTGGCTAATTCCGGGATGGCAGCAGTAGAAGAAGGTAAGTGTGATAATATAATGATCGACGGGACCTACTGCCGACTTGACCAGGCAGGCCCGTAGCGGCGTCTAGCATCACCTGGCAACACATATCGATAATCACCGAGCAGGTCTAGCGCGATGTTTCGTCTTGTCCGCTTCAGGAGTTCAGAAGTCTGGCGACTTTTGACAGGATAATGTGGCGGCCCGTGTAGCAGCAGATTACCCCGGTTCTTGTGCAGCACCTGATCATTACCCTGCCCCGTATAGCACCAGGTTACCCCGGTCCCTGTGCAGCGCCTGATCATTACCCCGCGCCGTGGAGCACCAGATCTCGCCGGTGCGTGTGCAGTGCTTGAGCACTACCCTGCTCCTACGTGACTGGCCCGAGTGGCTGCACATCAGATTGGCCAGATTACGCACATCCAGCAACGACACGACGATGTGCATGCAATGATAGCGTGAAGCGTCGTCACAGTGGCCGGCCGGACGAACGTGCCAGCTGTGCGGGGTCCGGCGCGGCCCCCCGCCGCGTCACTCGACACCGACCTGGACACGTGACAACATCTCACTGGGTCCACACGATCCGACCCGCCGGCGCCATAATGGTCGCTGACGGTCGTGTCACGTCACACTCGCCGCCGGAAGCTCTGCCGCGCCGCACGTCGCAATCGCCGCCCGCTTTGCCGCGCCACAAATCGTCACCGATCGACGGTCGGACACGGGACAGCTGGATGCGTATCGGGAATCGGCCCGACAGCAGCGGCGCCGACAAGTCTTCTTCTGGGACAGCCAGCAGGGATGTGTGCCGTACAGTAGTGAGGCGCTCCCCCGTGCCTCCCCCAGCCCGCACATCAGTGAGGCTACAAAGGTCGACGACTGAGTAACGTCACTCGACGACTGACGTCACTGCCACGTCCCGATTGGTGGTGACGTCACTTGGCTAGAGGCGTGGTCACCGGCGCCGTCCCAGCACTTAGACCGCAACGCGCGCCAAAAATACGCGCCCACAACACGTCACTCTCAGCACCCCACTCTCAGTCAGAAGAGGAGCAGGTTGGCCGACTGTCACAAGCCCTGAGGAAGTACTTCCAGGCCTGTCATGTCATATTTTCCGGATCTGGTAAAACTCCTCGAGGTGAAGTCTTACTTACCCCTGTGCTCTCGCTTTCCGTCAACAGATAGCAGGAGTGTAAGGGCATTGTCATCGTTGGCATCGATGTCAAACGTGGTCTAGTGGTGCCTTCTGGTTCTAAGAACGTTTTTATGACTTTCTAAAGGCTGCCCATGGATAGGTCAGTCGGTCTGAGGGGATATGTCTCCCAGTTTTTTGTCGTTGTTTTTTTGGGGGGATCTCCCAATGTTGGAAGCATGAATGGCACTACTTATTTTTAACTAATTAAATAGTGTCTTGTAATGCATGCACCACAAATAAACTGATGAAAGGAGGTTACTGGAAAAGGAAACCATGATTTCAGATACCGAAATGCAACAGACCAACCCGTAAGACACCAACACTGACCTGTAAGACCCCAGCACTGACCTGTGGGACCACAGCACTGACCTGTATGACCCAGCACTGACCTGTATGGCCCCAGCACTGACCTATAGGACCAAATACTGACCTGTAGGTAACTGGTGCAGTTGAATCGGTCGTCATACTTCCCGACGTTCAGATCCTGAACAACAGCTGTCAGCCCGACTGCAAGCACACCAGTAAGGCAGTAAGGATAAACGGCCGGAGTGAGACCGACAGACCGACAGACCGACAAACTGACAGACCGACAGCCGGAGGGCTGGGGTGAGAACGATTGCTGGATTCGACACTGCTGCGGTTGCAATGGTGCAATGATGAGGAATTGGTAATACTTCACAACAATATTAACGCATGTATTCGTTTAGAATGCAAAATACTGAAGAAAATAACTGATGATCCATGCTGCTGATGACAAATCGGGTTGTTTCTAAACCAGGGTTTTATTAACGTATTGTGTGTTGGAAATTATTTGCATTCACCGAAATCTATCTCACCTCATCCCCTCCACATAATAATTTTTCAGCGCAGTAGACATTCAGTATTATCTGTCTGAATGGTCATATCGGATTCCTCGCTTGCCAACAGTTACTCCGGATGTTTCTGTGTGGCCCTGACTTGGTTGGTCATCAAACATACATATGTCGTTCATGTCAAAATCAAGCGGGTGAATTCTGAGTAGATGGGGAGGAGCAGGCTTTGACATTGCAATCCCCCACACACAAAATTATTTTAAAAAGACCCAATTATAAACGTTGGTAAGCATTATATTGTGCATAATAAACAGTGCGCCTGGATCATGCATGTTAAATTACAACCCATGGAGGACATGTCAGGCTGTACCGCAATACTTTATTGTAAGGCGGTACAGAGCCGTGCAGGCGGCTGCTCGCCCGATTCCCCTGATCCAATTAGCTTTGGGTGAGCCCGGCAAGCTAATCAGTTGAACAGGTTCCTATGTAGTGACTGCTGAAAAAATACGACATAAAATATAGCATCACGCAATGGCAAATATGTAGTATATATAACATAGGTACTCACAGTTGTCACTGCTTTCTAAGCAAGGAAACTTTCACTGGCTTTCAGCTGTCGTCACAAAATCTCCGAATGGTAAATTAGCAAACGGTAGAAATTTCTGATTTCAGACCATTCTTGAATAACATGAACCTTGGCCATCTTGTGCTTTCGCTTCGGTGGAAAATTGTGCTTTGCCAAGTGACAAATTTGTATATATCGCAAGGCTTTATTATGGTCTTAGGCTGCACTCCCCTGCGCGCATATTGATATATCTTAACAAACGTGACTCTGGATGTCCTTGCATATTTTGAAGACCATGGAGGGGAGTCATGGGCAGACTAAATAAAGCAAGTATGTCAAGTTAACGTCGTATTCGTATTCGCAGTCAGCGACATGTTCGCCAGATGCGTATTTGTATTGGCATCGGCATTCAGCGACGTGTTTATGGTCATTCGAATAAATTACCACAAATGTTTCTGCTTGCACTGAACACGCTTGAAGCAACTATATAGGTCTCGAATTTCTATCTTATCTTAACGGTCAAGGTCCAATGCAAATCGGTTTCGTCGGTTGCCTCCCATTTTTTTCGTTTTCACCCAAACGTGCCCAAATCTGGTATCAAGCAATAGCCTGTAGTGAACCATTGCGTAACATTTCAAACCGGTACATGTGAATGGCAAACTTCTAGGTCAAAGGTTAGCTTGATTTATTAGATGATAATATTGAAGCGACATGGACCAAGCGCGAGGTTCGGTTGCTATCGCTTCAACTTCATCAAATTGGCGCCATCTGACGTGGTTATGTGGTATCTGAAAGCTGAGCAATAAAAAAATGTCAAGGGCAAAGACCGAGATGATCATCCGGGACGCTCAATTTGCTGTCGTTTACGCTCAAACCCATCCAAATCTGGTATCAAGCAATAACCAGTGTTGAACACTACAGTAGCATTTCACACCGGGACATATCAAGGTCAAAGATTTGATCGAGTTCTTCGATGACCTCGCGCTTCGTCGCTATGGCTTCAATTTGCAGGAAATGGGTGTCATTCGACATCGCTTGTCGTGCGGTATCAGAAAGTTAATAATTCGAAATCATATTGACGGGTCAAAATTCAAGCTGATTTTTTCGGTCGCCTCACATATTTTTTTCCCCAAGCCTCCCCAGATCCACTATCAAGCGATAGCACATGGTGAACCACCAAATGACATTTTGAAACCGGGATATATCAAGGTCAAACCTCAAGGTAAATGGCTAGTCGGAATTTGTCGAAGTCCTTGCGATTCGTCGCTATGTGTTAAATTTGTATCAAGTGGGTGTCATTTGACCAGGATTGTGCCGTATTATAATGTTGCCAAATGGACCTAAGTTCAAAAGCCAAAACCGACTTCTTTGGTCGCTTCGTAATTTTTCGTCGCCTTTACCTACCCACATCTGGTATCCAGCAATAGGCCGTGGTGCACCTCGGGTAACATTTCAAACTAGAACTTGTCAATTTCAAACCACAAGATCGAAGGATAGCTTAAATTGCTCGAAGTCCTCGCGCCTTGTCCCTATGTCTTCAATTTTCATCAGGTGGGAGTCATTCGGCCTGCCGTGAGGTACTCTAGCAAACCGTTCAGAAATCACATTAATTTTCAAGTCAATGGTCAAGCTGATTTCTTAAGTCGCGCCGCGGTTCCCGGTACATGTCAGATCAAGCCTTAAGGTCAAAGGTTAGTTTTAATTTGTCAAAATCCTCGCGTTTCGTCGCTATGGCTTCAATTTGCATATGTGGGTATTATTCGACGTGGCTTTCCGTACGATATGAGAATGTTCAGATATCGAAACAATTTCACAGTTGTCGAAGGTCCAGTGCGTGTGCAATGCTTGAGTGAAATTGAATAGGATGATCAAATACACCTTCATCGCAAGAGTCGACGGAATAAACTGAACCACTGGAGCGACAATATTCCACAGCGGAGTACCATAAGCCCGGTATTGCACTATGCGGTGCATTGAATAACATGTGGAATGAACGTTGAAATTCAGTTATATTGTGCTTTCTTAAGTGTCAGTGAAATATCTACTATTAGTGAGAACGACCATTCTCCCCGTGTTTAAAGTACGAGTATGCTTCTTAATCTGCATGAGAGGTGCTTGTTTCTCTTTTACCTATTTCGATTTCACTAGGAAAACAGCAATCATTCCCTTTAGATTCTCCTGCATATTTGTCTTGCCTCTTTGCACACCTCTAGAAATATGGGCATGCCGATGGAGTGAAGTAATATTAAGACAAATGAATGTACGAGGAGAGGAGAATATTCGGCAATATGAGAAAAGCTGGAATATGAGAAAAGCTGGAATATGAGAAAAGCTGGAAAATGAGATAAGCTGGAATATGAGAATGGTCTGAATCAGAGGCACAGTCCATGGAGATCAGTCATTACCCCTTTATCAATCAAAAATATACTAGATCAAACAAGAAATTTTCAGGTATTCACCGCCTAAAGCCAGAAATTCTCGGCGCGCTTCGCGCACCGACATCAGTCTCTTTTATGACATCTTTTGAAGAGAATCATGTCTGGAAAAGTTTGGCTGTGACCCTGGTCTCAACAGTGTTCGAAGCCGATTTGTCCGATAGTAAAACTGTTCGCTACAGCAATGCCTGTAGCACGACGACAGGGTGCTACCGACACGTTGTAGTCGTACCTGTAGCACGATGGCAGGGTGCTACCGACATATTACAGCCGTACCTGTAGCACGACATCAGGGTGCTACCGACACATTACAGCCGTGCCTGTAGCACTACGCCAGCGTGCCACAGGCCTCAGGGCGGTGACACACCATCGCTCAGCAGCACCTCCACCCGGCGAAGGTGTACGGCAAGCCGTTGGCGTTCATCTCGAATGAAAAGCTGCGGCAGTTGCGCCGCCGGCGAGCCTCACCGATGCCCGACGCTCCGACCTCCAGGTGAACGAAGCAGGTGAGCGGGCGCAGCACGGACGACAGCTGCACCAGCACGGCCGGCATGGTGTGGTGCAGGCGCAGCGTCATGTTGCACATGCTCGGGTCGTTCAGGTACACTGAAACACACGGCGCGGCGCTGTTACGGCACGCCACAGCATTAATACCGCGGGATGTCACCTCGATGTTTATTCCATGAGGCAACCTCATGATAACATTTGCTGAACTTCTTCGAAGCATGCTACAACGCAGAACCGAAGTGTACCATCAACTGGTGACAGGTCGGTGATTGATATTACTGGCCGTTCACGTTGCCACAATCTGCTATGGAATCCGTTAAAAAAATGATTACAGGACATGACATATATGATTTGGATTTGGTCTCGGCAGATCCAAATCAGTAATGTCGTCCACCACCGCCCCACCCCGTCACCCTCCCCAGTGCATTCTAAGACATGGCTGCACTACCAGATTGCATCGCTACACAGCTGCTCAAATGCTTTTGTCTTTGTGCGCGTTAGTTTAGAGTCGCCAAGGTTCATTCTGTAACGTAGCTTAAAGTGTTAGGCTACACATCGTCTGGGGCTCAACAGGCCAAATTGCAAGATCAAGAACAAGTGATGACGGAATTAATCACACACCACCCTGGCTTCAGTATGGCCGCAGTAGCATCACCAACCCACGCATGATGATGAGAGGCGCCAACCCGAGTACCCCCTTCCCCTCTACTCATCAGATAGATATGTCCTCACCACGTGTCGAATGTTCTAAAAATGAACTGAAAATATGTACTGAATGTTGAAAAGTGTATTCAAAATGAGCTAAATGTTCTAGAGGGAAGGAAATTCTGCGATGTGCGATATCTTATCCGTTTTGATGATCCTCCTCGGTTTCTCGGGATGCAAGCACAAAATAAAACGTTTCTTTGACTGTGCCTAGCAATTACAAGCATCTTCAAGCATGCATTTATCCTTTCGGTCGAAATAAATGGGTGACATCCGAATTATATATTTTTGGGAGAACAAGGATGGTTGGGTATTGTGATTCCCCCTATCAAAATCCCTTTGGAATGTTCGTGGTTCCCGTCAGTCTTTTGCCATTCCAGTTTCCTAGGATAGTATTCCGAGGTTCTGAGGCACGTATTTTTGTATCAGATTAAACAACCATATAATGGGCCGCATAAAAGGTACTCTTGTGCTCATGCGAGGCGCCACTGGGCGTGGGTGGGAGCGAGAATGCGAAAGACGCGCGTGTCCCAAAATCTTGAAATTTAGCATTAGGACTACTGGCGTGGACCAGAAACATTCCGTCCAAGACCCGCCATGTCCTCTGCCCTTCTCATCCTCCGATATATCCGGGCCTTGGCGCCGCGTCTGCCTGTACTCCGGGTGGATGCATTTGTAAAATAATTGTTAGGTAGATGTACAAATCTCATTACAAAAGCCAGTTGATGCTATAATCAGCCAGAAGACGCTTTGCGCGCCTTACCCCCGCCCCCTAGTTCTTCAGAGCCTCCTCCATCGGTCAAGGGCTCTTCCCGTCGGCCCAGGAGCCCTTTCCAACTGACGGATTCACGGGATGGGACACACGACGGCTTCCCAAAGCTTCGGAAGAATATTGCGTTTCTCTTCAAATTTGGCGAGCTGATCGGCTCCTGCCCTCTCTAACGGCCCAATAATATATGTCAGTATAGCAGCCCTCCACGAACTCTTTTAACAGTCGGGGGCTCTCAGTCGGTGTAGGGGCTCTTTATTCGTCCGGGGAGAGTTCTTCGGCCCAGGCCGTACCAGTGATCCGAAAATCTCTTCATCTGGCCGGATCCCGCCCAGTCAGTTCCGGAACCCTCTCCATCAGTGTGGGCTACCAGGGCTGGCTCAGGGGCCCTGCACGTCCAGCTTGTGGTCATCTTCGTCGGCTGAGGGGCCCTCTTAGCGGCTCGTGACCTCCTCCTTCAGGCAGGAGATCCTCTTTCTTTCAACAGCGTGCGCCTCGTCTGTCAGGTCACGGTGCCTTACGCGGCCTGGGCTCAACCGTTGGCCCAGGAGCCCTTTGCATCGACTTTGGGCCCTCTCAGATGAATCGGGGTCCTCTTCGGTGGGATGTGAGCTCTCTCCATCGGCTCGGGGCCCTCCTTAGCGGTTCAGGGCCTTCTTCATCGGGCCGAAAATCCTTCTTTCGAACGTTAGACCAGGGCCTTTTCTACTGTTCGGGTCCCTCCGTCGGCCCACGGGCCCTGCATACCGCCTCGGAGCCCTCTCCGGCGGCTTGGGGTTCCCTCCGAAGGCGAGGAGCCCTTTCCATCGGCTCATAAACCCTCCCCATAGGCTCAGATGTTATCTCAGTTGATTCAGAAGCATTCTCGGCGACTCAGGTGCTGTCTTAGTTAATTCAGAAGCCATCTCGTCGACTCAGATGTTATCTCAGTCGATTCAGAAGCACTCCCGGCGACTCAGGTGTTGTCCCAGTTGATTCAGGAATACTCCTGTCGCCTCTGGTGCTGTTTCAGTTGATTCAGAACCCATCTCGTCGACTCAGGTGCTGTCTCAGTTGATTCAGAAGTCCTCTTTACCGGCCGGACCATCTCTGTTAGCTCGGGGCCCTTGCAATGACTCGATGCCCTCTCCGTCGGCAGAGAAGCTCTTCACATTGGCTCGGCCCAAGGCCCTCAGCGTCTGCCCGTGGGCACTCTCTGTTGACTTTGTCTCGTCATCGCCCAGTGTGCTACACGAATGTCTCGCCACTGTTCAGCGCTGAGTAGACGGAGTTTCAGACACAGCACCATCTTGCGGGCCAAAAAGGAAAAACATCTAGCTGTCAGCGGAGCGAAGCTATTGTTATCCTCTTGTTAATAATATCCTGTTGTTAATCAGTGGATCGTGCCCGGATCAGGCTGGCATCGAGATTGATGCATAAGGAATATCTGGGGGTGGGGGAGGGGGGGGGGCACCAGAGCTCAGGAGCACATCTATTCCGGTACCTGATTGCATGGGACTCTGGGATCGACGGTGGCTGACTATGTCTGACCCAGGGACCGAAGGTGGCTGACTATGTCGGACCTAGGAACCGAAGGTGGCTGACTATGTCTGACCCAGGGACCGAAGGTGGCTGACTATGTCGGATCAAGGGACCGAAGGTGGCTGATATGAAGTTAGAAACTACAGTTTCTGTAATCTAAAATTTAGCATATCGAATTCGATTTTCCAACATCAAGCATGTCGAAAGATGTACTTTAATTATATTTCTGGAATTAGTATATGATACCTAGAAATGATATTACAAGTCAACTAACATACTTACACATAAAATGCACAGTTTAACTGCTATTTGCGATTTTATTCCTAACAATCTTTACAAACAGCCAACATGTTGATCTAATCGTAAGCTACAACAAAAATAAGGAAAACCCACTGATTCTTGTTTCCAACGATAAGCAATCCAGCTTGATTCTGCATCTTAAAACAAAATGGAGTTCGGAGTGTCTCGTTGGTCCAAGTTGGTCAAGTGACCTTACGTCGGCCATGATCCCAACTCCCCAACGCACACTCCAATAAATATGAGATACTCAGCAATGGATCAAAGAAACATAAAAGGGCATAGGTTAATATGGTATGGATTCGTGATGACTACATTGAAAGCCTCGAACAACACCCTTAGCAAGTGACCCAGACAAGTTGCCAGGGGCTATAACTCCATGACCACTGCTCTGAGGCACGTACGAATCTCAGACAAATTCTACGCACGCGATTCCCCCACGTACCGATTTTTAAGGAAGGATTTGAAATGTGAGTTCGGGATTTCACTGGTAAAATTACCATGAAATTCTTTAGCTGCCAACAGCGGCCGACACCGCGGCCAACACAGCGGCCAACACAGCTGCCAACACCGCGGCCAACACAGCGGCCAACACAGCGGCCAACACCGCGGCCAACACAGCGGCCAACACAGCGGCCAACACAGCGGCCGACAGTGGACAGCTGAATGCCGTGCCGGACCCATTGCTGGCCGTACTGGAGCTACGCCCAGCTGTGCTGGAACTACGCCCAGCTGTGCTGGAACTACGTCCGGCTGTGCTGGAATTACGTCCGGCGGTGCTGGAATTACGTCCGGCTGTGCTGGAACTACGTCCGGCTGTGCTGGAATTACGCCCGGCTGTGCTGGAATTACGCCCGGCTGTGCTGGAACTACGTCCGGCTGTGCTGAAATTACGCCCGGCTGTGCTGAAACTGCGTCCGGCTGTGCTGGAACTACGCCCGGCTGTGCTGGAACTACGCCCGGCTGTGCTGAAATTACGCCCGGCTGTGCTGGAACTACGTCCGGCTGTGCTGGAACTACGCCCGGCTGTGCTGGAATTACGCCCGGCTGTGCTGGAACTACGCCCGGCTGTGCTGGAATTACGCCCGGCTGTGCTGGAACTACGGCCGGCTGTGCTGGAACTACGCCCGGCTGTGCTGGAACTACGCCCGGCTGTGCTGGAACTACGCCCGGCTGTGCTGGAACTACGCCCGGCTGTGCTGGAACTACGCCCGGCTGTGCTGGAACTACGCCCGGCTGTGCTGGAACTAGGGCCGATCACCTTCAGGTAAACAGTGGGCGGCCACCCGACTGGAGACAGGCTGGCGGTGGGTCGTGTCAGATGGTAATGCCAGCTTAGTTCTGGCCATGACTCAGCGATGAACGGAGCCCAATCCACTGGATAGTGATGCCAATTTCATTCTGGCCAGAACCCGGCATCTGGTGATGCTGGATTTATACTGACTAGGAAACCAGCACAGCTTAGGATTGCAGGCGCATGCTTGAAGGGCCTCTGAGGACGGAAAGCACTCGCTACGGTCATCTGCATAGTTGGGAGTGTTGCATCACAATGAAGGGCCTCGAATCCCCATCGTTCGGCGGAGCCCACAAAAAAAAACATCGGCACGAGTCGCCTACTGTCCGCCACTTCGAAGTCACCAACTCTAATATTCATAGCCGTTCCCCTGCCACGTTCTTTTCAAAGCTCTGCGCGTGCCCATATGGCACGGTGCGGGGGCGGTGGCGCTGAGATGATTCGCACTCGCACGCAGCGCATGCGAATGCGAATCATCTCAGAAGTTAATGCAGGACCAGCCTGGGCCACACTACCAGCGATGTGGCGCCGCCACCACTGCTCCAGTTTGTGCTGCTGCTCGCGACTGTCGTCTAGCCCTAATAGTCCAGAGCGCCGTCTGGTATGTGCATACCACCCATCTGCTTCCTGTCTACGTCACACAGGGTGGTGTCGCCTCAGCGATCTGCTGGTGACCCCGTGACATAGCCTCGCAGACTGTCCTGTTGGTGTACCTACACTTACCTGCACGTGTATATTAGTATCATCACCGGCGATGCGCCCCTACGTTGTACCTGTCTCGTCATTTATGGGTCACCCGCACACCTCCAGTCATTTGGATTGAGCATATGACCATCGGATTGGATTGAGCATCGGATATGACTGCGAGTTTTTATGGCTCGAAAAAGATTGGTGGTCGAGATTTGCCATAGTCCATTTGCAAAAGACTATCTTTCCCATAAACCTCATTTCACGTTGCGAGATCATGTCACAATGTGATCCAACGCCCATAGTATGCGGGCGTTGATCGGTGAAAGCCTATGGATATTGGATCACTTAGTCAACGGATATTCAATCATCTAAAATCTATTGATGCTAGATTGCCGAAGCCCTTTGTATCTAGAGTGCCTAGTGGGTTCCTAGACATATTGATGAAAATTCACCATTTCTGGAAGAAAACAGTGATCACGAAGGAAATGTAAAACGTCGGTATTAATCTTATACAAATTCGCAGGGACCCATCAATAATATCCTTTGTCCAGAACATGGCTCAGAGGGAGATGAGAAATGGCGCGACCATGTAGTGCATAAAAACAAGGTACATAAAACAATCGATGTATATTTAAGCCACACATTTCACGACAATATTGTGGAAGTAATGCTAATCCATAGCAAGATTTTAGTTTAATACAACGAAGAATGGCTCTTAGATGCTCCTAGGTTTTAGACATTGCGTGAGACGAAATATTGAGGGTCGTACATTTCGTCTCACGCAAGATTTTAGTTATAGGCTTTGACAACCAAAATTGAAAGAAATTATGAAAGCCTATCTTAAAATAATCACGCAAAATATTAATTCCTCTTACGCGTCCTTAATATTTATGCTCCTCTTACGAGTAGGACAACTATCCATCGTGACGTTACCGAAATAGTCCGCATTATCTACCCCAGTGTCCACAGAAAGTGGCGTGATTATAAATAGTGAATATCTCGCTTGTCATTTCCAAAAGAAACAGAAGAGGAAGAAGTTCCTAGGTAAGCTTCAAAAAGCCCAGTCCATGAAGTGTTTTTTCTTCTGATTTGCACTCAAGGGCATGTTCTATATAAATACCATTGAACTCTTGGCACCAAGTTGGGGGATTCCGCCCGGTATCACGGTAGAATGTCCAGCCAAATGCAGCCTGCTACATAACCAGCAGCAGCTGAGGCGGCCCTAAGCAGCCCGACCACACGACCCGGAGGATGGTCCGCGCTCCACACGACTCGCCATTCTCCGGAAATTGGCACGGACCCACTCGGAGAAGGGTGGCGCCGTGGTGGATTCGACTCGCCATTTCCCGGGAATTGGCACGGACCCAAGCCGAAGCCGGCGCCGAAACGACGCGTCAACATCTCCGCAGCAGGAAGCCGTATCGCTTGTAAGTCGGCTGCGACTGCCGGTCAGGCGGTCGCTCACGGCCCGTGACGGCGTGGTGCGCGGAGGGCAGCGGGGGAGGCTGAGTCACCAGTTGTCGCCCCGCCCGACCACCCACCTTTCCTGTAGACGCCCGCCAGCGTCGGCGACGACGCGGCGATGGCCAGCACGACGGCCAGCAGGGCCGCGCCGGCCTCCATACTGCGCAGCGGCCGACCGCCGCGACACGCCCACACGCCGGCACACAGACACGTACGGAGCGGCGGCCCTCGGCCACGCCGCCGCCTGCAGGGTATGCTGCACCGCCGTCCGGCGCCCTACTGGCCGCCCGTATCGACCAGCGCGGCGGACTGGAGCCGGGGTGGAGCCGTGCGCGCGCAGCAGCACCGCGCCGCCCCACCCCCGTCCCGTCCCCACCATCAGCTGATGCTCGGGCGGGCGGCGGGCGTCCGCCGCCGGCGACTCGCTTCCTGGAGAGTCGCCCGGCCGAGCCTGGACAGCCCCTCTCTCTCTTGATTTATCGAATCCGTGTGCTAGGGATGGCCGAGTTGTCTGTGTCGAACTGTGGACGCGAGGGCCCAGGGTTCAACACTCGCACCATTGAGAACACTGTCCAATCCGCGGTCCACCGGCGAAAGTCTGGGTGGCGCCATTAGCCGTGGTGGCTATTGGTTTTACGCTACGTCGACTGCTGAGTCATGCAGCGTCGCCAATCTCTCTCGCCGATTGGTTGCGGGCGAAGAGTAGCGACAGGTGAGGCTCGAACCCACAAGCTTTCGATTGTGGGATGGGCAACTTACCCCTAGACTACTCGTTCCCGCGCCATTGGCCGTGGTCGCGCTACCGCAGCGCCCAAAGCTGAGCCTGCCCTGGTGAGCGCCCACTTCGTCCTCTCCGCCCGGCACACTCACATATAAACGCACACACTGACGAACGTATATTGCGCATGCTCTCCAGCCTCACCGAGTCGACACAACGGCTATACAAACACGCAACAGACTCGCGCGCGCACACGCTCACACCACCCTGACAACGGTTTGTTCCTTCGGCGGGGGACATCACGGCACGAGACCACCATCAATGTCGCGCACGCGGCTCGGCGGGCCTATCAGAGCAGACGCGGGGAGTTCGCGGAAGCGGCTGCCAGCAGCATCACTCTTGGACAGAGCGTTCCGCTCCACTAAACCACACTACTGGACCGTGAGCGCCCGCGCCAACCGACTCCGTCTGAACTGCAGATCGGCAGAGTCCGTTAGTCCGTCATGCCGTCTGTCCACTGATAGCTGCCAGTGGTGTCTTATGGGCCCAGCTGGGGCTGGGAGGCAGCCACGCGGGGAACAGCAGCACGCCCATGACACACCCGATCGGTTCCGAGCTGGCGCCGACGAGTCTGTCGACCATCTGTTGCGTGTAGGAGACAGAATGCGAATGCGTCATACTCACAATGTGTGCGTTCTCTGGTGGCATGAGGGGCAGGGGGTGGGACACTCCAATATTTATAGAATGTGAACCTTGCTCCCTTCCCTGCTACCTCCCGCCCAACAGCACGTGCTTCGGCTAATCCTACCGCTAGAGCGCTCTTTCGTTAAATCCGCCCCTTCAATACTTGATTTCTCCCGACTCGATTTAAAACATGTACGCGGGTGCATTCGGCCAGATCCACGCACGGCTTGCGGCCCGGCTGCGGAAGCCCGGCCGGGCCGCAGCATCGTCTCCTCGCCGGACAACTAGGCATCACATGGCTTGACGGACAACTTGGCTTGACTTGACAACCGACAGCCGGCGCAGTCGCTCGCACCGCATCAGTGCGGCAGCTCGCCGCAGACGACTTGCCACACGCGCCGCCACGTACTATCACGCGGCACGTGGCGCTCACACGATGTGCCACGTACAACCACCATAAATAGGCCACAGGAGAGTCGCCGTGCGCTGGCACGCGCCTCACTTAAGTGTCGAACATCGATGAATAACTGGACCGCGGGACGTACTGACAGCAAACTGATCACGTGATGCCGCGGCGATCCGGCACCGACGCGCACATCCTGCAAACACGACTCAGCTGGACGCCTGCGCATCCAGGCTAAAACAACGTCACAATATTGCCAATAAGAATCGATCTTAGTATGGACGAGCATGCTTGCGTCCTTCGCTATCTATACCAGTATACAATGATCACAAAATCACAAGTCGACACCATTCAAGGAATGACCGGCGTGGAATCATTGGCGAACTACGCCGTCGCCGACAGAACCTGAGTCCCAGCCGCCACATCCGGGGTACCCGGCGCCACATTCGAGGAGCCCGTGCAACGTGTCTGCGGTGTCAGATGCCACAACCGAGGTAACCGTGTTCCGGATGCCAGATTCTGGTCCATTCTGAGCACAGGTGCCACACTGCGGCCCCAGGCGCCGTGCCCCGGGTGTCGCAGCTCATCCCACGCAGCCGGCCGCCGGGAAGCACCAGCTGGGCGGGCGAGCTGACCTGTGTCGCGCCTCTCTGAACACCAGCCCGCCGCCACAGGTGTAGCCCGACAGCCCAGCCCAACACCGGCCGTCCAGCCGACCTCCGTGCGCTCACGGATGGCGCTGCGGGAGGCGCGCGTGCAGGCGTGTGCCATCGAGAAAATGGATGGGTGCTTGTGACAGTTTGTGGGTGCGTTCGTGCCTCCCACCCACCCTCCTGTTGTACGGTCACTGCATTGGTTGAACAACGCCCCGCTCGAGAGTGGGTGATTGACTAAGTGAGTGCGTGAGGAGTGGGCGAATGACTGAGTGAGAAATGGATCACTGGCTGAGTGAGAAGTGGATGACTGACTGAGCGTTTAATGTGTGGTGAGCGGACTCACATGTGCGGGAGTGTTGTGTTCACGTGACGGCCAGCGCGGCAGTGGGGCGGAGTGGCGGAGTGGCGGAGTGGCAGAGTGGTGGGGTGGTGGAGTGGTGAGGTGGCGGAGTGGTGTGGTGGTGGAATGGCGGAGTGGCGGAGTGGCGGAGTGGCGGAGTGGCGGAGTGGCGGAGGAGCCGGCGGCCGGCGGCTGAGCTCGGCCGTGTCGGCAGCTTGACGCTAGTGATGCTAGTGATACTACGAGGCGAACGGTGCGAGGTCGCGGCACGCGCCACACGGCACGGCACCGTCACACAGTGTAACGCTGCTCGGCGTCGTCACACGCTGTAACGCTGCTCGGTGCCGTCCGACAGCAGCGCCGTCACCGTCTTGTGGCCGATCCACACCAGCTGCGGCTGACACGGCGGGTTGAGTCGCACGATCTCCGCCAGCGGCGGCGTGCTGTACGTCTTCACGCAGCGCGTCTGCGTGTGGCCCAGCCCGAACATGCCGGCCGACGTCTGCGGCACACAGGTCCTGTCGTCAGCATGTCGACACGTATGTCGTGTGTACGTATGTATGTCGACACTGGACACGTATGTCGACACTGGACACGTTTGTCGACACCGGGCGCGTATGTCGACACTGTACACATCTGTCGACACTGGACACGTCTGTCAACACTGTACACATCTGTCGACACTGGACAAACATGTCTGTCGACACCGGACATGTCTGTCGACACCAAACATGTCTGTCGACACCGGACATGTCTGTCGACACCGGACATGTCTGTCGACACCGGACATGTCTGTCGACACCGGACACGTCTCTCGACACCGGGCACGTCTCTCGACACTGGACACATCTGTCAACACCAAATATGTCTGTCGAGACTGGACACGTCTCTCGACACCGGACACATATGTCGACACTGGACGTCTGTCGGCACTGGACATGTCTGTCGACACCGGACATGTCTGTCGAAGCTGGACACGTATGTCGACACCGGATACATCTGTCGACACTGGACATGCTTGTCGACACTGAGCACGTCTGTCGACACTGGACACGTCTGTCGACACCAAACATGTCTGTCGACACTGGACACGTCTGTCGACACCGGACACGTCTGTCGACACCGGACTCTGTCGACACTGGACACGTCTGTCGACACTGGACACATCTGTCGACACTGGACATGTCTGTCGACACTGGACACGTCTGTCGACACCGGACACATATGTCGACACTGGACACGTCTGTCGACACCGGACACATCTGTCGACACTGAGCACGTCTGTCGACACTGGACACGTCTGCAATTCGAGTCTCATTACTGTTAATGCTGACCATACGCCGACATGATGATGATGATGAATTGGGGTTTAGGGGCGCGTCGACTGCCATGGTCATTTTGCGCCCATAACTGTTATACGCCGACATTATCCAGAATATTCCACATACCATACTTCATACCTCGACATATTTCACGTCAATGAAAATGAAGTGCTGAAAGTGCAGAGTAGTAGAACACGGTTCCACATGCAAAACGGTCACACAACTGCCCCTAGAGCTTTTAGTCATGCTTGCTCAAATATTGCCGACACTTGAATGCATATTTGAACAAGCATGACTGGTATGAAGTAGCATGAAATGTGACAGTTAGCAAAAGGCGTTACTAAAACTTCTATAAAACGTATTCCCTCCTCGATTGCGAGCACAAAGTCTGCAGATTACAATACCGAATTGCTGTTGCCCGAGTTAAGCGGACCAGACATTACATGCGCGACGGCATTCGCAGCGCTACGAGCAGTTCCTTACATCGCGGTTGTGTGATATTTCCAGTCCTGCATCACCAGAAAACCTGCCCGAGCTAGAGACAGCTGATGTGCCAACCTTTGATTTTCGGTATTAACATCTACGTAATTGTCATATACCGATGGATATATCTCCAACAGCACCGCTGATTTAGCATGGATGCCCTGAGGATCTAGCCAACAAATTTCCAACGCCACGCTACCATGACTGCTCCCAGTGAACTCTGGCGGGATGCGACTGCCACCTACCTGCCAGAAGGAGATCTTGTTCTCGCCGGTGGAGTACGACGCCAGGAACTTGCCGTCCGGCGAGAACGAGCAAGCCGTGATGGCCTGGGAGTGCGCGTGCAGCTGCTGTCGTGGGGCAGGCGGCGACGGAGCGGTTACGTGGGATGTGAGGTCACATTTGGGGGGTAACATGGAGAGTACAGGCATTCGGGACGCACGGCTACACGAGTGTAAAGTCACACGGAATGCACGGCCACACGGGTGTACGGTCACACGGAATGCACGGCTACACGGGTGTACGGTCACACGGAATGCACGGCCACACGAGTGTACGGTCACACGGAATGCACGGCTACACGGGTGTACAGTCACACGGAATGCACGGCCACACGGGTGTACGGTCACACGGAATGCACGGCCACACGGGTGTACGGGCACCCTAGACGCACGGTCACATGGAAGATAGGGACACTCGGCAAGTAGAGACGCAGGCAAGTTACGGTCAAACATGAGGTACAGAATCAAGACAGGTACGGCCATAGATGCCATCAAACACGAGACGGATGACCAGTGAACGACAACGCCACACCACCGTCCAAAGAACGGCAAGCCAGAACATATCCATGAATTGCAGCAGTTCTTACTGTTCCATTAAATGCAATGTTCCAGAATAATCAATCGATCATAATCAGTGAGAGCTAGCTGGCAGCAATCGTCAGTCATTAATCGCCTGCCATCAATTGCCAGCAATGCATTAATACTAGAGGGAACACTATAAAGCACCAAGAAGTGCTAAGTACCAGTACGCAGACTAATTAACGAAGCAATAATACATGCAGTTTTATGTGGCGGATAGCAATATGAAACCATGAGTGAAAATTAGTTATCCATTAAGAGGAAATAGATAAATAAGCAGCTGGCTGTCGCCTATAATTTTCTACTCCTTCTATATAATTCCTTTCCTTGTCAGTAATTTTGGCTCAATAACTCGAGGTAAAATAGTTGCAAGGCTATTAGCAACCGTGTCTTTTGCGGATGACTGGTGCCCGCTCCACGCCACCCATGTTTGGCCCAGTGTGCCGTGCGTGTACTTTGCTGGTCAGTTGCAGCTGCAACGTTTACCTCTGGTTTGCCTCAGCCATGCTGCAGCCGTGCGCTATCGATCTGCCTTCGGTCTGCTGAAGCTGTGTTTTGTTGGTCTGCCAGATCTGTGTGTTGTTGGTCTGCCTCTGGTCTGCCGTGGATGTGTTTTGTTAGCCTGCCTCTGGTCTGCCGCATCTGTGTGTTGTTGGTCTGCCGCACCTGCCGCACCTGTGTGTTGTGGCCTGCCTCTGGTCTGCCGTGGATGTGTTTTGTCAGCCTGCCTCTGGTCTGCTGTGTATGTGTGTTGTTGATCTCTCGCACCTGTGTTTTGTTGGTCTGCCGCAGGTCGTAGATGGCCAGCGTGCCGTTGGCCGTGCCGACGGCCACCCGCCGGCTGCTCGTGCAGTGGGTGATCTGGTTGAAGCGTGTGATGGCCGGAAACACGTCATGCAGCCCACGCTGCCGCAGGTGGCCGGGGTCCAGACAGTGCAGCAGGATATCGGTCAGCTGGTGACACATCAGACAATCGAGGTCAGCTGGTGACACATCAGACAGTCGAGGTCAGCTGGTGACACATCAGACAGTCGAGGTCGGCTGGTGACATATCGGACAGTCGAGGTCAGCTGGTGACATATCAGACAGTCGAGGTCAGCTGGTGACACATCAGACAGTCGAGGTCAGCTGGTGACACATCAGACAGTCCAGGTCAGCTGGTGACACATCAGACAGTCGAGGTCAGCTGGTGACATATCAGACAGTCGAGGTCAGCTGGTGACACATCAGACAGTCGAGGTCAGCTGGTGACACATCAGACAGTCGAGGTCAGCTGGTGACATATCAGACAGTCGAGGTCAGCTGGTGACACATCAGCCAGTCGAGGTCAGCTGGTGACATATCAGACAGTCGAGGTCAGCTGGTGACACATCAGACAGTCGAGGTCAGCTGGTGACACATCAGATAGTCGAGGTCAGCTGGTGACATATCAGACAGTCGAGGTCATCTGGTGACACATCAGACAGTCTAGGTCAGCTGGTGACACATCAGACAGGCGAGGTCAGCTGGTGACATATCAGACAGTCTGGGTCAGCTGGTGACACATCAGACAGTCGAGGTCAGCTGGTGACACATCAGACACCGAGGTCAGCTGGTGACACATCAGACAGTCGAGGTCAGCTGGTGACACATCAGACAGTCCAGGTCAGCTGGTGACACATCAGACAGGCGAGGATAATTGATGACATAGCAGGCAGTTCAGGTCAAATGATGACACAGCGGAAAGTCGAGGTCAATTGATGGCACAGTGGATGGCACATATGGGGACGGGGACGGGGATGGGCACGAGCGTTACCTCAATGGGAACAGTGCTACCACAAATGGGGAGATATTCGGGCCTTAGGGCGCATCAACATCAATGGTGTGCCGCCAGTGGGCAAAGTCGCTGCCGCAGCGGTCGGGTCGTTACCTCTATGAGGAAGCGGACCAGTTGCACGTTGTTCTTCTCGATGAGCAGCTCGACGACCCGCAGGATCTCGGGCTTGGCACGGATCAGCACCTTGTGGTGCACCTCGACGTTGAGCGACTGGGCGTTCTGCTGCAGACTGTTATAGCGCGCCACCTGGCCACAGCAGGTGGCGACATCAGTGGCGGTTCCCGCAGTTACGTCCACACACCACCCAGCCGCCGCACACACAGGCTGTCCGGAACTCTCGTGCCCCAGGGTGTCCGGAATTGCGTGGAGGACAGCACCCTGAAGGAAACAGTTGTCCACCCATGCCTCGCTTTGCCCCGCTTCATTAATAATATTCCACTCGTTCACTCTGTTGCACAGCAGGCTTTACAGCTATCCCATTCTGTCCCACTAAATCACAACGAGACAAGACCTTCGCCATCCATTGCTCATCCTCACGCCATCCTGACCTCTCTGGCTACCCTGGACTTTCCAGTCCCTTCGGCCAGCTCAGTACTGATCTCCCCCGTTATCCAGGTGCAGTATGGATCTCACCCGTTACCCATGGCCCAACAGTGATCTCCCCCGTTATCCCGCTCCAATACTGACCTCCCCGTTATCCCTGTCCAGTGCTGACCTCCCCCGTTACCCCGGTCTCTCCCGTACCCTACCCAGTACTGACCTTCCCCAGCTACCCTGGCCCAGCACTGGCCTTCCCCGTTGCCCTGTCCAGCACTGACCTCCACCGTTATCCTTGTCCAGCACTGACCTTCCCAGTTACCCCGGTCCAGTACTGACCTCCACCGCCGCCCAGTCCCAGTGCTGACCTCCCCCGTTATCCCTGTCCAGTGCCGACCTCCCCCCATTACCCCGGTCTCTCCTGTCCCCGGCCCACCACTGACCTCTCGCGCCATGGTGGTGACG
The DNA here is from genome assembly GCA_034440575.1 of Imbricaverruca yamaguchii. Taxonomy (NCBI): domain Eukaryota; kingdom Metazoa; phylum Arthropoda; class Thecostraca; family Neoverrucidae; genus Imbricaverruca; species Imbricaverruca yamaguchii. Next base: position 142,205 of record JAOTOL010001648.1, on the reverse strand, counting down.
AACACCTGCGGTCGGGCGATGGCGATCAGCGCCACCGCGTGGCGGGCCGTGCGCGCAGTGTCGGCCGCCGCCGACAGCGGCAGCCCGTAGCTCATGCTGCCGACCGCACATGGACGCGTCACACGTCACGACCGCAGCCGACACACAAGGGCGCCGCCGGGCAGGTGTGACTCCGACGCAGGGAAACTCCCACCACAGGCATGTCGCCGACATTGCCTTCACAAATTCGTCGTCTGGCGAAACGGTCCAGCCCTGTTCACCTAAACCCCTCCCCTCTGGATTTGTTTGCTACCTTTACGATGGAATGAAATAGATGCCACTTCCGTCACGTCCAGCATTGTTCAAACGGCTTGTCAAACACTGTAGGTGGGAATAGAACAGCAAGGTTGCGACAGATTAAATAGTGAGCTGCGACAATTAACATACGCAATATAAATTGTAAAAGTGTAAAACTGATACAAACGCACCGGCTGAGGAAAACATTAGCAACACAGATACTTTACTCCTTTAGCCTACAGTTATTTCAAGAGCCCACCACCACCGCCGGTTCAGATTACTTGGGCACAAGGGCGCATCAACTGAAGTGGCTACAGAGCGACTATTCAGTCTCTAGCGGCGGGACGCCAGGTGCCGGCAACACAAGCACACTACCGGTTACGGACGCACAGGCTGGCTAGCTACCAGCTCGCTGAGGAGGGATACCTTGGGATTGACACCGACCATTGTCTCGGCAGAGATATGAAGCAGACGTTTGGGAGCGGTGCACCACCGGAAGCGGCATACGAGCATGCCCAACGCTGGCAGGAAGGATGGCATAGCCGAGATGGCGGGACACCTCAGCCTGCGTCTGGCATTGTGTGGGGCACCTTAGCCTGCATCTGGCATTGTGTGGGGCACCTCAGCATGCATCTGGCATTGTGTGGGACATTTTAGCCTGCGTCTGGCATTGTGTGGGACACCTCAGCCTGCATCTGGCATTGTGTGGGACACCTTAGCATGCATCTGGCATTGTGTGGGACACCTTAGCCTGCGTCTGGCATTGTGTGGGACACCTTAGCCTGCATTTGACATTGTGAGCTCGGCGAGTCAGATTGTCTGGATAGCATAGGTCATATCTGGTGAATCAGGTCCGATCTGATAATCCCGGACTGACCTGAAACAGCGTTGTGACCTGACCTGAGGAGACAGCTCGCTGCAGCACTGACCTGAGGTCTGAGACAGACCCAGTATTGATCCAAAATCGCCAGACCAGCCCAGGCCTGAGCCGAGACGTCGCCAGCACTGACCTGGGGTCTTACACAGTGCCGGTATTGACCCGACGCGTGGTCAGTACTGACCTGAGACCTCACACAGCACTGGCACCGGCCAGAAGCGTGACCAGCGCTGACCTGGGGCCTCACGCCCGGGGACCCCAGGCGCCAGCACTGACCTGGGCGCCAGACTGTCGGCGTCGCAGCAGAGCTCGAGCATGGCCAGCAGCACGCGCGACGCGTCTATGTGCGGCTCCCACTGCGTGAAGCCCCGCCCGATCAGGTCGATGGCGGCGCGCCGCAGCGGCGTGTGAGGCGGCAGTCGCGTCGTGGGCGCCGCCAGCAGCAGGTGCGCCAGCGCCTGACCTGTCACACAGTCGGGGGCGGTTGACAGTGATCTGTCACACAGCCGGGGCGGGTGACAGTGTCTGTCACACAGTCGGGGCGGTGAAAGTGATCTGTCACACAGCCGGGGGCGGGTGACAGTGATCTGTCACACAGCCGAGGGCGGGTGACAGTGTCTGTCAGGCGGCCGGGGGCGGGAGGTGGTGATATTGACGTCACGACGGCCCGGCACGCATCCGGCATATAGTTGGTGCAGGGCTCTCGCGGCAAGTCCACGTCAATGTCGAAGGAACGGAGGAATCTGTCAAGTCAGTCTCTTGGACACTGAGACCTGGATGGAGATCCATTGAGATGTATGTGTATGCTTCATGATCTTGCACGGGTGGCCGATAGCGGCGCGCTCTCAAGTCACACACAGATTGCCTGAAACGCCAGGGGTGACGTGCTCCCCATTCAGCAAAAACAAAAACTCCACAAACAAAGCCACACTTCGGTCGGTCTCGCCGCAGCCCTCGCCGCACGGCTTCGTCAGCTCGGCCGCCGCGCTCCGGTCGGCAGCGACGCCCGTCCGGGACGACCGGCCGACTCTGGCCGGCCGTCTGGTGAGCCGGCAACGCCACCTACTTGTGTGCAGCGCCAGCGGACCCAGGCCGAAGCCCTCGACGCCCGAGCTGCGGCCGGCGGCCACCTCCTGGCCGAACTCGGCGCCGATCACGCCCAGCAGGATGATGGCGGTCGCCTGCTTGCGGCGCGCCTCCGCCTCGTTGGCGGCCGCCCGACGCGCCGCCTCCTCTGCTGGCAGGGTTGGGTCAAGTCAGCCGTCTGTGGGGAGGCATCAGTTCCACGGTCTGTGGGGAACGGAAGGCCAGTCGTCTGGGAGGAGGGGAAGGCCTGTCATCTGTCGATGGTGATGGCAGGGTCAGTTCAGCGGTTTGTGGGGAGGGGAGGGTCCGTCGTCTGTGAGGAGGGGAAGGTCTGTCATCTGCCAGATGGTGATGGTGGGGTCAGTTCAACGGTCTGTGGGGAGGGGAGGGTCTGTTGTCTGTAGAGATAGGTCATGTCAGTTGTCTGTGAGGACGGGTCAGTCCAGTCATCTGTGGAGATGAAGAACCTTGGGCTCTTTTACGACGCATTCAACTGCTCGGTCACAAAGCGTCTCCAGCCTCTAGCACCGATTGGTCGCAGGTGGACGCGGTAATCTCGCCGGTTGTGGAATTCAATGTGGTCCTCGTCGCCTCACCTTCGATGTGGTCCTCGGAGAACTCGTCCGGCTCGGAGTCGGTCGGCTCGGTCTCGTCTGCCGGCTGGACGGCCGGCGGCGCCGCCGCCTGCTGGTCGCTGTAGGAGGGCAGCAGTGGCGCCCACCAGTCGACCAGCGTCTTCAGACTGCGCGGCGTCAGGCGCCGCAGCTCGGCCAGCAGCAGCGCCTGCGCCGCCTGGCGGATCTGTGTGTACGCCAGGCTAGTCACTGCGCAGGGCGGCGGCACAACACAGTCCGACCAGCTAGCTAGCTGGTTGGTTGGTTGGTTGGTTGGTTGGTTGGTTGGTTAGCCAGCTAATTAGTTAGTTTGCAAGTAAGCCATGAACGTTCACAAACAATGGATGTCGCTTATGCTTAAACCTATTGAAACGTCCATATTTATCTTTTATAACCGTGTATGTATGCGTCTAGGCTATCACAATAGCAACAAACGCTCTTTGATTATTATTAAATCAAAGAGTAAAACTAGTGGACTACCGCAATGGCAAAAGGGACAGTGGGAGAGAGCGCACACGAGGAGCCCACATTCTGTGCAGGAACAACATTGCTCCGCAGCCTTGCAGTTCGCAGCTCAGACCGAGAGCGTATAAATATCCGACGGGGAGGCGATCACCTGCATCCGCTCGCCCACCTACCGAGAGCGCACACGTCCGCTCGGCTCGATGTTCCAGGCCGGATCCCGGGTGTTCAGAAAGCGCCCGCTTCAAAGCTGAACTGCCCAATACACCCCCTACCCCACACACATACTCCGCCACGAAGTCGCCGTGCCTGCACATACAGCTGCCGACGGCTACGCCCTCACAACAGCGCCCCACGCAGTGAACGGGCGACGGCTACGCCTTTACACCAGCGCCACACACACACACACACGACCGCCCGGCGTCTGGGCACACACGCCCGGAGAGCGGCCGCTCTCGGTGTCGTACCTCTATGCACCGGTCCTGCCACCTCCTGGCGAGAATCTCGACCAGCGGCTTCTTGAACGCCACGCCGGCGGCCTCCATGCGGTCGGGGAACTGGGCGCAGTGCAGGGTGGCCATCTGGCTCCAGCCCTGCGACACGCCGCCCGACACGCCCGGTCAGCACACGCGCACCAACCGACACACACATCCGGTCTGCACACTGCAAGTTAGTTAGTTATTACGGCTTTAGGGCGCATGGACTACATTGGTCATGTAGCGCCCATGTCCACACATTGCAAGTCGGCAAAGGTGAGCTCAAATATAAACGCATGCATGTCGCGTAATGTGAAGAGTTGCTTAACCATGTCGTGTCGGACAAATGTATGCACATGTTTACACATATCCATTTACTGGCATTTCGTCGAAATAATGAAAAGCCGATGCAGGCAACGTTTCAGATATTTGTCCACATAAGATTGTGCGGACAAGGTGCTTACCAACTTGCATCAGACTTTCGCTTAATCATACAATTTACATATTTTACCCCTTCACTTCCCAGCAGCCATCGGGCACACATAAGACAGTACCTGTTGCCGTTTTGGCGGGGCCAAACGATTCGAGCAATGCGGCCGGCCGAACGTGGAATTCATCACCAGCCTGATTACTGTTTAACGCTTCACTGAACTGTACCAGCTTATCTGCCCTCTAGGATATCGACGTCAGGCCTCGCTACCTTATCGCCGGACTCACTTCCCGCCGCCCATTTGACGCTCCGTGCTAGTCTCTCCGAGCCTCAACACTGACCTGTCGTAGCTTCAACCCCTATGGTCCTCACTATCGACCTCTCTGACGCGTCAGTATAGACCCTCTGACCCGTCAGGACAGGCCCCTCTGACCCTCAGTGTCGACCTCCATGACCCCTCAGTATTTCCATTAATGGTTCCTCAATAGCGACCTCTCAACCCCCTCAGTACTTCCCGAAATGGTTCCTTGGTGTCGCCCTCTCTGACCCCTCGGGAAAGACCTCTCCGATCGTCAGTAACGACCGCTCCAACGCCTCAGCACTTCCCTTAATGGTTCCTCGTAAGCAACCTCTCTCTCTCTCTCTCTCTAACACCTCAGTACCAACTATTCCTCCTCAGCACCGACACGCCTGACCCGTCCGTCTGCCCGCTCTGCCCGCTCAGCCGACCTGCCCGGCCCGTCGGGCCTCACCTCTCTGACGTGGGCCCAGAAGCTGGCGCGCAGCTCCGTCAGACCGTCCTGGGGCTTGCCATGCGGCTGGCTGGACTGGCTCAGGGTCCTGGTGAGCTGCCTGTGGACGCCGGACGCGGCACAGGTCAGGTCAGGTCACCCCACAGCGCTCCAACGTCCGTGGGTCGTTCTGCACTGACAAGGAGCTGCGTTGTAATCAATGAGCAAAACGTAACACTGCCAGCACAGTCACCCAACTACTACGGGGTCGACGGCCGGGCGACTTTTCCTGTCAGCGCTGGAATGGGCGCCGTCACCGCCATTTGAGCGGCGCTGTGACGGCTAGCCGCCATCCTGACGCCGTGGCGCGCACCCGCACCACCGTTGGCAAACGCACGGCAGCAGTGCTGCCACCTATCCTATTCGCCGGCTCACCGGGCGGCGTCTGCAGCAGACCGGCCACTCACTTCTGCAGCCGCCTGCGCCGCTCCACCTCGGGCACGAAGCTGGTGTTGTTGATGGACATGAGGGTGTCGGCGAGCGCGATCACGGCCAGCAGGTGGTTGGTGGTGAGCGCGCAGCTCAGCTCCCAGTGGGTGCGCCGCGTGAACGTCACCGTGCGCTCCGCCAGGGGCGCTGCCATCGCCGCCGACCCGCGTCCGCCCAGGAACGTCGGCAGCAGCAGCGACACGAATCCTGCGCGGACGGGAGTTGTCGGTCATACCACGCGGCAGGACCCACTGCTCGTCGGCCTTCGTACAGCGCGAGTGGCGAAAACTCCGCGTGGGCTCACCCAACAGCGCCACCGAGATCGGTACTGATTGAACCCAAATGTACCTGTATCGAGACGATGGAGATCTGTATCGGGATGATGACCATACTCTTTTCTCCCTCACGGATGAGGGAGAAGAGTAGAGAGCACGTAAAATGTGACCAGTACCGTGTTTACTGTTCAGGATAAAATTAATGGACCAGTGCCGCGTCCGCAGATGAGGTAACAATGGCCCAGTGGAGTGGCTACTAATGATGTGGTAACGACGGACCAGCAGTGTCTGCTGATGATGCGGTAACAATGGGCCAGCACAGTATCTGCTGATGAGATGGTGACAATGGACCAGCACCGTGTTTGCTGACGAGGCAGTAACAATGGACCAGAGGCGCCTGCTGAAGATGTGGCAACAACTGACCAGCAGTATCTGCTCATGAGACGGTAACCAGTACCGTGTTTGCTGATGAGGCCGTAGCAGATGGGGTGTTTGGGCCGCAGCATGCCCAGCTTGGCCTCGCACACCCGGTCGATCTCGGCGTCGACGCCCCAAGCGTGCACCAGCGACATCAGCACCTGGCAGATCTCCATCGTCTGGTTGTCCGTGTGGCCTTGCGTCGGGCCGCGGCCGTCCGGCTCGCTGTCCGTCTCTGAAACAACGCGCACACGTACACATACGGGTCACGCCGGGGTGAAAAAAGTTCCGCGGTAACTGAGGCTCGATCCGGCAACCCTTCGGTCCACAAGTCGCATGCGGATTGCACAGTCAGTGTGGAAAAGTGCACGGACGCAAAACATTCACACATTGCACACGAGCTGCATCGAGGACCTTAAGCGCAGTAGTGGGTATTAATTATTGTTTAAATCGTCAGGACCGGCAGCATGGCTAATCGGCCTGTGTTGGTGGAATTTGGCTACACGTGCTTTTGACAAATCGGGATAATCCCGCAAAATGTTTCGGTGTTTATCTCAGCCGCACTTGCTCTTCTCGTCCCGAACCGGAATACCCTGATCTCATTGGACGATCATAAAGAGCCTGACGTCCACTGCTCACATCAGCCCAGCTCTAGGAAAAGCCGTCAAGCCGAGCAGATTGGAGACGCAAACACAGAAAAGTCCAAGGCGAAGCATGCTCATAATGCGACTAGTACTGATATATCTAGCTTATTTCAGAAGATCGGGATCGATCGTTGCCAGGGGGTCTGGAGGACCAGCAAGCTGAAGTGTCGACTGTTTTATTATAAATATTGCGACAGAAATGCATCGTCGATGCAAGACAACCAGCTGAGCCGCCTCGGTAGCTCAGTCGGTTAGAGCGCTGGCCTGCACTGGTCTCCCCTGTACTGGCAACACAGGGTTTGAGTCGCTTCGCGCGCTCGCATTTAGCCCTCAGCCGGGAGTGTCAGTTGGCAGCTGGCCCGGTAAGGCCGGGGACGAGCTACCGGGAGGCCGTGCCGGTGCATTGACGGCACGTTAAACTTTCGGTCTAAATTCTACAGTTGAACTGGAATTCATGTATCGGGTGGTGGGGCCAGGGTTCGCGCAACAAGCTCTGCTTAGCAATAGAACCCTGGTTCCTTAAGCCACCCCAGCAACAACTCGGATAAAAAAAATTAAAGAAAAAGTAGGCGCCTTGTAGTTTTGAACACTGGTGTAGTTTTCCAGTGTTCCGAAAATGGCAGGTTGTGCTTTTGTACCGCCTTGTGGTTTCTAGGCGGCGCTTTTCTACATATCCTCAGACACCGATGTTACGTTTCTAAACGCTGGGTGTTGCTCAGTCACTCTGATGTCGTGCTCAAGCACCGTCTGTTCACACTGAGTCTGCCCATCGCTTTGGATGATGCTTATCCACAGCAAAATAAAGCCAGAAGCATAAATGACACTCGCAGAATTACAAAATCCGATTAGAATTCGGGGTTGGCTCTCTCACCTGACCTTGCCCGCATCTACGTACCACTCCGAACGGCTCAAGTGTCATTCTTCTCGCAAGCTCATCAAAATCGGTCGTGCCAAACTGATTCCATCAATCTTCACACACAACCTTCAACTTCGCAAAAGTGGAACCTTTTCAGATGTTTCGCTTCAGCGGATTGGTGGCCGGACGTTCATAAGTGCGGTGTTCCCTAGCCGGTGTCTCAGTCTGCCCCTATCAAGAGATGGAGATGTAGGTGGTGGGCCCTCCCAGGCGTTCGGATGCAGCGCATTGCGTATAATTTTGCAATATTCTTGGATTAATTTGATAATTACAAAAAAAATGCGCGAATTTCGAGACCTAACCTAATCAAGCATTCAGAATTTGAGAAACTTGTTTAGGGGATAGACGAGAAAGTAGGTCGGACTTCCCCCAGCCCTAGCTCATACCGGCACTAGACATGGAACCACCTATAATCTGGGAAAATATCAACCGCTGCTCATATTTTCCATATTTACCAACGGAATATATTTTTAGAGTGCATGCTATGTTCTTTTCCCTGTGTAACAAAGCCATAAAATGTTATTGCAATATCCCTACCCATTTGAGAGATTTGCTCCTGTGATTCACGTGCTGGATGATTCACGACCCACTTTATTCACGTTCACGGCTGATGGCGTTGCCGACACTGCTTCGCCGACGGACCGTGGGATTGGGAAATGTCCAGAGTGGTGCGATTATTGAACCCGGGACCTTTCGTACCCAGGGCTGAATCCAGGTGGCCCTTCCTACTGCCTGCCAACGAATCAAAATAATTAAGGCGGAAATAATTCGTTTCGGTACAATCGGTTGAAACCAAATGTCCAGCCGACTTAACGACTAGCCCTATCGTTGGAGCAGCACACAATCCTCGTTAGGCCCGACTTCACAGCGCAACATAACCCTCCTCAATACCCAGCAAGGCGGCGCACGCTTTTCAATATCCTCGCCTGGCAGCACGGCAGATTCCTCTCCTTGTCTATGCCCAACAGTGATGCATTATTCGTGAAATAGGGTGGATTGTACCTCTTTCGGAGCACTAAATAGACACCATTTCCGGGGAAGTTTAGACATCGTGCTTGTGGGTGTGTGCTTATGAAGTCCCCATGACTCATTTCTAAGAGTATTTCGTGTATAAGTGTCATGTTTATGCTCACCACTACGGATTGTGATACACAATGATCTCGTAACACAATTCCATGTGCAGAGATTATCTATGACGTGGTCTTCTAAGCAACGCCATCTGCTGATACGATTGTATTGCAATCGTTATCGTTCGCATGTGCATCCCAATACTAGGTGTCGCACAAGTTAAACGAAAAACATGCACCTATGAGTGTACTATTCGCTCAAAATTGAGTCTTGAGTACTTAAACGATATTTTAATGGGTATGTTTCCATGTCAAATTTTGACATCCTACTGTATTCGTTCCGACATCTCACACCTAGCAAACAAACAAAAACATTGTTTTAACACTGCTGCCCAGCCGGGCTACAGGCCCTCTCCCTGTCCCTGCCCAACAGGGCTACAGGTCCCTCTCCCTGTCCCTGCCCGACAGGGCTACAGGTCCCTCTCCCTGTCCCTACCCAGCAGGCGCCTCTCCCCGTCCCTGCCCAACAGGGCTACAGGTCCCTCTCCCTGTCCCTACCCAGCAGGCGCCTCTCCCCGTCCCTGCCCAACAGGGCTACAGGTCCTCTCCCTGTCCCTGCCCAGCAGGCGCCTCTCCCTGGCCCTACCCAGCAGGGCTACAGGTCCCTCTCCTGTCCCTGCCCAGCAGGGTTACAGGTCCCTCTCCCTGGCCCTACCCACAGGCCCTCTCCTGTCCCTACCCAGCAGGGCTACAGGTCCCTCTCCCTGGCCCTACCCAGCAGGCGCCTCTCCCCTGTCCCTACCCAGCAGGGCTACAGGTCCCTCTCCCTGGCCCTACCCAGCAGGTCCCTCTCCCTGTCCCTGCCCAACAGGGCTACAGGTCCCTCTCCTGTCCCTGCCCAACAGGGCTACAGGTCCCTCTCCCTGTCCCTACCCAGCAGGCGCCTGTCCCCGTCCCTACCCAGCAGGCGCCTCTCCCTGGCCCTACCCAGCAGGCGCCTCTCCTGGCCCTCCCAAGGGCTACAGGTCCCTCTCCCTGGCGCCTCTCCCCGTCCCTGCCCGACAGTGCGGCCCAACGGTCCGTCCCGGATGCAGCGGCCGCCCGCAGCCAGAGTGGCATCCGGCCCGTGACGTCATCACAGGCATGTCGAGCGGCGGGACGACCCTGGCTCCGGCGCAGGCCACGCCCACAGTCTCAGCCGACACGGGCCCCACAGTGCCGGAGCCGGCGCCGGCAAACAGCTCCTCCCAGATACGCACCGGCACACAAACAGACCACCTTCACCGACACACAAACAGATCCTCCCAGATGCGCACCGGCACACAAACAGACCCACTTCACCGACACACAAACAGCTCCTCCCAGATACGCACCGGCACACAAACAGACCACCTTCACCGACACACAAACAGCTCCTCCCGGATACGCACCGGCACACAAACAGACCTCCTTCACCGACACACAAACAGCTCCTCCCAGATACGCACCGGCACACAAACAGACCTCCTTCACCGACACACAAACAGCTCCTCCCAGATACGCACCGGCACACAAACAGACCACCTTCACCGACACACAAACAGATCCTCCCAGATGCGCACCGGCACACAAACAGACCCACTTCGCCGACACACAAACAGATCCTCCCGGATACGCACCGGCACACAAACAGACCACCTTCACCGACACACAAACAGCTCCTCCCAGATACGCACCGGCACACGAACAGACCCACTTCGCCGACACACAAGCAGCTCCTCCCAGATACGCACCGGCACACAAACAGACCACCTTCACCGACACACAAACAGCTCCTCCCAGATACGCACCGGCACACAAACAGACCTCCTTCACCGACACACAAACAGCTCCTCCCAGATACGCACCGGCACACAAACAGACCTCCTTCACCGACACACAAACAGCTCCTCCCAGATACGCACCGGCACACAAACAGACCCCTCACCGACACACAAACAGCTCCTCCCGGATATGCACCGGCACACAAAGAGACCACCTTCACCGACACAAACAGCTCCTCCCAGATACGCACCGGCACACAAACAACCCCCGGCACACAACAACCTCCTTCACCGACACACAAACAGCTCCCCCTGGATATGCACCGGCACACAAAGAGACCCCCTTCACCGACACACAACCAGCTCCTCTTGGATATGCACCGGTACACAAGCAGACCCCTTCACCACACACAAACACCCACAACAACCCCTACCCACACCGCCCAATACGCACCGGCACACAAACAGACCTTCACCGACAACAAACAGCTCCTCCCGGTATGCCCACCGCCACAAACCCACCGAGCTCCTCCCGGATATGCACCGGACCAGCACACAAGCAGGTCCCCTCACCGACACACCAACATATCCAAACAGTTCCTCCCAAATGCGCAACCGCACACAAACAGACCCCCTCACCGGCACACCGACGCACAAACATCCCTCATCACCTGCACAGCTACACACAAACAATCCCCATCACCTATACACCGGTACACAAACAGACCTGGCACCGACACAACGAACACAAGAATCCCCGTCGTCCTTCTCACGACACCATTCCTGGCATACGTTGCCACCAAGTCCAAGCCTGCTTCATCGTCGCTGCAGGGTGCACTACGCCGACCTAACGCCGGCTGCGCGACTATTTTGCCTACCATTCGAATATAAAGGCAGCTTTCCAACGCTTGGACTTGTTGATGAAACCTAAAGCGTGAGATGTGCGTGAGATGAAAACGAAAAGAGGGTTGTGGCACGCCTGTTCACTCGTGTTTTCGTGGTGCACTTGCACGTGCACCGAAACCCCGGCTTTCAGGCGTGGTGACCTTCGAAACACGACCTCTACTGCGACCAATCAACACCACGAAATAACCGCCACAGACGACCGCAATAATTAACACACGGTAAAGAAACCAAGTGACTTTCCTCTGGTATCAATCGTCTCCAACGCAACCGTGGGTTTCCAGCGAAAGACGACACACAACGCACAAGAAGACGAACTTTGGGTTCTTTTACAACGCATTCAACCGCTATGTTACATAGCGTCGCCAACCTCCCACGCCGATTGGTCGTGGGTGGACTCGGTACATGTCCATCACGCACAAGGGAGACAGATGACAAGACGACAAACAACGAATAAAAACTGGTCCATCAACGTGGCGTTGCATACGGGCTCACCACGGACAACGACCCCCGCATTCCCACCCACTCATCTACTCTGCTAATTAAACTAAACTGGCCTTGCCGAGGGAGAGCACTGGGTCACGACATAGTAAACATCGGCTGCCCAAAACGGGCGGGAAAACCGTCTAACTTCGTGTCTCGCACTAGCCCAGTGAATCTGCGTGGACATAAAATGGCTGGCTTGCTCGTTGCTCGTTTTTCTGGGTCGCTGGCTTGCTATATAAAAGGGTCGCTGGCTTGCTCGTTTTTCGGGCGTCTCTGCACCTCTGATCACGACATGCTTATCATCGTGCAACACAATGTGCCGCCTCACCCTCACTACGACAGTGTAGCGAGGTTATGACCAGAGAGGCAGCATGTACCTACAACCTCCAAACACACATTGATATACAAAGCACCGTTCCCTCTGAATGCGCCCTTGTCCCAGCCAGACGAACCGCTAACACATCAACATTTGGGTAAGCCAGTCATACCCATGCCGTCCAGCGTGATGCATAGCACACTTGAAAACACTTTTGGAATGAAACATCAAGCAAACTCAACCGCACTGCAGCCCTGATAGCACAGTTGGTCAAAGCGTCCCTTGTTTCACGCCGTAGGCGTAAAATTGTCCCCATTGCCCTAGCAAGGCAACCTTCGAGTGGCTTCATGAGCTCGCGTGGCCCCCGACTGGTAGGGTCAGCTGGCCAACGACCCGATAACCCCGCGGACGGGGCATTGGAGTAGCCGTGTCGGTGCGTTTGCGGCAAGCTAAACTCTCCGTTAAAATTCAGCTGTTCAACTTCAACACTCAGATCAGGCGATGGTGGCAGGGTTCGCGCAACAAGCTCTGCTGGGCACGGAATCGAAATCCACAATGCCGCCTCAGCAAGCATCCATACTATTACTAAGGGGAAGTGGCAGTTTCAGAGCAAATGATGTCATTTACTGACTTGTCTGCTGCTCTAGATCAGCGTGTATTCAAGTCGTGCTAAAAGGAAATAGGTTCGAAATACAACCGCACGGTCAGAGCATTTGTTTCCAAGATTTCATTTCAGCGATACATATCCACCTTTGTCGAGCAGAGCTCATACACACAAGGGGCACAAACGATTCGGTTCATTTTGTACTCACTTGATTCTCGCTCATGAGCAGCGTCCTAAATTAATGCTGGCCAGAGAAAACCACAAGTTCTTCATTTGCCCTCAAGCTCAATTAATCAATCAATCAGCACCAAATAAATCCTATTGACATTGAGAACTAGATGCGGTAGTGTTCATCAAGGCAGTTGTACGCCTCTGTATTTCTATATCTACCAGAAGGGACGCTGACCGCCGTAGTGAGCCTTCAAATCACGTAAAGGCAGGGCGTTCCAGGAAGTGGGCCGTCCTTGCTCGCTCCCACGCGACAAAGGCAAATGCCGGTGTACGGGGGCTCGGTCACCCGTTCAGGTCTCGCTGCTCGGCGCACAAAGCGAACGACCAAGCAGCGTGAGAAGTGTCCAGCACCACATTCGCACGCTCCACGTGTCCGTGATTGGACGGCCTCCATCGGACCGGCGGTGGCCGATGCGGTGTTTAGTGTCGTGCTGTCGGCGGCACTGGCCACTCACCGGCACCGTCGGCCTCTGACACCGACACCGCCGGCCTCTGACACCGGCACCGCCGGCCTCTGACACCGGCACCGCCGGCCTCTGACACCGGCACCGGCACCGCTGGCCTCTGACACCGGCACCGGCACCGCTGGCCTCTGACACCGGCACCGGCACCGCTGGCCTCTGACACCGACACCGTCGGCCTCTGACACCGACACCGTCGGCCTCTGACACCGACACCGTCGGCCTCTGACACCGACACCGCCGGCCTCTGACACCGACACCGCCGGCCTCTGACACCGGCACCGCCGGCCTCTGACACCGACACCGTCGGCCTCTGACACCGACACCGCCGGCCTCTGACACCGACACCGCCGGCCTCTGACACCGGCACCGCCGGCCTCTGACACCGACACCGCCGGCCTCTGACACCGACACCGCCGGCCTCTGACACCGACACCGCCGGCCTCTGACACCGGCACCGCCGGCCTCTGACACCGGCACCGCCGGCCTCTGACACCGGCACCGACACACGCCTACAGACCCGCTGGCCTCTGACACCGGCACGCGGCCTCTGACACCGACACCGCCCGCCCTGTACACCGGCACCGCTGGCCTCTGACACCGGCATCGGCACCGCTGGCCTCTGACACCGGCACCGTGCCTCTGACACCGGCACCGCTGGCCTCTGACACCGGCATCGGTACCGCTCGGCCTCTGACACCGACACCGCCGGCCTCTGACACCGGCACCGCCGGCCTCTGACACCCACCCCGGCCCACACCACCGCCTTGACACCGGCACCGGCACCGACACCGCGGCCTCTGACACCAACACCGCGCCCGCCTACACTCGGCCTCTGACACCGGCACCGCCGGCCTCTGACACCGGCACCGCCTTGGCCTCTGACACCGGCACCGCACCGGCCTCTGACACCGGCCGCTTGACACCGACACCGCTGGCCTCTGACACCGAACACCGGCACCGCTGGCCTCTGACACCGGCATCGGCACCTCTGGCCTCTGACACCGGCACCGCTGGCCTCTGACACCGGCACCGGCACCGCTGGCCTCTGACACCGGCACCGGCACCGCTGGCCTCTGACACCGGCACCGTACCGCTGGCCTCTGACACCGGCACCGGCACCTCTGGCCTCTGACACCGGCACCCTGGCCTCTGACATCGGCACTCATTCCACGTGCCTCCAGTCCGCTCATTCTGCCCTAGACGGCTTCTTGCACGACGCTTCAGTGAAGTTACACTGTTGATTGATGAGATCGCTTGCTCTACATTGACTGAGCGACTTTACAAATTATGGAGCTAAGGTAGAATGAGCATTAAAAGTAGCATTAAAAGGGTACTAGGATATGTGTGGTTAAAATAGGCTGGTGTCATTCGAATTTCCTTAACAGTTATTTTTCATTTTCTTCAAGGTCTAACTGGAGAAGCGCATATCAAAGGCCCCTGCAGTATTACATGTCACTTGTATGTACAAAAGCCCAAAGTGCCCCTGCACGCATTTCGCCCAATTGCAACGCCAGAATACGACTCGCTGAAATAGCAACGTGAAAAACCCAAACTAGAACAAAACCATGTCGGCATCCAAAACTAAACCGTAGTATTGCCTTATAATTCACGTCAAACCGGCACCCATAGGTACCACGGACCTCTGGTCAAATTGCAAAACACCGTACTAACCCCACACACAACCGGTATTATTATTATTTGAGATTAAGGGCGCTTCGACTCGCACACAACTCACACACAACCCTGCACGAATGCATGCTGCTACTTATTACTACTAAGAATTATCACGTGACAGCAGGCATGAGAGACGGTGTGGGCAATTACCTCCTTGTCCGCAAGGTGAATATCAATCTGTGCTTTTCGGCAAGAGTAGGCTAATACCGGCACCCTGGCAAAGTCAGCTTTCTTGTCTTTCCTCCCCCACTTCAACTAAAAATTACCTTACGGAGGTGTGAAAATATACTAAAACTCTAAACATCTGGGAGATGTCGTCCCCTCCCCTCCCCCGTTTTCAGTACCTTAACGACACACATTATGACGTAGGACTCTTTTAACGTAAATCTACTACTTGTCTCAAATCTACTTGCAAAACCAACTCGCTTTAACGGCGGCACAAACAATCTCTATGATCTGGCGCGCCTCTAAACACTCCCTCCCCCTCCCCTATTTGCGTGAGAGAAGCTGGTAAATGAGGAAGGTGCTTCATCCGTCACTCGCTGACAGGAAATGTTGTGGCTGAGTGTAACAACTGTTCCCGACTGCCGGTAGGCGGTGGCCTGCCGTGTCGAAGCACCTTCAAGCTTGTGGCACTGTCCGGCCCGGCAGTAACGTGGCAATGTGGCGGGTGGAGAGGCCCGTCATCAGTGTGGCAATGTGTTGGTTGGAGGGGCTCGACATCAGTGTGGCAATATGTTGGTTGGAGGGGCTCGACATCAGTGTGGCAATATGCTAGTCGGAGAGGCCCGGCAGCAGTGTGGCAATGTGGTGGTCGGAGAGGCCCGGCTGCAGTGTGGCAGCGTGGTGGTCGGAGAGGCTCGACATCAGTGTGGCAGTGTAGCGGGCGGAGAGGCTCGACATCAGTGTGGCAGTGTAGGTGGCGGAGAGGCTCCGACATCAGTGTGGCAGTGTGGCGGTGGAGGCCCGGCAGCGACGCGGCCGACATCAGTGTGGCAGTGTGGAGGGCCGGCAGTGCCGCGACCGACATCAGTGTGGCAGTGTGGATGGCGGAGAGGCCCGGCAGCGACGCGGCCGATATCAGTGTGGCAGTGCCGCGGCCGGCCCCCTCCCGTCCATCACGGGCGGCCGGAGTCGGCGCATCAGGGGCGTGGGCGCCGGCGGAGGAAGCGTCCGCGCGCCACTGTCAAGGCCGCGCCGGCGGGCAGGGTGGGACGGCACGGCACCGGCGGCCGTCCGTCTGCCAGCCGGACCGGTCCGCCGGCCCCCGCCGGCTGTGGCCGCAGCCGGTCCTGGCGCCACACCCAACCACGTCTGGAGCACGCGCGCACCACGCACCACGGGTGGCACCACCGCGGCCCAGCACGGCCCGAGCACGGGCACAGGCACTCCACACAGACACGTCAACAGCAGGGGGGGCGCATTCTACTACAGACGCAAACCGGAAACCGCCGGTCGCCGTAGCACAGCCACAACAATTGGAGACCGCGAGTGCTGCCACTCCATCAGAGCATGACGGCGGGAAGGCTCAGCCACGCGACTGACAGCACTGCAGGTCAGATACCGAGGTTCCACCACCCCACTGCAGGTCAGATACAGAGGTGCCACCACCCCACTGCAGGTCAGACATCGAGGTGCCACCACCCCACTGCAGGTCAGATATCGAGGTGCCACCACCCCACTGCAGGTCAGATACAGAGGTGCCACCACCCCACTGCAGGTCAGATACCGAGGTGCCACCACCTCACTGCAGGTCAGATACCGAGGTTCCACCACCTCACTGCAGGTCAGATACCGAGGTTCCACCACCTCACTGCAGGTCAGATACAGAGGTGCCACCACCTCACTGCAGGTCAGATACAGAGGTGCCACTACCTCACTGCAGGTCAGATACCGAGGTGCCACCACCTCACTGCAGGTCAGATACAGAGGTGCCACCACCTCACTGCAGGTCAGATCATACGAGGTGCCACCACCCCACTACAGGTCAGATACCGAGATACCATCACCCCACTGCAGGTCAGATACCAAGATGCAACCACCCCACTGCAGGTCAGACATCGAGGTTCCACCTTCTCACTGCAGGTCAGATATTGAGGTGCCACCACCCCACTGCAGGTCAGATTCCGAGCTTCTCTGGCTCTGGCACATAGCGGACTCAGGCGAGACTTCTCTGGCTTCCCTCTTTCCCGGTGCTGTTCTTTTCCGACTATCTTTATCGACTGCCACACAAGATAGCAAACAACATGGCCATTTACAAAAATAAAAGTGCGATATATACATCGCCGAAACTGATGGTTTGTTATTCGGGCTTACAGGCGCATCGACTGCGTTGGTCATACAGCGCCCATTCGCCGAAACTGAACCAAAGCATGAACAACAATAGCAAAATATCGATCCCGGGCACTTCTTTCATGGTAGTGATCACAAGTTGTCAGGCCGGTAAAAATAGGGTTGTTTCCTCCTCCAAATTAGAGGCCATTTCACAAATCCCAAGTTAGAGGCCACCTCCCCAAT
This sequence comes from Imbricaverruca yamaguchii, assembly GCA_034440575.1. NCBI lineage: Eukaryota > Metazoa > Arthropoda > Thecostraca > Neoverrucidae > Imbricaverruca > Imbricaverruca yamaguchii. The sequence goes on along the minus strand of JAOTOL010001648.1, from coordinate 124,448 downwards.
ATGTGAGAGGTGACCTCTAATTTGGAACAGAAGACCCCTAGAAGAGAAAAACGTGCCCCGCCAAACTAGAGAAGTCCCTCAAGGGCTAGGATGTCCCCAGGACCGAATGAGACCCCGAAGACCGGAAAGAGGCACCAGGAAATGAGAGGAGATCCTTCAGGTGGGAGTGGTAGAAGGTATGCAAGTAGGTGAGGTTTCCAAAATTGAAGAACCCCTCCCTGAAGACGGGTAAGGCGTCGCCAGGATAAATGGGGAGGCCCACGCGGCGTGACAAGAGGCCCTAATATGGCACAGAAAGCCCCTGGAATATAAGAGGATGCCACAGGCAATGGCAAAGGGGCCACAGGATGTGAGAAGAGGCCTTCTAAGACGGGAGAGGAGGACAGTGGAACATGGAGGAGGGTGTGCACACGAAAAATCAAAAACCGGAACGGAGACTCCAGGAAATGAGTTGAGGCCTCCTAGGACGCGAGAGGAGGCCCATAATTTGCAAGAGGAATCCAAAAGAAATAACAGGAGGCCACGTACGCAAGAGGATTCCCTAAGATGGGCAAGTAGTCAGTCAGGATGGAAGAGGCCGACAAGATGTGAGAGTAGACACCTGCTTTGGGAGGAGATACATAGGAAAAAAAAAATATCTAGGATGCACGGGAAGTCCCCTAAGATGAGTCAGAAAGCTTTCAGGATAAAGGGAGAGGACTCAAAACATGAAATGAGGCCTCGATAAAGTAAAGATCAGACTCCTAGTGGGCGGGGCACAGAGATGGCGAGGAGGACCAAGGATACTGGAGAAGGCCCCTAAGACGAAAAGAATACCGCCGAGACGGTATTATTTTAAGGAGCCACCAGGTTTGATGAGGATCGAGCTCCAGAGCCGTGACAGAATGTCCCTAAGTTGGAAGAGTAGACCACTAGGGGAGAAGAGCAGTCAACCAGGATGCAAGATCACACCCCCTAAGTGTGGAAAAGGGGTTGCAAACACAGGAGGCCTCTAAAACGTGAGGAAGAACCTATTTTTGGAAAGGAAGCTCCAGGACGCAAGAGGAGCTACACCAATGTTGGCAACAAGGCTACCAACATGGAAAAGGAATCCGAAATATGGGCAGGAAGAATCCATCAGTGGCGTTGATTTCTGAAAATTATCCATGGGGCAGATTACACAGAGACAACGGGCGAGCGCAAATGGATTGAGGGGAGAACAATCCACTGGGTCTCATGTTAAAGGCTGAAATTATTTGGGAAAACAAAGGTACATTTGTGCCTATTGGTTCGTTGGTATTGGTTAGTAATCAATTGGTTGGTTAATTGGGTTTAGGGGCGCATCGACTGCGTTGGTCATACAGCGCCCATAACAATGCTAGATGGACAGCTTAAGAGGATTGGTGCCGACAGTAATACGCGAACCTTCACAATAAAGGCCGAACATTCCGAGCTTCTAGTGTTGTATGTCAATGAGGTGTGTAAATCGCTCTGAAGTCGACATCCGAGAGAAAGCGAAAACGTTTTCCTGAAGTTACCATACACGAGTGGTGACTAATGTACCATGCGAGATGAACAATCAAGCATACACTATGACGGACATAGTACATTCTGACTTAAAATCATCCAGCGTACTGAGCGCATCGTTCTGACAACTGTTGTACTAGATCATTGTCGGGTGGCTCCAGTTCTGATAGGTCAATTAAGTTTTCCACCAAGTCTCGCTAATCTGGGTTTACACGTTTTTACTCAGCATGTAGAGCAAACTAGGGCAGGTACCAGTTTGAGGTGGCTGGATAGTTCAGGGAAAGATTGCCAAAGCTTTTGTGGCAAGGTATATTATTTACAATACATACATTTTGTATTGATGTACCATAGTTTGTGTACGTCCTTGTACGCTGTCCTCAATGTGGTCATATTTCACAAGGTGTAAACTGTGAAATCTAGCGATAAGCACCACGGAGGTACACCGTCACGATGTCCGTCCTTTCGGTACGTTGCCAAACGGTCTCGTGAGCATCTATTTATCAACTATGATCTGTGCATTATGTACAAGAATGCAAAAGTCACGATGAATAAATCGAATCTGATTGGAGACAAATGTTTGACACAATAGTTAGTGCGGCTGCAAAAAGTTAGTGGAGTTCTAACAATAGCAGGCCCTAACATCATGGAGGGCCCCTTTGGGGTGGGGCAGGAGGCCCCTTTTGATATTTGCCCTCCCCTCCTAGAAGAATTTCTTGGCGACGCTACTGTCTACACAGTATTTCGGCCGGTCTGCATGAAATTTCACCGGGGAAGTGTGGAGCTAGGTGAGCTCAACTCCGTAACTCGACAGCTTGGGTGTCAGATTCTCTCCGCTATCCCACCCTTCGTTTGAACACCGCTGCCGTCAACCCAACTCAATCATTTCTATTTTAGCTATGTTAAATGTCTGTTCCAATAATCATATTCGAGTCCCCCCAATACGACGACGCGCTCGCGGCACGTTTTTCGACTGAGCATGTGCATACGCTTGGCGCTGCCTCGGCACTGCTTCAGTTGGGGCGCTGGTCCTGGCCAGACGGAGTTCGAATTGCCGCACACGTGCGTGTCCAGCCTCCGGCTGAGTCAGCGGACTGCCGGCTCCCACACGGAGCTGTTGCCGCAATAATCAGTCCGGTGGCGGGAGGCTCATCTCACTCCCGCGTGGTGACGCAGCCCACTCAGTGCGGTGACTCTCCACGCTCCAAAAATATATCCTCTGATTACCTATAGCAGCATAGCAAAAACACGTTCTTGCGTAATATATCAGCCTGCATACGCCCGGAAAATATCAACAACGAAATATCAGGAGGATCAAAAACCACAGCGAGGGAATTCGTTTTATTAAATTAAAAAACAGGAATTCAGTTCGTCATTTTCCTTCAAAATCTCATTACATTTGCCTCTGGGAATCATGCAAGCGGGCTTATTCTTTCGATTCTTCCTCGGAACGATACCACGCTCAAACATCCGGCCCGCTACTACACAGATGGGTTTCAGGAGATATATATCCCAGAATATTTGTTGTGCAACATTACACCTAAGGTCGTTCCTTGGTAGGAATTAATCCAAGAGTCGCGATATTCCCAATATTAGCACGTGGTGCACGTCTGCGTCGGACAAACTACAAATACAGAAACGAGCAAACCGACGACAAGTGATTCCAAGTCAAGTAAGGATGCATTGTCCAAACGGCTCGGAGTACCTTTGCTCTACCTTCCTCGACAACGGATGGAAGGAGCTTGGAGGAACAATGAGATGATAGGCATGCCGTGATTGGGCGTGGTACGGCCCTAGCGGGGCCTTGACGGCGCACCGGCCGACCGGCCGTATAAAAGCCGGCCCACCGCCAGCCAACGCATCACACTCCAACACACCAGCGACTGGACATGAACACTCTGGTGAGTCCAGCCGTCCATCACGTGCGGCGCCACAGCCACACCAGTGACGTCACAGGTCAGCCTGCCGCCGGCCGTCGGCTCCGGCCAGCCGAGACACGGCGTGGTCGGTGTCGACAGCCGTACACGGCGCGAACTGCCCGCCTGCATCAGGGAAATGTTCGTTGAACGCTCGGCTGTGTCTGAGAGAAACACTCGTGCTGCCGATGCTGGGGCACTTCACCTGCAACGGTGAAGGTTAACAGCTACCCAGCGGGGCTTCTCCTACCGCTCCACTCTCCAGTGGAATGCGCTTCCCGGTGAAGCACGCGACACAACTAGCCGTGCAACCTTCGTGCGTGCAATCAGCATCAACTAGGTAGCTAGGTGCTTTACAATTGTATCTAACGTGATGGCAGGAATGTGATCAGTTGACTAGGTATTTCGTGAGTTCCACCATGTGGCAGTGCCTAATAAATGACTTGACTTGACTTGACAGCGACACTGTGTGCCCGCCATGCTGGCCGCACTAACACACTGACGTACCGTCTGTCGTCCACAGGTGGCTCTCTCGGCGCTGGTAGCTGTGGCCTCGGCCCAGCTGGGCCTGTACGGCGGCTACAACGGCTACAACGGCTACCCTGGCTACGGGGCTCTGCCCTACGCTGGTTACGCTGGCTACGCCGCCCCCAACGCCGGCTACGTCACTCCTTACGCCGGCTACGCTGGTCAGGTCACTCCCTACGCCGGCTACGCTGGCTACGGCGCGCCCTACAGCTACGCCAGCACGTACCACAGCCAGGACGAGCTGGGCCAGGCGGCGTACGGCCACCGGCAGGCCGACCAGGCGCACGACGCCGTGCGCGACGCCAACGGCAACGTGGCCGGCAGCTACAGCTACATCTCGCCCGAGGGCAAGCCCATCGTGGTGCGCTACACGGCCGGCGTCAACGGCTTCCAGGTGGAGAGCAACGCGCTGCCCGTGGCGCCCGTCGACACCGGCGTGGCGCCCGTCTACGCCGGCGTGGCGCCCGTCTACACTGGCGTCGCCCCGGCGCCGGTCGACTTCACGCCCGAGGTGAAGGCTGCCACCGCCGAGCACCTGGCCGCAGTCGAGGCGGCCAAGAGCCGCACTAAGCGCGCCGCCCTGTTGGCGCCCGGCTACGGCTTCTACCCGGGCGGCTACCCGGCCACCGTCTACTCGGCTGGCTACCCGGCCACCACCTACTCGGCCGCCGCCGGCTACCCGGCCACCGCCTACTCGGCCGCCGCCGGCTACCCGGCCGTGCTCACCGAGACCATCCTCAACCCGGGCCACGCCACCGCCTATCGCGTCGACGCCGTCTGAGTGCCGCCGGCCAGTGCAGAGAGACGTCGCCGCCGACGACGACACACCAGAGTCACCCGTCCATGTCGCTAGTCGCATCGAGTGCCGACGGCGCCGCCAGGGGCGCTGGCTGTCTCGGCAGCGGTGCCAGTGCCGCAGCGGCCGCAGCGGCGCCGACGTTTGTGTGAGCGCCGGCGCCGCAACAGCGCGGCCGCTGTCGGTAGTGCACCCACCGCTGCAGCCCGCCTTGGCGGTGCCCCGGCTCGGCACACCACACACCACCGCCAGCAGCACATCGCCTGCAGTGGCAACGCAGTATTTTTCTAATACAGATGACCGTGATTTTTACATGTGGCTTTTCCGTTTCCGGATATCGTAACGAAGCAGACCAATGTACCCAGCAAACCGAACGGGAAAAATGTAAATACACCAGCCCAACTTATCCTGGAAACAACTAAGCAAGACGGACTCGACACAGTCCATGGCCAGCATCGCTGATCACTCAGGAGCGGGCGCTCGTTAGAACCCAATGATGGGGGCGGGTGGATCACCGAGTCTGAAACGTACAACCACGAAAAACTATTTTTAGAGGGAGTAAGTAGCGTATTAGGTACATTAAGAGGTCCTCATTGGTTGATAACTAGCGTCATTCCATAAGCCGAACAAAAAACAACTGGGCATGCGTTGATAACTTCGTGACAAGAACATGGATGAAAAATAACTAGATATATATTATTGTGTGCCTCCATTGCGAACACCATTAGCGGCTAGTATGACGGGTAGACAAGCGCTCTTCCTGACTAGAAATGAAGTTGACAAATAGCCTGCTGGGGTACTGGAAGGGAAATGTCGACTTTTGGAGCCATTTTAAGGGCGTTTCACTGATGTACAATCAATCGACAAGCGGTCAATTATAATAGCGTTCATAATTCGGATTCCAGGATTCGGAGAGGACACTTCCAGGCGTCCAGTTCCGTCAGCATGATTTCTGCGTTTTTTTTTGAGGGCCTAATTTTCCTTCGTATTCCCGGCTCCCAGGGTTGGGATGCAGTTCTAGAAAAACGGGACATGGAAGTGCGAATGACGAGACATGTACAGATAGAGACATGGAAGTGCGCAGACTGCACACCTGGTTTCGTTCCGCCATTTACCATGTACCACTTCTTGAAATAGTCGTAAATTAGAACCCAGGAGCCTGCAATTTTAATTATGAAAAATATGATTGAACCAAGTACTTGCCAAGCATTGCAATGGTGAACAGAACAGTAAAGAGAGTGCAGAATCTTAGATGGCCACAACCCAGGGAGGGCTGCTTTCCAGTTCTGCTCCTTTTTGTTCGAGGTAGGTGCAGCATAAATACAGATAAAAACTAGGTGTCTTCTCTTGGGATAAATAAAAATGTATCAAATCAGAAGTCACAGAGGTCACAATCAATGAACGATTGGCCGAGCCGGTCACCATCACACTTTTTACACCTAAATTTAGTTCGAATTATTTTGACCAGTTTCTGTCAAGTATTGTAATGTTGCATTGACTATAAACCCACCTCGCAATCAGGGAACTCCAGTTCTGAAGCACGATGTTGACCGAGAAGTTAACGTACCCACACATTCCAGCACATCAGACTGGTGCTCACACAGTCCGGCACATCAGACTGGTGTCCACACAGTCCGGCACATCAGACTGGTGCTCACACAGTCCGGCACATCAGACTGGTGCTCACACAGTCCGGCACATCAGACTGGTGTCCACACAGTCCGGCACATCAGACTGGTGCTCACACAGTCCGGCACATCAGACTGGTGTCCACACAGTCCGGCACATCAGACTGGTGTCCACACAGTCCGGCACATCAGACTGGTGTCCACACATTCCAGCACATCAACGGTGTCCACACGTCGGACATCAACTACAATCCCACATCAGACTGGTGCTCACACAGTCCGACACATCAGACTGGTGTCCACACAGTCCGGCACATCAGACTGGTGTCCACATCCAGCACATCAACGGTGTCCAATTCAGCATCAGACTGGTGCTCACACAGTCCGGCACATCAGAGTGCCCAGTCCGGCACATCAGACTGGTGTCCAACAGTCCGGCACATCAGACGGTGTCAAGTCCGGCAATCAGACTGGTGCCGACACAGTCCGGCACATCAGACTGGTGTCTACACAGTCGCACATCAGACTGGTGCTCACACAGTCCGGCACATCAGACTGGTGTCCACACAGTCCGGCACATCAGACTGGTGTCCACACAGTCCGGCACATCAGACTGGTGCCCACACAGTCCGGCACATCAGACTGGTGCTCACACAGTCCGGCACATCAGACTGGTGCTCACACAGTCCGGCACATCAGACTGGTGCTCACACAGTCCGGCACATCAGACTGGTGCTCACACAGTCCGACACATCAGACTGGTGCTCACACAGTCCGGCACATCAGACTGGTGCCCACACAGTCCGGCACATCAGAATGGTGTCTAACAGTCGACACATCAGACTGGTGCTCACACAGTCCGACACATCAGACTGGTGCCGACACAGTCCGGCACATCAGACTGGTGCCCACACAGTCCGACACATCAGACTGGTGTCTACACAGTCCGGCACATCAGACTGGTGCTCACACAGTCCGGCACATCAGACTGGTGCCGACACAGTCCGGCACATCAGACTGGTGCCGACACAGTCCGGCACATCAGACTGGTGTCTACACAGTCCGACACATCAGACTGGTGTCCACACAGTCCGGCACATCAGACTGGTGCTCACACAGTCCGGCACATCAGACTGGTGTCCACACAGTCCGGCACATCAGACTGGTGCTCACACAGTCCGGCACATCAGACTGGTGCCGACACAGTCCGGCACATCAGACTGGTGCTCACACAGTCCGGCACATCAGACTGGTGCCGACACAGTCCGACACATCAGACTGGTCCACACAGTCCGACACATCAGACTGGTGTCATACAGTCCGACACATCAGACGGTGCTCACACAGTCCGACACATCAGACTGGTGCCCACACAGTCCGGCACATCAGACTGTGCTATACAGTCGACACATCAGACGGTGCTCACACAGTCCGACACATCAGGCGGTGTCACACAGTCCGACACATCAGACGTGTCAACAGTCGACACATCAGACTGGTGCTCACACAGTCCGACACATCAGACTGGTGTCCACACAGTCCGGCACATCAGACTGGTGTCTACACAGTCCGGCACATCAGACTGGTGCCCACACAGTCCGGCACATCAGACTGGTGTCCACACAGTCCGGCACATCAGACTGGTGCTCACACAGTCCGGCACATCAGACTGGTGCCCACACAGTCCGGCACATCAGACTGGTGCCCACACAGTCCGACACATCAGACTGGTGTCCACACAGTCCGGCACATCAGACTGGTGTCTATACAGTCTGACACATCAGACTGGTGCCCACACAGTCCGGCACATCAGACTGGTGCCACACAGTACATCCACTCCTGCCACACCGACACATCAGACTGGTGCCCACACAGTCCGGCACATCAGACTGGTGGTTGCGTCCTTGTATTCATTCTTGTTATTGCGGATAACCAATAATATTTCAGCTAACATACCACTGGCAAAATACCCAGTACCATCTCTTCCTACCTATGAGTAAACATAATTGAACCTGCACCGGATCCATCATAGACATACGCAAAGGCAGGGACATATTCAAGGTGGACTAAGACTATGACCGCGATCGCCCCCTTCCCCTCCCTCCGTGATATCGCCCTCGTCCTCGCCCGGGCCACCGACCCTGCCCTCAATCCGGTGTCAGCCCCACCCCGGCGTGCAACCCCACGCCTGCCCCGGCTCTCAACCCCGCCCACACTGCCACCGAAGACGCCCCTACGATGGAAAGAGGCCCCTCAAAACTTGGCCAACTCCCCACACCCCCACCGTTAGGGCCGTACCACGCCGTGACTGGGCGTGGTACGGCCCTAGGGGGGCCTTGACGGCGCACCGGCCGACCGGCCGTATAAAAGCCGGCCCACCGCCAGCCAACGCATCACACTCCAACACACCAGCGACTGGACATGAACACTCTGGTGAGTCCAGCCGTCCATCACGTGCGGCGCCACGCCCATACCAGTGACGTCACAGGTCAGCCTGCCGCCGGCCGTCGGCTCCGGCCAGCCGAGACACGGCGTGGTCGGTGTCGACAGCCGTACACGGCTGCCGCCATCAGATGTTCGTAACGGCTTCGGAAAATGTCCATGCTGGGCACTCACCCACGGTGGGTTACACCACCAGCGGGGTTCTCCTACCGCTCCACTCTCCAGTGGAATGCGCTTCCGTGAACACCACACAACACCGTGCAACCTTGTGCGTGCAATCAGCATCACAGGTAGCGTCTTACAATTGTTCTAACGGATGGCATTTCAGTTGACTAGGTATTTCGTGAGTTCACCATGGGCATGCCTAATAAATACTTACTTGACTGACAGCGATACTGTGTGCCCGCCATGCTGGCCGCACTAACACACTGACGTACCGTCTGTCGTCCACAGGTGGCTCTCTCGGCGCTGGTGGCTGTGGCCTCGGCCCAGCTGGGCCTGTACGCCGGCTACAACGGCTACAACGGCTACCCTGGCTACGGGGCTCTGCCCTACGCTGGTTACGCTGGCTACGCCGCCCCCAACGCCGGCTACGTCACTCCTTACGCCGGCTACGCTGGCCAGGCCACTCCCTACGCCGGCTACGCTGGCTACGGCGCGCCCTACAGCTACGCCAGCACGTACCACAGCCAGGACGAGCTGGGCCAGGCGGCGTACGGCCACCGGCAGGCCGACCAGGCGCACGACGCCGTGCGCGACGCCTACGGCAACGTGGCCGGCAGCTACAGCTACATCTCGCCCGAGGGCAAGCCCATCGTGGTGCGCTACACGGCCGGCGTCAACGGCTACCAGGTGGAGAGCAACGCGCTGCCCGTGGCGCCCGTCGACACCGGCGTGGCGCCCGTCTACGCCGGCGTGGCGCCCGTCTACACTGGCGTCGCCCCGGCGCCGGTCGACTTCACGCCCGAGGTGAAGGCTGCCACCGCCGAGCACCTGGCCGCAGTCGAGGCGGCCAAGAGCCGCACTAAGCGCGCCGCCCTGTTGGCGCCCGGCTACGGCTTCTACCCGGGCGGCTACCCGGCCACCGTCTACTCGGCTGGCTACCCGGCCACCACCTACTCGGCCGCCGCCGGCTACCCGGCCACCGCCTACTCGGCCGCCGCCGGCTACCCGGCCGTGCTCACCGAGACCATCCTCAACCCGGGCCACGCCACCGCCTATCGCGTCGACGCCGTCTGAGTGCCGCCGGCCAGTGCAGAGAGACGTCGCCGCCGACGACGACACACCAGAGTCACCCGTCCATGTCGCTAGTCGCATCGAGTGCCGACGGCGCCGCCAGGGGCGCTGGCTGTCTCGGCAGCGGTGCCAGTGCCGCAGCGGCCGCAGCGGCGCCGACGTTTGTGTGAGCGCCGGCGCCGCAACAGCGCGGCCGCTGTCGGTAGTGCACCCACCGCTGCAGCCCGCCTTGGCGGTGCCCCGGCTCGGCACACCACACACCACCGCCAGCAGCACATCGCCTGCAGTGGCAACGCAGTATTTTTATAATACAGATGACCGTGATTTTTACATGTGGCTTTTCCGTTTCCGGATATCGTAACGAAGCAGACCAATGTACCCAGCAAACCGAACGAGAAAAATGTAAATACACCAGCCCAACTTATCCTGGAAACAACTAAGCAAGACGGACTCGACACAGTCCATGGCCAGCATCGCTGATCACTCAGGAGCGGGCGCTCGTTAGAACCCAATGATGGATCACCGAGACTGAAACGTACAACCATGAAAAACTATTTTTAGAGGGAGTAAGTAGCGTATTAGGTACATTAAGAGGTCCTCATTGGTTGATAACTAGCGTCATTCCATAAGCCGAACAAAAAACAACTGGGCATGCGTTGATAACTTCGTGACAAGAACATGGATGAAAAATAACTAGATATATATTATTGTGTGCCTCCATTGCGAACACCATTAGCGGCTAGTATGACGGGTAGACAAGCGCCCTTCCTGACTAGAAATGAAGTTGACAAATAGCCTGCTGGGGTACTCGAAGGGAAATGTCGACTTTTCGCGCCATTTTAAGGGCGTTTCACTGATGTACAATCAATCGACAAGCGGTCAATTATAATAGCGTTCATACTTCCGATTCCAGGATTCGGAGAGGACACCTTTCAAGGCGTCCAGTTCCGTCAGCATGATTTCTGCGTTTTTTCTTGAGGGCCTAATTTTCCTTCGTATTCCCGGCTCCCAGGGTTGGGATGCAGTTCTAGAATAACGGGACATGCAAGTGCGAATGACGATACATGTACAGACAGAGAGGCATGGAAGTGCGCAGACTGCACGTTCCACCCTTTAACATGTACCACTTCTTGAAACTGCCGTAAACTCGAACCCAGGAGCCTGCAATTTTGACTGTGAAAAATATGATTGAACCAAGTACTTGCCAAGCATTGCAATGGTGAACAGAACAGTCAAGAGAGTGCAGAGTCTTAGATGGCCACAACCCGGGGAGGGCTGCTTTCCAGTTCTGCTCCTTATTGTTCGAGGTAGGTACAGCATAAAATACAGAGAAAAATCAGGTGTCTTCTCTTGGGATAAATAAAAATGTATCAAATCAGAAGTCACAGAGGTCACAATCAATGAGTGATTGGCCGAGCCGGTCACCATCACACTTTTTACACCTAAATTTAGTTCGAATTATTTTGACCAGTTTCTGTCAAGTATTGTAATGTTGCATTGACTATAAACCCACCTCGCAATCAGGGAACTCCAGTTCTGAAGCACGATGTTGACCGAGAAGTTAACGTACCCACACATTCCAGCACATCAGACTGGTGCTCACACAGTCCGGCACATCAGACTGGTGTCCACACAGTCCGGCACATCAGACTGGTGCCCACACAGTCCGGCACATCAGACTGGTGCCGACACAGTCCGGCACATCAGACTGGTGTCCACACAGTCCGGCACATCAGACTGGTGTCCACACAGTCCGGCACATCAGACTGGTGCTCACACAGTCCGGCACATCAGACTGGTGTCCACACGGTCCGGCACATCAGACTGGTGTCCACACAGTCCGGCACATCATACTGGTGTCCACACAGTCCGGCACATCAGACTGGTGCTCACACAGTCCGGCACATCAGACTGGTGCCGACACAGTCCGGCACATCAGACTGGTGTCCACACAGTCCGGCACATCAGACTGGTGTCCACACAGTCCGGCACATCAGACTGGTTCCCACAGTCCGCAAGACGGTGCTCACACAGTCCGGCACATCAGACTGGTGTCCACACGGTCCGGCACATCAGACTGGTGTCCACACGGTCCGGCACATCAGACTGGTGTCCACACAGTCCGGCACATCAGACTGGTGCTCACACAGTCCGGCACATCAGACTGGTGCCCACACAGTCCGGCACATCAGACTGGTGTCCACACGGTCCGGCACATCAGACTGGTGTCCAACAGTCCGGCACACCAGACTGGTGCCGACACAGTGCGGCACATCAGACTGGTGCCGACACAGTCCGGCACATCAGACTGGTGTATACACAGTCTGACACATCAGACTGGTGCTCACACAGTCCGGCACATCAGACTGGTGCTCACACAGTCCGGCACATCAGACTGGTGCCGACACAGTCCGGCATATCAGACTGGTGCTCGCACAGTCCGGCACATCAGACTGGTGCCGACACAGTCCGGCAAATCAGACTGGTGCTCACACAGTCCGGCACATCAGACTGGTGTCCACACAGTCCGGCACATCAGACAGGTACCCACACAGTCCGACACATCAACGGTGCCCACAGTCCGGCACATCAGACTGGTGCCGACACAGTCCGGCACATCAGACTGGTGCTCACACAGTCCGGCACATCAGACTGGTGCCGACACAGTCCGGCACATCAGACTGGTGCCCACACAGTCCGGCACATCAGACTGGTGCTCACACACAGCCTGGTGTCCACACCCCATCAGACTGGTGTCCACACAGTCCGGCACATCAGACTGGTGTCCACACAGTCCGGCACATCAGACTGGTGTCCACACAGTCCGGCACATCAGACTGGTGCTCACACAGTCCGGCACATCAGACTGGTGTCCACACAGTCCGGCACATCAGACTGGTGCCGACACAGTCCGGCACATCAGACTGGTGCCGACACAGTCCGGCACATCAGACTGGTGTCCACACAGTCCGGCACATCAGACTGGTGTCTACACAGTCCGACAAATCGACTCTCACACAGTCCGGCACATCAGACTGGTGTCCACACAGTCCGGCACATCAGACTGGTGTCCACGGTCCGGCACATCAGACTGGTGTCCAACAGTCCGGCACATCAGACTGGTGCTCGCAAGTCCGGCACATCAACTGGTGCCGACACAGTCGGCACATCAGACTTCTACACATCAGACTGGTGCTCACACAGTCCGGCACATCAGACTGGTGCCGACACAGTCCGGCATATCAGACTGGTGCTCGCACAGTCCGGCACATCAGACTGGTGCCGACACAGTCCGGCACATCAGACTGGTGTATACACAGTCTGACACATCAGACTGGTGCCCACACAGTCCGGCACATCAGACTGGTGCCCACACAGTCCGACACATCAGACTGGTGCTCACACAGTCCGGCACATCAGACTGGTGTCCACACAGTCCGGCACATCAGACTGGTGCTCACACAGTCCGGCACATCAGACTGGTGCCGACACAGTCCGGCACATCAGACTGGTGTCTATACAGTCTGACACATCAGACTGGTGTCCACACAGTCCGGCACATCAGACTGGTGCTCACACAGTCCGGCACATCAGACTGGTGTCTACACAGTCTGCCACATCAGACTGGTGCTCACACAGTCCGACACATCAGACTGGTGTCCACACAGTCCGGCACATCAGACTGGTGCCCACACAGTCCGGCACATCAGACTGGTGCTCACACAGTCCGGCACATCAGACTGGTGTCCACACAGTCCGGCACATCAGACTGGTGCCCACACAGTCCGGCACATCAGACTGGTGTCCACACAGTCCGGCACATCAGACTGGTGTCCACACAGTCCGGCACATCAGACTGGTGCTCACACAGTCCGGCACATCAGACTGGTGTCCACACAGTCCGGCACATCAGACTGGTGCCGACACAGTCCGGCACATCAGACTGGTGCCGACACAGTCCGGCACATCAGACTGGTGTCCACACAGTCCGGCACATCAGACTGGTGTCTATACAGTCCGACACATCAGACTGGTGCTCACACAGTCCGGCACATCAGACTGGTGTCCACACAGTCCGGCACATCAGACTGGTGGTTGCGTCCTTGTATTCATTCTTGTTATTGCGGATAACCAATAATACTTCAGCTAACATACCACTGGCAAAATGCCCAGTACCATCTCTTCCTACCTATGAGTAAACATAATTGAAGCTGCACCGGATCCATTATAGACATACGGAAAGGCAGAGACATATTCAAGGTGGGCTAAGACTATGACCGCGATCGCCCCCTTCCCCTCCCTCCGTGATATCGCCCTCGTCCTCGCCCGGCCCCCGACCCTGCCCTCAATCCGGTGTCAGCCCCACCCAGGGGTGCAATCCCACGCCTGCCCCGGCTCTCAACCCCACCCACTCTGCCGCCGAAGACGCCCCTCCGGTGGAAAGAGGCCCCTCAAAACTTGGCGAACTCCCCCACCCCCACCGTTAGGGCCGTACCATGCCGTGACTGGGCGTGGTACGGCCCTAGCGGGGCCTTGACGGCGCACCGGCCGGCCGGCCGTATAAAAGCCGGCCCACCGCCAGCCAACGCATCACACTCCAACACACCAGCGACTGGACATGAACACTCTGGTGAGTCCAGCCGTCCATCACGTGCGGCGCCACGCCCACGCCAGTGACGTCACAGGTCAGCCTGCCGCCGGTGGTCGGTGTCGACAGCGATACTGTGTGCCCGCCATGCTGGCCGCACTAACACACTGACGTACCGTCTGTCGTCCTCAGGTGGCTCTCTCGGCACTGGTGGCTGTGGCCTCGGCCCAGCTGGGCCTGTACGCCGGCTACAACGGCTACAACAGCTACCCTGGCTACACGGCTCTGCCCTACGCTGGTTACGCTGGCTACGCCGCCCCCAACGCCGGCTACGTCACTCCTTACGCCGGCTACGCTGGCCAGGCCACTCCCTACGCCGGCTACGCTGGCTACGGCGCGCCCTACAGCTACGCCAGCACGTACCACAGCCAGGACGAGCTGGGCCAGGCGGCGTACGGCCACCGGCAGGCCGACCAGGCGCACGACGCCGTGCGCGACGCCTACGGCAACGTGGCCGGCAGCTACAGCTACATCTCGCCCGAGGGCAAGCCCATCGTGGTGCGCTACACGGCCGGCGTCAACGGCTTCCAGGTGGAGAGCAACGCGCTGCCCGTGGCGCCCGTCGACACCGGCGTGGCGCCCGTCTACGCCGGCGTGGCGCCCGTCTACACTGGCGTCGCCCCGGCGCCGGTCGACTTCACGCCCGAGGTGAAGGCTGCCACCGCCGAGCACCTGGCCGCAGTCGAGGCGGCCAAGAGCCGCACTAAGCGCGGCGCCCTGTTGGCGCCCGGCTACGGCTTCTACCCGGCCGGCTTGGCCCAGGCCGCTGTCTACTCGGCTGGCTACCCGGCCACCACCTACTCGGCCGCCGCCGGCTACCCGGCCACCGCCTACTCGGCTGGCTACCCGGCCACCGCCTACTCGGCCGGCCACCCGGCCACCGCCTACTCGGCCGCCGCCGGCTACCCGGCCGTGCTCACCGAGACCATCCTCAACCCGGGCCACGCCACCGCCTATCGCGTCGACGCCGTCTGAGTGCCGCCGGCCAGTGCAGAGAGACGTCGCCGACGGCGACACACCAGAGTCACCCGTCCATGTCGCTAGTCGCATCGAGTGCCGACGGCGCCGCCAGGGGCGCTGGCTGTCTCGGCAGCGGTGCCAGTGCCGCAGCGGCCGCAGCGGCGCCGACGTTTGTGTGAGCGCCGGCGCCGCAACAGCGCGGCCGCTGTCGGTAGTGCACCCACCGCTGCAGCCCGCCTTGGCGGTGCCCCGGCTCGGCACACCACACACCACCGCCAGCAGCACATCGCCTGCAGTGGCAACGCAGTATTTTTCTAATACAGATGACCGTGATTTTTACATGTGGCTTTTCCGTTTCCGGATATCGTAACGAAGCAGACCAATGTACCCATAAAACCGAACGGGAAAAATGTAAATACACCAGCCCAACTTATCCTGGAAACAGCCAAGCAAGACGGACTCGACACAGTCCATGGCCAGCATCGCTGATCACTCAGGAGCGGGCGCTCGTTAGAACCCAATGATGGGGGCGGGTGGATCACCGAGTCTGAAACGTACAACCATGAAAAACTATTTTTAGAGGGAGTAAGTAGCGTATTAGGTACATTAAGAGGTCCTCATTGGTTGATAACTAGCGTCATTCCATAAGCCGAACAAAAAACAACTGGGCATGCGTTGATAACTTCGTGACAAGAACATGGATGAAAAATAACTAGATATATATTATTGTGTGCCTCCATTGCGAACACCATTAGCGGCTAGTATGACGGGTAGACAAGCGCTCTTCCTGACTAGAAATGAAGTTGACAAATAGCCTGCTGGGGTACTCAAAGGGAAATGTCGACTTTTCGCGCCATTTTAAGGGCGTTTCACTGATGTACAATCAATCGACAAGCGGTCAATTATAATAGCGTTCATACTTCCGATTCCAGCATTCGGAGAGGACACCTTTCAGGGCGTCCACTTCCGTCAGTATGATTTCTGCGTTTCTTCTGAGGGCCTAATTTTCCTTCGTATTCCCAGCTCTCAGGGTTGGGATGCAGTTCTAGAATAACGGGACATGGAAGTGCGAATGACGAGACATGTACAGACAGAGACATGGAAGTGCGCAGACTGCACACCTAGTTTCGTTCCACCCTTTACCATGTACCACTCCTTGAAATTGCCGTAAATTAGAACCCAGGAGCCTGCAATTTTGATTATGAAAAATATGATTGAACCAAGTACTTGCCAAGCATTGCAATGGTGAACACAACAGTAAAGAGAGTGCAGAGTCTTAGATGGCCACAACCCGGGGAGGGCTGCTTTCCAGTTCTGCTCCTTATTGTTCGAGGTAGGTACAGCATAAAATACAGAGAAAAATCAGGTGTCTTCTCTTGGGATAAATAAAAATGTATCAAATCAGAAGTCACAGAGGTCACAATCAATGAGTGATTGGCCGAGCCGGTCACCATCACACTTTTTACACCTAAATTTAGTTCGAATTATTTTGACCAGTTTCTGTCAAGTATTGTAATGTTGCATTGACTATAAACCCACCTCGCAATCAGGGAACTCCAGTTCTGAAGCACGATGTTGACCGAGAAGTTAACGTACCCACACATTCCACATCAGACTGGTGCTCCACAGTCGGCACATCAGACTGGTGTCCACACAGTCCGGCACATCAGACTGGTGCCGCACACAGTCCGGCACATCAGACTGGTGTCCGGCACATCAGCTGTCCGCACACAGTCCGGCACATCCACATCAGACTGGTGTCTACACAACAGTCTGACACATCAGACTGGTGCTCTACACAGTCCGGCACATCAGACTGGTGTCCAAACAGTCCGGCATATCAGACTGGTGGTTGTGTCCTTGTATTCATTCTTGTTATTGCGGATAACCAATAATACTTCAGCTAACATACCACTGGCAAAATACCCAGTACCATCTCTTCCTACCTATGAGTAAACATAATTGAAGCTGCACCGGATCCATCATAGACATACGCAAAGGCAGGGACATATTGAAGGTGGGCTAAGACTATGACCGCGATCGCCCCCTTCCCCTCCCTCCGTGATATCGCCCTCGTCCTCGCCCGGGCCTCCGACCCTGCCCTCAACCCGGTCTCAGCCCCACCCCGGCGTGCAACCCCACGCCTGCCCCGGCTCTCAACCCCGCCCCCTCTGCCGCCGAAGACGCCCCTCCTGTGGGAAGAGGCCCCTCAAAACTTGGCCAACTCCCTCACCCCCACCCCTTCATAAAATCTGATGTCAGTCAGTCGCAGGTGTCCTATCGCGGACGGCACGCACCACTGGAGTCTGTGCCGGTTCAGTGAGCCAGGAGGGTCCCGTCATCTGCCCGCACGGCTGCGAGCGTCCGGGGGAGAGGAGGGGAGGAGGGAGCGACCCTGCCCGGGGCGGGGGAGCGGCGCGGATGCTTCTCAGGACCACACCCCGGCCGGCCGACGCCGCCTGCCTCATGGCCACAGAGCACACGACAGCTACAGCCACCACTGCCGCCACCGGTGCTCTGTTTACCGCGGTAATCCGCCGCCAACACCGCCTGCCTCGTGGACCCCCCCCCCCGGTTCTGTTTCCGGGTACTCAACAACGCACGAAGCCAAGCCACCACTCGACGGTGCTCTGTTTAGCGGTAATCGCCGCCAACACCCCAAACACCCCACCCCCCCCCCCCCCCACCGGTCTCTTTTACGTAAGCAGCCCGCCGCGTGGAACACAGCGCACGACAGCCACCACCACCACTACCGAAACCGGTGTTCTGTTTACCGCGGTAATCCGCCGCCGACACCGCCTGCGAGGAAAAAAAATGATTACCGCAGCCGCCGACACCGGGAGGAAATGATCCGCCAGCAAGTTGGCTCCGTGCCTGTGTCTGCCTCTTTCTTCCTTCAACTATCTGTCTCTCTGTATCTCCGTGACTCTGTCTGTCTCTCCGTGGGTGTCTCCGTGTTTCCGTCTACCCGTGTCTCCGTGTTTCCGTCTACCCGTGTCTCTGTTACTCTCTCCTCCTCTCTCAACCTGCATTCCAGATCATGCATAATATTCGCCGCCAGAAAAAAAACACCCTGTTACGCAAGGTTCTTTCACGGGTCTCTTCCGCGTGTAAACGTCCGTAAATAGTAATGTATAGCTGCCCGTGCTGGGGAACCGTAATCTGTGGTGAGCTGCCCGTGCGTTGGAATAATAATAATATGTGGTCAGCTACTCGTGGGCGGGAATGTCGCCGTGAATCTATGTCTTTGAACAAGATTAAATATCGTGGTTAGTTGGTAAATAGCAAAATAAAAAGAGGAAAGCTGGCGCTGAGTGTAGAAAATTAGAGCCTGACGTTGCATCACTCCGTGGAACGCTGGTTTTGCTGACTAACGCTGCTGGGTGCCCAGGAAAAGCCGCCACAAACCTCTTATGTGAGCAAAGCACACTTCGCGACGGCTAATTGGACAACAATGCGCACAGACCGAAATTAAACAACGCATCTCATACTGAGTGAAAAATTAGACCGCGAAATGCTCCAAGAAACCAGTTATCAGGGCTTCAAGAGTGTGTCGGTCGGGGCGAGGTCGTTCCGGTGAACTTCTCTACCACACGGACGACAGTACACTGGCTCGGGTGTCGCCCTCGCTCGTGATTAGGCCCTACCTTCCGGCCGCTCATGCCGCTGAAAACGCCCACGGCGATACGCCGGCTGAGAATTAACCGTTTGTGGAATCTGGTCCACGGAGACGATGTTTCGTCAAATATCTCACGGATGGCAAATGGACAGGGTTGAGCCTCTCTCAAATTGGAACAAAATGTGCACGATCATAGTGCGACCGACTCGGAGTCTCTCTGTGTCTCTCTGGGGGTGCTGTAGTTCAGTTGGTAGAGCGTCGGACTATTGATCGCCAGATTGTGGGTTCGAATCCCACGACCGACAGCATTTACCGAGTTCACCCGCGACCAATCGGCGTGAGAAGTTGCCGACGCTATATGACTGAGCGGTTGAATGTGTCGTAAAAGAGCCCCAGTTTCTTCTTTGGAGTCTCTGTGTTCGAAGTATGAGTGCGAGCCAGAATCCGACATTTACACATATTGTAACCCCGACCGTAGCCACGCTCCGACCTGCTTCCGAGTCAGTCCAGTCAGCTGGCGCCATCTCCCCAGTCACTCAATAGCCCGGGATAGCCGCCACAGCTGCCGTGAGGGGCCTTGTGAGCGGGATCCCGTTCAGGGCCAGGCACTTCCAGCACAGATGTTCTCCCCATACAACACTTACCTTGCTGAAGGCAAGCATCGCTGGCTGGCGCCATTGTTCTACGATGAACATATTTTCACGCTGGCACGATATGCGAGAAGCGTACCATACCCACTCCATATAAATACACCAAGTCCACATAAATAGCTGGACTTGGCTAAATCCACATAAATAGCTGGACTTGGCTAAAACTCAGACTGATCCAGCGCGCTACGATTCTTCCTGAACCCACATTGAGGGCTTGTGAGGATGCCTTCTTTTTTCGAGAAACCAGCCGAGGCGAACATTTACCATTCGTTCCATGAGTTTACAAAGACATGATGTCAACGAGATGGGACGATAATGTAAGGGGTCACTGCCAGTCTTGCCTGGTTTTAAAATTGGGATTACAATGGCTTCGCGCCAAGAGGAGGGAAAATGACCACCTAGCCGCAATGAGTTAAAAGAGGAAAGCAAGGAGACAAGAGCGCAGGGTGAAAGGCGCTTTAACGTGGCATTGTGGATGCCATCCGGCCTCTCTGATGTAGTCCTGAGTGATCCGATTGCGTAGGTGAATTCTGCCATGGTAAAACGTCGAGTGTATGGGTAGTGCACTAATGTGGTAAAATCAATTGGCGTCGACTCCGATGTGGCTTTATGGCGTAAACACTCGGGATTAGCAACGCTTCCTCGACTTCTTTGCGATAGAGCATGACCAATTGCACAAGCAACTTCTGCAGGACGGATGATGTCCTGGTTCGCAATTCGCGGCATAGGGAGAGGAACTAAACGGTGTGCACCGGCAATTCTTTTCACTCGGGACCATACCTGTGACGAGGACGTACACCGATTCAAAGTATTGACGTATGCTCTCCAAGACATGCGCTTGGCTTCCAAGATGGTCCGACGTACATTCGCTCTCGCCTTACGAAACAAAATTAGGTTGGTTGTGGTACCATTTCGAGAAAACATTTAGAATGCGCGTCGTCGTACCCGAATAGCATCTAGACACTCCTTGGTACACCACGGAACAGGGGTTTTACGAGGGGATCCTGATGTTTTCTGGATGCACCCTGATGTTGCCCCCAAGAGCAGTGATGAAAAATGTTCTATCGAGTGTGGCTCTTGTTCAGTTTGGGTGGATAATGCGTTATTGAGTTGGGTTTCAAATGTACCCCAGTCAGCCTTGCGTAGATTCCACCGCTGGGGTCTGCTGCCGAGTGTTGCGTCTCCTCGATATGTGAGCAATATTGGGAAATGGTCGCTGCCCATGGGGTCGTCAGCTACCGACCAATCAAAATACTGTGCCAGATGTGGAGTTCACAAACTCAGATCTAACGCCGAGGTGTGGCCGGTTGGCATGGTAACGTGTATTCGGGTGCCAGTGTTTAATACGCGAAGAGATTCATCCACGATGAAATGCTGTAAAATGCGACCTCTGGTGTTCACATCATCACAGCCCCACATCGTGTGCTGGGCGTTAAAATCCCCTAGACTAAAAAAGGTGGTGGCAGTTCTAAAACTAGCCGGGCTAGCTCATCACGGGTAAAAGCAGTCCCAGGAGTCAAGTAAATTGAGCAAACTATTAGTGAGCTGCGACCTAGGTCGATCCGAGCTGCCACTGCTTGGAGACCGGTGTTTAGAGTAATCTCCCTTGCTCCTATACTATGGTGAATAGCTACCATGACTCCACCGTACGCAACCGTGTCGGTCGCCACATCCTTTCGAAAAATAGAATATCCCTGGATGTCAGACCGTGAATCTGGTCGGAGTTTCGTCTCTTGGAAACACATAGCGAAAGGGCAATGCTGATTTAAGACTACCTGTACTTCCTGGGTACCGTTTCTAAAACCTCTGCAATTCCATTGTAAAAGGGCTTGCATAGGAGCCTGTTAGAAACGCGTTAAAAGGTACACGATGAGAGCGTCGCTTTGAGGTGATGAATAACTTAAAGAGATCATACTAAGATTGACTAGAAATAAGAGACTAGGAGCGGAAATAAAACACTCCTTTTAAAGCTCCGAGTCCGTGGTCCGTCCAAAAGATGGCGACGCTGATAACCCCGGGGGTTATCCCTATTCAGTGCTAGGGACTGGGTTCTGGGGCGGGAACGCGGCGAAGCCTCGCCCGGTGGAGAACGTGTTTGTGGGTAGCCTCTTTTCTGGGGCCCCAGCAGAGGCGGAGGCGGCGGAGGGACTATCTCATTTGCTGACTGGGCCGGTCCCTCTACTCGCCGTCGCTGCGATGGGGTAGCGGGCATTGCGGGTGGAGCTTTGTCAACTCCTTGGTGATTCTTCGCCCGAGCCCTCTCCATCTGGGCGAGCCGTGCCCGCTTGGCCTCCCTGGCACGCCTCTCAGCTGCCTGGTAATTTAGGTCCTCGTCGGAAATTTGGATTGGTCGGTGGGACGGCGAAGGAGGTGCGGAAGTAGAGGTTGAGGGTGGGGGCGAGGGTTGGCTCACGGGGATGGCGCAGGATTCAGGAAGGGAAGAAGTGGATGTGAGGGATTTCAAAGTGGTAGTGGGGGTGTGTGGGGGAGGCAAGGGGAGGTTGGAGGACGGGCGGGTTGCAGGAGGCGGGGATTTTAAAGTACGTAACGTGGTAGATGGGGAGGTTATGGACTTGGGAAGGGAAAGTCGAACAGACCTCTTTGACCGGTTGACCTGAATCCATTCCTCCCCTTCAAGTGTTGAACGGGAGGTGATCTCTGGTTGCTCGTCAGGGCATCTATGCGTGGTTGGCGGGGCTTCGGTCGCTTCGGCGTCTTCTTGGGCTTCCCGCCCCTTCCTTGTCGGCGACGTCACAGGTACTCCGAAAGCTCGAAGAAGGGCGGTCAGTTGTGCTATTAGTTCGGAAGCCATGTCTGGTTGCACGTTTTGTGGCGTTTCAAAGCTAGTTTTGGTTATTGCAGCGTATGATCTTTTGGGGTGGGATTTTTCGTAGAGTTCCCTAGCCTCTCTAAACGTTATCTTGTTCGTGTGTTTTACTGCGGTGATCTCCCTTTCCTTGGTGTAGGTTGGGCACGCACGACCATATGAGGTGTGAGGCTCCTGTCCTTCACCGCAGTTGACACAGAACGGGTTCTGAGAGGTACATGTCTCAGCAGAGTGTTCACGCGAGGCACACCTGCTGCACACCGGGCGGTTACGACAGTACTGCGTTGTGTGTCCAAATCTCTGACACCTGTAACAGCGCATGGGACTTGGAAGGAATTCTCGCACCTTGACCGTCACATAGCCTACCCGTATTTCGGTTCTGTTAAATGTTAAGATAACGTTGTTCGTCGGAATGAACTCTGTCCCTCTTTTTGCCTTCATTTTCCTTGCACCAACAACTCCGAAAGTTGAAAGACCATGAACGATTTCGTCTTCAGATACATCGTTTAGGTCAAAACAATTGATAATCCCCCGCGATGTATTCTTTGTCTTGTGTGGTTCAACGGTTATTTCGATGACTATGTTCTCCTTTGTACCGTTCTTTCGCACAAAGTACACAAACTCCGACAATGTAAGTGCCTTACCAGCCTGGCCTGCATCCGCGAATTCTACTTCCAGAGCTCCGTCATTCAGCTTCTGGCATCTCACAATTTCACCAAATCTGTCGCACCCGTCCCTCCTCTGGAAGGGGGACAGGGACGCGAGGTTCTTATTCTTTCCTCTGAGAGCCAGTATCCGAGGGCCGGGAGCATGTTCCATGGAGAGGTTCCGATCTCCGCGCGGGTAATTATTTGTCTGGCCCCTACGTGAGGGACCAGGAGTATTTTTGTTTGTTGGAGAAGCCATGCAGTGTGTTTTTTTTCCGCTCCTCGAGGCGCCCCTCCGCAAAGGGGCCCTACCGGGGGGGCACCTGAATCCCGCGGACGGGAGGTCGCCAGGCGCCCGAGGAGCTATACGGGACGGGCGACGCCATCATCCGGCCGGGAGTGAGAGACTCACCACCCCGACCGGAATCCAGCGCCGCCCACCCCTTGACCCCTGCCGGCCAGGCCAGCAGGCGCTGGGCCGGGGCCCAGACCTTCGGCCTGAGGCGACATGTCGCTTGGCCCGTATGGGGCCCTACGGGCCCGCCCGCCCCTCCGGGATATTAGGACCAAAGAGGCGTGTTGCTCCCCCGTCACAGCTAGCACCGTGTGACGGGGGACCTCAACCTCCAGGACTCCGTCAACCCAGAGGGACGGGCCGAGGGGGCGCGGCTACCCCGATAAAACTGAGCGGACGGGAGGACCAAGGGAAGCTGATTTACCTGCTCGTGACAAGGGAGGGGTAGGTGTTGCAGGGTTGGATGAAACACACACAAAAGGTCGCTGGCACTGGGTGGACACTTGAATTTGAAGAGATGGATGGACGATGGAAACTATGCGAGTCCCCGGAAACACCTCCGCGTTTCCACACCCCTTATCGGGGCGGCTGTGTTACCCCGAGGGAGCGCCATTTCCCTGGCCAGCCGAGTAACGAGGCTGACGCCACTGTGGGGGATCATACTGCACTCGTTTCAGCACCTCAGACCTAACGAAAAAAAACATTATTTTAACACTGACGTCAGTCAAGCAGACGCGTTTTCAGTGACGATATCGGATCGATGAGATGCCTTCGGACCATTCTGATATTGCCACATGAGCAAGCTAACGGCGAGTGTAAATCACAAGATTGAATTCCAAGAAGCGGAAAATATGTCCCCAGTGGACCGTGGTCAACAATTTCCCTGATACTTCTCGAAGCGAAAACAGCGGCACGTCTAAAGTGAAGTCTCAGTTCATGGGCACGCTGCGGACAAGAGACTGACATGTGTCGCACTGACACTGACGCAGGGCACCTAGGGCACAACGTCGCCCCATCACCGCTCAGGAGGTGCTGGTGTGTCGTGTAGGTGTGCCTCAAACGCAGGTGACACAGCGACACAGCGTCGAGTTGGATTCGCCGTTAAGATTACGGCTCCCATGCACGGGCAACCAACCCACCGATACACAGAGGTCGACAGTTTTGAATTGACTGAAAATAGGGAGAAACCTAGCTGATCCGCCACTTCCTAAAAATACAATGCTTCAAATATGAATAAAAGCTACTGGCGGAGCGCGGGAGAGAACGTGTTCACTGAGTCCGTGCGACGCACCATTGACCCCCGATGAGCATTGTCATGGCATGCCTGAACCCCGAGTTCTTTTATGACGCATTCATCTGCTAGTTCATGTTGCGTCGCCAGCCTTTCACGCCGACTGGTCGCGGGTGGACTCGGTAATGCCGCCGGTTCCGAGATTCGAACCCACAAGCTTGCGATCAAGAGTTCACCACTCTTACTGAGCTACCGCTTGCTTACCCGTACCTCTGGCTAGCCAGACGGTCTGTTTAAGCACTAAGCTACCAACGCCCGGGTACCGCTGGAATCGCACGGTCTAACAGGCCGGTTACGAATTATTACACACAATTCCGCTGCAACAGTTGACATGGGTTTGCAGTCTTCCGCTGCATATGCAGCGGCATCCGCTGCCACTCAGACGGCTGGCATGACCGAATGACCAGTCGCCAAGAGCACTGTCGCCACCGCAGCAACGGAACACGCGTCAAACCAGCAAACGGCAGCCACTGACCAGCTTCGGGGGACGTGACGGGACGGGCCTGTACGGAGCGTGACGTGACGTGACGTGACGGGCCTGTACGTGACGTGACGTGACGTGACGGGCCTGTACGTGACGTGACGTGACGTGACGGGCCTGTACGTGACGTGACGGGCCTGTACGGACGTGACGTGACGGGCCTGTACGTGACGTGACGTGACGGGCCTGTACGGGACGTGACGTGACGTGACGGGACGGGACGACCGACCACCAGACCGACCACCTGACGCCAGCGGGCCCCTGCAGCGCTGGCACCTCTGTGCCATGCGGCGCTGTCTGCGTGGCACTGACCTTTACGAGTCTCGCCGGCGCCCTTGAGCCCGACCACGCCCGCCTTCGCCTGGATGATACCGCCCACCGTCTCGGCGCCTTCCTTCACGCGAGCCAGCAGACCTGCCCGACAGTCGGAAGGTGACGGGTCTCGCCCACGGAGCACCCCCGGTCAGTGCACAACAGGGCACGTCACTAGTCATCACTCGTTATAGGTCACAAGTCACAAGTCACTGGTCACGTGTGACCGATCACTGGTCGTCAGTCACCGGTCACCTGTCACATGTCGCCGGTCACTGGTCATCTGTTATTGGTCACTGGTCATCTGCTATTGGTCACCGGTCATCTGTTTTCGGTCACTGGTCATCTGTTATTGGTCACTGGTCATCTGTCTTTGGTCACTGGTCATCTGCCACTGATCTCCAGTCTGAAGTTGAGGTCGCACGTCGACATGCTACTCTTGACTTTGTTGGAGCGGTCTATGTTGTTTCCGTGAAATGGTTCTCCAAATGATCAGGCAGCTGGGAAGGTGTGTAGCTTTGCACACTTTTCGGATGGTACCCCTCCCCCTAATAATTTCAACTGTTAGCATGGATCCTTATTTAGTATGCCCCAAACCATTTGGGCCCACCCATTGCCTTCGTGCATTGTGACCCCCTCCCCAAAAATTTTCAGAAACCTACGTCCATGCAGTCGGAATTCCAATATAGACCGCCCTCTGGGTTACGACCTCATGAGCATCTTGGAGTGTAAAAAAGACTACCATTCCGAGGGCTGTAATTGTCGTCGTACTGTTCGCTAACAAATGAGTACATCCATATAATGCGATAGCAGCATGCTAACACTGATTAGCTCTGTGTGAGGAGTATACTGCACCAATTCAATGCTGTCAACCAATCCATGTACCGGTTCATGAAAAGAGGTGATTTCACAATGCATCACAACGCTGGCCACAAAACAATGTACCATTTGAAATAAATGCGAGCAATAAAACAGACACTCACAGCCCAAGGACAGACATCGCCGCCTCATATCTTACCAGCCAAGTTCACGGCCAAAACTACACCAGACCCCCGGCACTCACCGCTTCCCTCAGCCTTCTCTTTGAGATGATCCCTGATGGCCTCGCTGTGCTCCTTGAGCTCCTTCATTTTGTTCAGGTAGCCTGTGGCGGGAGCAGATGGATGCAGTTACCGACCGCGGAAACACGGGCGGTAACGGCGCGCGACGAGCGCTGCACACACCCGGCAGGCGGTCAACGGCGGTGAATCGGCGCGTTGTCTCGGCTCGCGGTGTGTCTTTCGGACACGTCCACCAGGCCACGGGACGGATAGAGATGTAGTGGTGCGGTGCGGCCACACGGGACGGATGCGATCGTCTCCGTACAGCGGAACGATCGGCCACATTTGCAACACCTACTCACTTGTGGCGTGGACATTGAATAGTCAGGGGTATGTCGTGCCAGAAGTGAAAGGACTAGAGAGTTTCAGTCCCTCCACTTCTGGCACGGAAGCAAGGTCGCATGAGGAGAGGGCAAATGCTTTAATTTGTCTGCCCTCTTTTGTTCTATATCGGCCACCCTCTAATTGTTGTGGTATGAATAAGTACTTTTAATTAATTTACAAATCACTCAAAAGAAAACCGCGCAATATACGTTAAACGATGGAAAATACCAAGTCGTGTACTCGTCTATCAAAATTCGAAAGTACAAAAGGTGACGGTGGACCTACTTTTGTACCGAAAGCACAAAATAAGATGAACTTCAATACTTCAATGGACAACAACGTCGTGCTCCATTTTCACTGAGTGTCCGTGGTTCATTCATACCTTAACCGTTGTTCGAAACTTGGTTAGAGCGTTGACGCGCACTATGGTGAATTTTGATCATTATGCAAGTCGATTGGTGGGAAGGATGCATAATAAGTTTCCGTTTCTAAATACAACACCGTACAATATGATAAAGGTGACAAATTCTTCAACGAAGAATAGCATTCGTCAAACGTCACCTATTCAGTAAGTTGACTATGACGTCACGTCAATGCTACACGTGAGTTGACCAGCAAGCATAACTCTATCTTCTGCGAGGTACAATGGGTGCAAACTATTAGCGAAAACGACACAATCACTGCACTACAGTGCATATCGAAATTCATCCACACCAAATGCAGCCACAGCAAAATTCCGATTTCTTCAAACCCCAACAATTATCTACACATGCAATCAACACCTTTATGGATAATACATACCATGCATACAATATGCATGTCGACGGAAACGTGGATGCATTTCAAACTGCACTACACACGACGGATTATGGCAGACAGTCGCGTCCATCAGCAGCCTGAGAACAGCAGAGCAGGCATCAACAGCCGTCGGACGCTGTTCGGCCGGCACGGCTCCCGCTCAAGTCACACGCAGGCTGAACGCAGGCTGAACGCAGGCTGAGCGCAGGTGCCGACTCCGGGCGGCCGGACGCCGCGCCGTCGCCGTGGTGTTGTGACTACATACAGCGGCCGGCCGGGCGTGCGCCGAGCCACCGGCCAGTGCGTGCAGCGTGCGCATGCCATGCCAGCCAGAGGCGGGCCTCGCCCCGCGCCGGCCGACTTCCACAGGACGGCCGTCTCACCGCGTGTGTCGCGCTCCTTCAGCCGCTTCTCCACGTCGCCCGCCTTGTGCTTGACGCGGCCGAAGAACTCTGTGCCGCCGGGCGACACACGGTTACGGGGGCCGGCCGCTGGCGCGACACGGCGCGTGCCGACGCGGCGAGTTCGGGCCGCGGCGGTGTGGCGCAGCGCCCGCGTCCGTGCCCCGAGATCCCACCAATATCGTGCGTGGCGCGCCGAACCGGCTGGGTGCTTCCATTAGTGATACGTGTTCCCTCAGTGCCAAGACCCTAGTTCTCTATGTGCTTCCTTGGGTCTCATCATGTGGATAAGAAGTGCGGGGCGGCAGAGAAGTCTCCAATTTCCAGGAGCAGAAGGTGGACGGGCGATTGACACGATCTGGTGACTCCTACTCAGATCCAGTTGACACACTTCCCACACCATAAAAAGCATCTGATACACAAACAGCTCGGCAGAATATGCCGCAAAAAGACGACATTCGTGATTCTGACGTTCAGGTCGCACCAAATCTCGTTGGCTGGTTACTTATTTGTACTTCAGTCCGCAACAACCGCAGTGGTTATTTCCAAAAGATGAAGACTTCCGGCATTGTGCAATTGAGCCCGGACCTCTCGGGTGAGAGACGAGTACCACATCCAGTATCACACGCGGGGGTACGAATTCGTCATCGTTATGCCAGACCGTCTGCTGGCAGACGGACCATCTGGTCTCTTCTGGTTGTCAGCATCGCGGCATCTGCGGCTACTTTTGATATCTACACCTCATGGAATATTCCTACCTATAGGCTATCGGATATAGTGGGCGTTGTCAGCCATAACCTGTCTGAGAAATTCCCTTGCATATCATTAAAACAGAGATTTGCCACTGAACTATACTGCAGTTGGCATTTGTTCCGTCCCATTCCCCGTGTTGCGTTCTCTACTGGACGCCTCAAACTACAGTACCCGATATCTCCTGCCGGGTGCCCCACCTACAGCACCTGAGATCTTCTGCTGGCCAACCCACCTGCAGTGCCGGACATCTGCTGGGCAGCCCACCTACGGCACCTTAGATCTACTGCTGGGCATCCCCCCTCCACTACAGTACCTGATCTTCTGCTAGGCGCCCACCCCTCTACACACACACAGTACCCACACACACACAGTACCCGATGTTCTGATGGGCGTCCTCCCTACAACACCTGATATTCTCCTGGGCGTCCCCTATGCAATATCCGATAGTGTGCTGGGTGCCCCACCTACAGTATCCGATACCTCCTGCTGGCCGCACCGCCTGGAGTACCTGCTATCTCCTGCTGGTCGCCCCACCTGCAGTACCTGATATTTTCTGCCGGACGCCTCCCCCCCCCCCGTAGTGCCTGACATTTCCTGTTTGTCACACCGCCTGCAGTACCTGAGATCTTCTGCTGGGCGTCCGGCGACTCGGACTGGGTGAGCTCCAGCACGCGCTGATACTGGCTCAGCTGGATGAGGCCGTGCTCCTCCAGCGCCTCGGGCGTCATCTGGTTGTAGGCCTCGGTAAGCAGGTCCACTGGGGGACGGCGGGCCCGTCACCTCGGCACCACACACAGCCGGCACTGCGCCTCGTCGTCGTGCGTCGACACCCTGGCCAAGCCAACCCCACACAGCGAAAGCTGGCACAGCCGCAGCCGACGGCGTGGGCGGCCCGTTGGACGCGTGTGCCGACATTACTGACCGACTTCACGGCACTTGTATCGGGCCACTTCATCCCACGCCTGGGATGGCTAAAAGTGGCATGCAGGGACATCACATGCGCATAATTGAGTTGTGTGAATGGTAGGTGTCTTCGAGCAACGATTAAGGATACATACCCTTGAGCAATTTTGCGGAGTCACATGTCGAGGGTCTCTTTCGAAGCCTGGGACAGCATTAAATCATGCAAACTCCTATGCTTAACCAGCTTACATAACGACCCCGGCTGTCGCACAGATGTCGGTAACTCTCGCTGCGGCATCGGTCGCGGCGGCGGAACTGACAGCGTCCGCCCATACCTCAACCAGTCTCCGTTCCACACCGGCACACAGTCCCAAACAGAAGCGTGCCTTTGCCACCCGCACCGCACCAGCCAAGCCGCCGCCGCCGCCACCCCACACCACAAACCAGCGCCCCCAGACAGGCTGCGGCGGGACCGCCAAGCTCCCCGGAAAACACTATGCGCTCAGAAGGCGCGACGCCACCTCTGCATAACACCCGCCACGCGCTGGTATGGCACCACCGCACAACACCCGCCACGCGCCGGCGTGGCGCCACCACCCCACACTCACCGATGAGAGACTCCACGTCGAAGAAGAGCACGTGGGCGTGCGGGTCGGCCGCGCTGGTGCGCAGTCCCTGCACCATCAGGGAGTGCGAGCGCTGCTTGTCCGGGTCGTGATGGCCGTGCAGGCTGCCCAGGTTGTTCTGTAGCTGTTGCAGGCCGCGCTACCCACAACACAACATTAGCGCGTGGTCAGCACACGACCGAGTGGAATGCGTCACGAGGCGCCACAGGCGACTGGTGACAGCTGAGAGGTCACATCCACGTGGTGATGGTGGTGATGGTGGTGGTGATGGTGATGGTGATGGTGATGATGGTGACGGTGACGGTGACGGTGACGGTGACGGTGACGGTGACGGTGACGGTGACGGTGACGGTGACGGTGACGGTGACGGTGACGGTGACGGTGACGGTGACGGTGACGGTGACGGTCCCTGGTCAATCTACTCACACACGAAGCACTGCGTTCGAATAGTACAGTGTGACAGATCACTCGAAGCATCGAAAATCAGTCGCGAAGGGATAAGTGGCAACAGCCTAATTAACTTTTTTCTCACCACGTGGCACCAATATGCAGAGACCCGATTGGCACGTTCACTGCATGGGCAACTGCCATCCCCTCTTTTCATCTCTTCTGTCCCCTCCCCTCACCCATGATTGGAAAATGTCTCGACTCTCTGAGGAAATATTGGTCAAACCAACAAAACATCAGCAGGTTGCGCGTTTTCGCGCAACCTGCTGGAACACTTGTCCCATCAGTGACAAAATAGTACGTGGGTCACTGCCAATACCGCAAGATAGCTGAATGCGAAATGTATTCAACGTCCAGACTCCGCCTATCATGGATGAGATGTCGCTAAACATACTCTCCATAGTCTCCAAATAGGCACAACTACAATGACACACAACCATAGTCTCCAAATCGCGCCCTCTAACATAGTCAAAGCACTATCAGAAACACACTACGCTTCAACAGTCCAACATTAAACATGCACACCTACATTACCCTCAAATTATCAAGAGATATACCCTATTCCCGCGAACCACGCGATATACCGCCCTCTGATAATCTCCCATGACACATCCTCGGACGATTCCTAGCGACACTGTCCTCTGACGATCCCCCACAACACACAACCTTCTGACGATCCTCCACAACACACAACCCCCTGACGATCCCCCCCACTACACACCACCCTCTGACGATCCCCAGTGACACACCAACCTCTTACGATTCCTGGGACACACCGTCCTCTGACGATCCCCATGACACACCACCCTCCAGCAGTCAGGAGCCGCAGGTCTCCGAGGCACGTGCGAGCCGCTCACCTTGGCCGCGTGCCGGATGGCAGACAGGTTGCGGTGTCGCAGCCCTCTGAAGAAGTGCACGGCCGGGTTGGCCATGCCGCCGCCGTCGCTGGTCGACACCGTCATGTTCTCGTCGCAGGCCGACAGCACCTCCTGCGCCGTGGTGCCGTGCACCACCCGGTCCAGGTGGCCTGGTGCAGGCACGCACGTGCAGACGCACGGTCACGCAACGCCACAGCCACACGTACATCGCACACATAGTACACATAGCACACAACACGCATAGTGCACATACACTTTGTTGGTTATTGGTTTTACGACACATCGACGAGTCATGTAGCGTCGCCAATCTCTGACGCCGATTGGTCGCGGGCGAAGAGTAGCGACAGGTGAGACTCGAACCCACAACACTTCGATTGTGAGACGAGCAACTTACCCCTAGGCTATTCGTCCCCACATACACTTTGTACACAACCGGGTCAAAAAGCGTGCCAGACGCAGTCACGCGACGCGCCCCACAGACCCGACCACCGGCGTCTGACCCGATCTCGCGTGACCCGAGCTCACCTGTCTCCATCTGCCAGACGGAGACGCTGCCGTCGTCGGTCGACACCACCATGAAGTCGTCCAGCGGCCGCCACTTGACCGTCGTCACGGGAAACAGGTGGCGCGAGGCGAGCATCAGACACTTGCGCTCCTTGAGCGACAGCAGCGCCACTGAGTAGTCGGCCGCCACACTGCAGATGCACTGCTGGAGTCGAGGCTGTGGCACCGACACGGCCGTGTTACCGGCAGCGGCGGCGCAGCGAGGACATGACCGCAGCATCACGGCCACACGACTACGGTCGCAGTCCCGGCCACCGGCGCTGACAAGCATCGCAGACATCGGACGAAACGGCCGACAAATGTGTCTTATCCTGTCCGGTTTGCCCAGGACTACGTACGAAAGTCTCACCGCGAGCTACCAACGAAGGCGTCAACACACAAGCGCGCACATAAGCACACAGTGCAACAACGCAAACCAATTGAATATATATCCAAATGAACGCGTGAGCAAAAACAACAAGACATCTAGCGAGATAGCATAGGACAGCACAACAGAATCACCCTGACAATGTCGGGCGGCACTTGAGACTCAGCGACAGTATTGTGAGACACGGGAGACTCCCTGACAGTGTCGGGCAGCACGTGAAACTCACAGACACAGTGTCGGGCGGCACGTGCAGCTGCAGTATGATGCCGGCCTGCACGACGAAGCGGTGCAGCAGGGCGCCGGTGAAGAGGTCCCACAGGCAGACGGAGAAGTCCTGACCGCCGGACACCAGCTGCGACACCTGGTACCGGCTGTGGCTCAGGTGCGGGAACAGCAGCGACGTCACCCGGCCGCGGTGGCCCGACAGGATCTGGTGCACGGGCCAGTCTGCGGCACAGTGCGGCACACGTCACACCGCCAGACAGGGGCGAGCCACGACAGGGCATGGTGTACGGGCCAGTCTGCGGCACACGTCACACCGCCAGACAGGGGCGAGCCACGACAGGGCATGGTGTACGGCCCAGTCTGCGGCACACGTCACACCGCCAGACAGGGGCGAGCCACGACAGGGCATGGTGTACGGCCCAGTCTGCGGCACACGTCACACCGCCAGACAGGGGCGAGCCACGCCAGGGCATGGTGTACGGGCCAGTCTGCGGCACACGTCACACCGCCAGACAGGGGCGAGCCACGACAGGGCATGGTGTACGGGCCAGTCTGCGGCACACGTCACACCGCCAGACAGGGGCGAGCCACGACAGGGCATGGTGTACGGGCCAGTCTGCGGCACACGTCACACCGCCAGACAGGGGCGAGCCACGACAGGGCATGGTGTACGGGCCAGTCTGCGGCACACGTCACACCGCCAGACAGGGGCGAGCCACGACAGGGCATGGTGCACCGGCCAGTCTGCGGCACCGTCACACGCCAGACGGCGAGCCACGAGGGCATGGTGACGGCCAGTCTGCGGCACGTCACACCCCAGACAGGGGCGAGCCAGAGGGCATGGTGACGGCCAGTCTGCGGCACACGTCACACCGCCAGACAGGGGCGAGCCACGACAGGGCATGGTGTACGGGCCAGTCTGCGGCACAGTCACACCGCCGGACAGGGGCAGCCACGCAGGCATGGTGTACGGGCCGTCTGCGGCACAGTCACACCGCCAGACAGGGGGAGCCACGACAGGGCATGGTGTACGGGCCGTCTGCGGCACAGTCACAGCCAGACAGGGGCGAGCCACGACAGGCATGGTGTACGGGCCAGTCTGCGGCACAGTCACACCGCCAGAAGGGCAGCCACGACAGGGCATGGTGTACGGGCCGGTGACCGCACGCAGAAGGGAGACAGGGCATGGTGTACGGGCCAGTCTGCGGCACACGTCACACGCCAAGGCGGCACAGGGCATGGTGCACCGGCCAGTCTGCGGCGCCAGGACTATTGGTTGGTTGGTTAGTTATTTTAGTTTTAGGATGCATCGACAAACGTTGTCATTTAGCACCCACGACTAATAGTTTGCTACTGGTTTATTATAATCGGGCCTTCCTCTGAGGTAATCCAAGGTTATTAGGGCATGTTACTGAGACTACCAGTGTCACTAGGACTATCGTGGCTTTGGGTGTGTTAGCTACGTAACTATGCCAACACGAAGGTAAACACCGAGGCTCCAACACATTGTGACACCAGGGGCCACCATATCGTGACTAGCCACCGCCAGGTGTCGTAGCTCTGGTGTCTGCCATACAACAGGTGCGTGTGTGTGTGCGTGTGCGTGTGCGTGTGCGTGTGCGTGTGCGTGTGTGTGCGCGTGCGCGTGCGTGTGTGCGTGCGCGTGTGCGTGTGCGTGTGCGTGTGCGGTGCGCGTGTGCGTGGTGCGTGCGTGTGCGTGTGTGCGTGTGCGTGTGTGTGTGCGTGTGTGTGTGTGTGCGTGTGTGCGTGCGCGTGTGTGTGTGTGTGTGTGCGTGCGCGTGTGTGTGTGTGTCACTGACTGTCGTAGCTCTGGTGCCTGCCGTGCAGCAGTTGTGTGTGTGTGTGTGTGTGTGTCACTGACTGTCGTAGCTCTGGTGCCTGCCGTGCAGCAGGTGCAGCATGATGGTGTGCGTGGCCGACACGATGATGATGGTGCCGTCCTCCCGGCCGCACACCAGGCGGCCCTCGGCCAGCGGCAGGTAGATGCTGGACGTCAGCTGCGGCGCGTCACCCTCCGCCGACTCCTGCCGCGCGCACGCGTCACGTCACAGGGCGGGTCACCGGTCAGGCCACAGGCGAGGCCATGAATCACGTCATACGACAGGTCATGGGCACGGTCACGGGTTAGGTCATGTACCACGTAACGAGCCAGGACATGGGTCACGTCACGGAACAGGTCACGGGTCAGGTCATACATCAACGTCACACATGTCATGGGTCCGGTCACGGATTAGGCATGTACCACGTCGCCGGCCAGGACATGGGCTAGGTTATGGGGCAGGTCACGGGTTAGATCGCATACCACGTAACAGACCAGGGCATGGGTCAGGTCACAGGACGGGTCACGGGGAAGGACACAGATCAAGTCATGGAGCAGGCTATTCCAGAAGTCACGTTAGGTCACAAGTTAGATAAAGTCATGTCATGTGTAATGTCACAAGTAATGTCACATACATTAGCACATCTTGGACGATACATTAGCAGAGAAGCGCCGCTCCCGGCTGATTCCCGCCGCTTCCCGGCTAATTCCCGCCGCTTCCCGGCTGAGTTACGTCAGGTCACAGATTAGATAAAGTCATATGTAATGTCACATGTAGTGTTACATGCATTGGTACATCCTGAACGTTAACAGAGGAGCGCCGCTCCCGGCTGATTCCCGCCACACACAAGTCAACTCACTCGTTGGTCAGAGGTATGTTGCATGTCCAGTCACTGGTTACGTCACTGGTCGGGTCACGAGCACGTCACACGTCACAGGTCACGTCACGCTCACATATCCACGGACCACATGGCGCATTTCACGTCACAGGCTAAATTTTGGATAAGATCACAGCACCGATATCAGCTCAGCGGCGGCAGTCACGTGGCATGTCACGCGGCGCGCGCGACCTTGGGGTCAGGTCGCAGGTGGCACGCCACGGATCAGCAGCATTGCACGACATGCGTGAGCAGCTGGAAATGTGTCGCGCGTCAGACCGGGCAGCTCACCCACGATAAGTGCCGACCGAACAACACCTACATCCACCCCATGTCGCGTTGCAAAGTTGCACCACCAACCTCAGCATATAGTCTCTGACGCCAGCCTTTAACATGCAGAACCTCAAAACTGCCACTCGGCAGATGGCACATCTACTGCCCAGCACGCTGGTGATGACCCGCGGCACCTGCGCCACGGAGAAGCTGCGGTGGTCCGCCATCGGGACCGAGCGTCCCCACATTATCTCACCAGCTGATCCAGAATGCCGACGGGCGGAGCCTTCATCGAGCACCACGCCTTCTCCACGCCCCACAGCACCGTAGGAGGCATCTCTGGAGACGACAGGCCGCAGTGAGACACGGCCAGCCCATACCGGAGACCCGATGAAACAGCCAGCTCAGGGCAGAAATTCGCCGCATGTCTTACAGACTTTAGACAGTCATGTACATCTAAAATGGGACTTCCACAGAGTTGAAAGTGCTTGGAGGCAGGGTTGGTAAGCATGTGTCATCGAACAGCTTTGGATGGTTAAAATCGTTGTCAGAACCGGCTAGCCAAAGCTAGTTTTGGTCACCTGGTGGCCAAAGCACCATTAAGCCGCCTTCCTCAGCGAAGGCACAGTGGTTATTTCTGGTTCGGGTACATATTCCCTATTTCGCTGTCGGGTACCATATATTTATAAAACATAAATATATGGTGTCTTTTATGTTTTTATGTTTATAAATAGAGAGACAGGAGAGCACAAAGACACAGAAACAGGCACAGGTCAATGACGTAGTGGAACTATAATGATGCAGGTGCCAAGGTTATTGCAACTTTGAAAATACATCAAATAAACTGCTAAATTAGGCTTTGGCTGTTCAACCCTGAACGCTTTGATTGGATCAAGTAGGACGCCCAGCATGCCAATGCCATTCATGTAGTGAGTAACGGTCGGGGTCATGATGGGGCTTCCCACCCATGCTACCTAATCTGGTAACTGTGTAGACGAGCGTGTCTCATTTCTTATCGCTGAAAAATGACCAACCACATAACTTCGTTCAATATACATGCACATGCGACCAAATCCATCCCTACTCCTAGACCTACTACGCCTACACCTATCAGATACGGTGGCAGAAGTGTAGTGTTCCTCATAATAAGTGAAGTGTGCCTCAATGAACCTCATTTCACTGGTTGAAAGCGGGATGCTTCAGTTTTTCCAATCTCGACCAGCTTCGGCCGGATAAACCTAGTTAAAACCAGCTGCGGCCACCGGCATGGCCAAAGCTGGCTTTGTCTGCCATTTTGCCAACCCCGCTACGGGTAGTTACGGCTAGTGTATGGAACGTGGGTTCCCATCTTCGCCACATCAATCGATACCGTAAAACGTCGCCCGTGGTTCACAGCATCGTTAACAGCAGGACGTCCAAGGCATGCACGAAACAACATGAATGGCACTGTCCTTGACGAATCATCCACAGCACGTCCCGACAGCCCAGCAACAACCATGCCAAGACGTACCGCAAGCCTGCAGTAGGCCGGTGCTTATGAGGCCCGCATTTATCACACGAGAATACGCCGCGACAGACATCCACGTTCCGTGGGAAGATATCAGACCTGACCTGACCTGGCGAAGTGCAAATGTCCGACAGGCACAAGCCCACCATGACCCGACCCGTGATAATACCGATGCCTAGCAAGCTCAAACCGAACGTCAACTAATCTGGCCGGCAGCCCGTGTCTGCAGACAGTCGCTGACCTGATCTGGCCTGACCTGGGACGACATACCTGGCGGCTGGTAGAGCTTCTGCTGCACCAGCTGCGCCAGCTGTGTGTTGGTGACGCGCGGCACGCGCCACACGGCCAGCTGGCCCAGACAGTCGCCGCGCACCAGCAGCTGACAGCTGGCCTCGCCCTGCAGCTCCACGTGCAGACTGACGGGCGCGCTGAACAGCTCCTGTACGCGGCAGACAGGCTGGTCATTGGTTTTACGACACATCGGCCGCTGGGTCATGTAGCGTCGCCAATCTCTCACGCCGATTGGTCGCGGGCGAAGAGTAGCGACGGGTGAGACTCGAACCCACAATATTCCGATTATGAGACGGGAAACTTACCCCTAGACTACTCGTCGCCTACACGACAGACAGACCGGTGGTGGGAACGTCCCACCACACTGACAGGGTGTAACGGGCCACTTCCAGGAGCCGTCACCCCCCACAGCGACACAGATGTCTGAGCCACCTCCAGGAACCGTCACCTCCCACAGTGACACAGATGTCGTGAGCCACCCAGAGCCGTACCTCCCCACATGACAGTGTCGGAGCCCTCTCCAGGAGCCGTCACCTCCCCACAGTGACACAGATGTCGTGAGCCACCTCCCCACAGTGACACAGATGTCGGAGCCACCTCCAGGAGCCGTCACCTCCCCCACAGTGACACAGGTGTCGTGAGCCACCTCCAGGAGCCGTCACCTCCCCACAGTGACACAGATGTCGTGAGCCACCTCCAGGAGCCGTCACCTCCCCACAGTGACACAGATGTCGTGAGCCACCTCCAGGAGCCGTCACCTCCCCACAGTGACACAGGTGTCGTGAGCCACCTCCAGGAGCCGTCACCTCCCCACAGTGACACAGATGTCGTGAGCCACCTCCAGGAGCCGTCGCCTCCCCACAGTGACACAGGTGTCGTGAGCCACCTCCAGGAGCCGTCACCTCCCACAGTGACACAGATGTCGTGAGCCACTCCAGGAGCCGTCACCTCCCCTTAGTGACACAGGTGTCGTGAGCCACCTCCAGGAGCCGTGACCTCCCCCACAGTGATACAGATGTCGTGAGCCACCTCCAAGGAGCCGTCACCTCCCCACAGTGACACAGATGTCGTGAGCCACCCCCAGGAGCCGTCACCTCCCCACAGTGACACAGATGTCATGAGCCACTCCAGGAGCCGTCACCCCCACAGTGACAAGATGTTGTGAGCCACCTCCAGGAGCCGTCACCTCCCCCACAGTGACACAGATGTCGTGAGCCACCTCCAGGAGCCGTCACCTCCCCACAGTGACACAGGTGTCGTGAGCCACCTCCAGGAGCCGTCACCTCCCCACGGTGACACAGATGTCGTGAGCCACCTCCAGGAGCCGTCACCTCCAAAGACCGTCACCTCCCCACAGTACCACAGGTATAACGAATCACCTCCAGGAGCCCCGCTGTTGCTGTTCGTTGTCTGAGATGTTCGAGTCAGAGCCTGTGATAGGTTCGCAGTGAGCGAGTTGTTTGTGTGGTGGGCGTGGTGGCTTCGGTACCTGAATGTGATGTGGGGGTGGCAGGGGTGATGGCTTGCGTGTTGTGTGCTGTGGTAGTGGGGAGGGGCCTGTGTTGGGCGCTCGGGTGCGGCGTGTCGTGAGGAGCCCAGTGCTGGTGCCTGTGGGGTGTGATATGTATGATATGTGTGATGTGTGACGTGTGACGTGGAGGACGTGTATCGTGAAATGTTCTGTTGAGAGGTGTGGCCAGGAAGAAAAGTGATGTTAATACAGTTTGTATTAAGTGTGGGTCTCCACTGAAATGTCATCATTCCAGGACAGTGCAGCTCTGTACAACGTCGGGGCCGCGCTGTGGTGTCACTTTACTGATCCAGGAGCCATCATCTCCACATACAATCACAGGTGTTACACGTCACACGCAGGACCCATCACCTTCCCGCAATGTCGCAATGAATCACCCCCAAGAGCTACTACCTCCCCACATAATCACAGCCACCTAATGCTGTCAGCCCTGAGGAAATCAACGGTCCGTCCGGCGCCCCATCAATATTGATACAACAGTAGCGGATCAACTTGAAGTCGCATCCTTACCCGATGCAAGAGGTAAGGAAAGCAGGCTACTCAAACTGGCATCCATTACACGTAACGATAGGTCTGGCATCCATTACATGTAACAATATATCTGGCATCCATTACATGTAACGATAGGTCTGGTATCCTTCGGACATGGACTAACAGCCGGGGGAGCAGCTATGCTGACTTGACGCTGGAACTCTGGCCACCGAGCGTCAGCGACACTGGCACCAATGCTGATCAGTGCTTCACCGATATAATCAGCATCACTTGTGCGCAGAGGTAGCAAAGCTGGCGCCTGTGATTGGCAGCACGACAGGCGCAACAAAATGAAATGCGCCGGTGTCGACGACTGGGAGCACTGGCTCCGGGTACTGCCAGCGCGGCGGCCGGCTGCCGGCCTGGGGGGCTGTCGGGGGGGGGCCGAGGGGCGGCCCGTCGCGCACCTGTTCGTCGGGCGACGACAGCACGCAGTAGAGGAACGGCCGGTCAGCCTCCCGCGAGTGGAACGCCTCGTGCGAGGGGATGCAGCTGAAACAAATCGGAGGCCGCGTGTCATGGTTGTTGGTGAGAGGCTCGTGCGTTCAGCGGCCAGCACCGCATCGTGTAGCATTGTCAACTGCCATACGGTGGGTCATCTGAGCACTCCTCATGAATGGTACGCGACTGAAGCTGAATCAGTCGGACAGCTTGGCTTGGATATTCAAACCAATTGCGAAAAAAGAAAAAATCAAATTTGGCACAGACATACCCTCGCATATAATGAACACACTTGTATATTGTCAATCGCGCAACTTCCTCCTGCCGGCTGTGGCGGCCTTTCTTCAGAATGACCGCCACTTGAACGCTGCTGAACACCCACCACTGGGAGAATGCGGAATACCTGCAGTGCATGACATTTGCCTAATTCAGAACACTTGCAATGTATTTATCAGCTCTGTCTATTACTAGCTCAGCTATTATGTCCATTGTCAAGAATGAATTATGTGATTGATGAATGATGTGACGATCACATTGATGTGAAAAAAACTCGGCCCACTAAATTTGATGCGTCGCATTCAGGTCGCAGCCTGTCGGCACGCGCCGCCCACGGCATCACAGTCTGGGAGACCCGAGGGGGGAGGGGGGTCTGGCGGACGGTGCCACCACTGACTGCGAGAGGATGGGGGGGAGAGACAGTTAAGGAACGGTACCGGTCTAGTGGGCTGTGCCACCACCAACTGCGAGAGGATGGGGGAGAGACAGTTAAGGAACGGTACCGGTCTAGCGGGCTGTGCCACCACCGACTGCGAGAGGATGGGGGAGAGACAGTTACGGAACGGTACCGGTCTAGCGGGCTGTGCCACCACCAACTGCGAGAGGATGGGGGAGAGACAGTTACGGGACGGTACCGGTCTGGCGGACTGTGCCACCACCAACTGCGAGAGGATGGGGAGAGT
Source organism: Imbricaverruca yamaguchii (assembly GCA_034440575.1). Classification (NCBI taxonomy): domain Eukaryota; kingdom Metazoa; phylum Arthropoda; class Thecostraca; family Neoverrucidae; genus Imbricaverruca; species Imbricaverruca yamaguchii. The sequence goes on along the minus strand of JAOTOL010001648.1, from coordinate 83,032 downwards.
CAGGAACGTACCGGTCGGCCACCACCACTGGGGGGTGGGGAAGAGACAGTTGCGGGACGGTACCGGTCTGGCGGGCTGTGCCACCACCAACTGCGAGAGGGTGGGGGGGAGACAGTTACGGAACGGTACCGGTCTAGGGGACTGTGCCACCACCAACTGCGATAGTATGGGGGATAGACAGTTACGGAACGGTACCGGTCTGGCGGGCAGTGCCACCACCAACTGCGAGAGGATGGGGAAAAGACAGTTGCGGGACGGTACTGGTCTAGCTGGCAGTGCCACCACCAACTGCGAGGGGATGGGGAAGAGACAGTTGCGGGACGGTACCGGTCTAGCGGGCTGTGCCACCACCAACTGCGAGAGGATGGGGGAGAGACAGTTGCCGGACGGTACCGGTCTAGCGGACGGTGCCACCACCGACTGTGACGGCACGGGACGTATCCGCCACCGACTGGTTAGTTATTCGGGTTTAGGGGCGCATCGACTACCGCCGCCGACTGACTTCGGCGGCAGTTTGTAGATGTAGCCGTGGCCGCTCTCGGCCCACACGATGACCCGGTCGGCGGTGAGGAACTGGCCGCGCTGCCACCGCTCCGTCCCCTCCGGCGACGACGAGCACAGCAGCGACAGGTCGGACGCGTCGTAGATCTGCCGGCGGGTGGCCGCGTCAGTGTCGGAGCCGGCGCCAGCTCGGTATCAGGTGAGGTGTGCAAGCTACCGCAGTTCACTGGCACGTCATTGCGATGACAATTTCAAATCCAGTGTCAATAAGGTCAGTGAATGCATAGGCCAGTGACATCCAGTCCTGAATTTCCAAGCCTGACCTCTGACGAATGCAAAATTCCGATATGAAGGACACAAACAATGCACCCTGGAACCCATGTTTGTCACAACGAGCGCCGTAGGAGCTTCCCATGACGTACTAATGAGAACAATGCATGGGTAGTAAGGCTATTTCAGATTACGCTGTCAGCGAACATGGATTTTAATTGATGGCTTACAGCTTTAAAAACTGAATGCAGTATGTTGTGAAGGGGCGGGGATGGCCGAGTGGTTAAGATGTTGGGCTACGGGTACCAAAGGTCCCGGGTTCGACTCTAGCGCCACTCAGGACATTTCCCAATCCCGCGGCCCACCGGCGAAACAGTGTGGGCGGCGCCATTAGCCGTGAATGTGCATAAAGTGTGTCGTGAACCAACCAATAAACAAACAGTATGTTGTGAACACTATGGTGTGTCGTCGATTGCAGATCCAAAATTCTAGGGTGTGGTTTTACGGGGGCGATGATAAAAAACGATGTGTAGCAACAAACAAAAAACTATTTCAAAGCGACTTGGAGCTTGTCGTCGCGCCTGGAAGGTTTCCCATTCACTTACTACGGCACACTAGCGCCATCTATACACGTGCTTTAGGGATCTCAGCTTCTAGTGGGCGTACAAAGACAAGACAAAAATCATCGTATTGCTCATGATGCGAGTATCGATTAATACCAATTTTTGATGACCTGGGGTCACTAGGTCGCCGTCGAAGGTCAGGTCACGTATCTTACTCAACACCGGAGCGGGTCATTCAGAGACCATAAACATGTATCGCAGAACTAAGTTACTGAACACTGTTCACTTGGTCTCATTGCGATGTTGTGGACTCTTAGGGGGTACAGTGAGGAATATTTAACCACCGTGACCTGCAAAAGGTAAAAGGTCAGATACCCAAGGTAGTGGAGAATTACACCTACTTACCCATCTGAGATGTAATTATCCACTACCTTGGGTATCTGACCTTTTACCTTTTGCACGGTGGTTAAATATTCCTCACTGTACCCCCTAAGAGTCCACAACATCGCAATGAGACCAAGTGAACATTGTTCAGTGACTTAGTTCTGCGATACATGTCTATGGTCTCTGAATGACCCGTTCCGGTGTTCAGTGAGATGTGTGACCTGACCTTCGACGGCGACCTAGTGACCCCAGGTCATAAAAATGGGTATAAATGGAAAGTTCTCAGCATGAGTAATACGATGGTCCTTGTCTCGTCTTTGTACGTCCGCTACAAGCTGAGATACAAAAACACGTGCATAGATGACACTAGTGTGCCATAGTAAGTGAATGGGGGAACCTTCCGGGCGTGAGGGCAAGCTCCAAGTCGCTTTGAAATCGTTTTTTGTTTTGCTACAAATCGCTTTTTATCATCGCCCCCGTAAAACGCCACCCTGACATTTTTCCTCAGTGACAAAAATCACGAGTACGTCACACCCTAGTGAACACCCACAAGCCCCTGGCATACAACTACAGATAAGGGGGTGATAGAGAAACATCGGCGTCTCGGTGGCACCGGTGCCGATGGTGCCGAAACTAAGCTCCAGCCAGGATTGCCAAACTTCACGCCAATGCTTCTGACTGGGCCTGGTGTCCGGGTTACTACCTCTCCGGAAATGGGAGGTCTCAACCGCGGCGGCCGCCACACGCGCCAGTCGGGGTCCGGCGCGCGGATCCGACCCGCTTCTCGGCCACTTTCCGATGGCCACACCCGTCACACGGCCTCACCTGCCACACGGCCTCACCCACCTCACGGCCTCACCCGCCACACGTCCTCACCCGCCACACGGCCTCACATGCTAAACGGCCTCACCCGCCACACGGCCTCACCTGCCACACCGCCTCGCCCGCCACACCGCCTCACCTGCCACACGGCCTCACCCGCCACACGGCCTCACCCGCCACACGGCCTCACCTGCCACACGTCTTCACCCGCCACACTTCCTCACCTGCCACACGGCCTCACCCGCCACACGGCCTCACCCGCCACACGGCCTCACCTGCCACACGTCTTCACCCGCCACACTTCCTCACCTGCCACACGGCCTCACCTGCCACACGGCCGTCGACACGAGCAGCACGGTGCGCGGGTTGTAGGAGCAGCAGCGCAGGAAGTGCACGCCGTTGCAGCGGATCCGCTTGCTCTCGTTCTCGTAGATGGCGTTGGACGGCGTCTTGGAGTCCAGCACGCCCAGCGCCCAGATCTTCACCACGCTGTCCGTGTTGATCGCCATGACGATGTCGTCTGCGGCGGCAGAGCGGCGGGTTCGGGTCCGGGGCACGCTGCACGAGCGGTCGAGCCGCAGCCCGGCCACCCTCTCAAACGTGTGCGTGTGTGATTAGGGTTTTAGGGCAAATCAACCATGGTAAATCACTTAGGGCCCATTTAGAGCCTCTCGAACCGTCCGCTGCCTGCCATGACCAAAGCAATGTTTGCCGAGTGTTGATGGCCTACCCAGCGGGTCCGAACTCGTTGCGACCGTGGCATGCCTTTGGCAGAGGGCGAATCAGGTCACGCCATTTGGTCACTTAGCCACGCCACCATAACGTCGGCTGCCGACCGGTCACCTGTCCATCAGTCTCACGTGATCCTCGATCGTCCCACCTGTTCCCAGGTCCTACCTCTTCCTAGGACGTCAACCGTCCCACCTCACAATACGTCACGTCCATCAGCCTCCACCCCCACCCCTCACTAACCGACCTTCCCACCAGCTGCACTCGCCAGTTCCCGACTCGCTATGCGCCTTACCCGGCACGGCCTTGGGTCGGAAGATGTGCAGCGACGCGATCCAGTTGGAGTTGACCTTGGACGACAGCCAGTAGACGAGCTCGAGCGTGAGCGGGTGCACGACGACGATGTCGGCGTACTCGCCGCAGCAGTAGAGCAGCACGTCCGTGGCGTGTGCCGGCTGGTACGCCTGGCGACCGGTGTCACGCGGGTCGGTGGGTGACGAGCACGTGCTCGCACAGACCGGCACGTGGTCGTGTGTGCGAGATGGCTCTCTGGTCAACCGATTTGGGGACTGGACGTTTGTGCTGATCCGTGGTCAGTGGTGAAGTTAGGTATTCGGGCTGTAGGGCTTTAGGGCGCATCGACTGCATTGGGTGGTCAGTGGTGAACGTGATTTGTCGTTGTCAGTGCTGAACATCGACGTCCGCCAAAGTTGTTTTTCAGGTTGAAATTTGAGCAGCAGAGCAATGCACCGGCAGCTTAAGCTTTCCGGCTTGGGAAAGCCGGAAAGACCAACGAATGGTGCATGTGCATCGGCAGCCAGAGCTGACGCCAGGATGGCGGAGTGATACTGACGCGTCATAGCAACAGGTCGGTCAGCTGCCTACCGCAGTCAAGCCACGACAGCCTCCAGTCTGAAGATGACCCAGCACGTCCGGCATAGCTTGAGCGTGGCCAGAGCAAAATCCGAGCAAGGTTCGAGCAAGGTCCGAGCATAGCCCTAGTATTGTTCAGCCACTCAAACGTAATGCCAGTCATCTCAAACACTGCGACGCACCCACCTCTATCTGACGATGGATGAAAGACATCTTGACGGTCTCCATGCACTGGCCCTCCTGCAGGTCCCAAACGCACATCTCTCTGGGGAAAGGATCGTGCGCTGTCGGAAGCCGACGGCGACTGCTGCACAACTGACTACCGCGGCGGCCTTGGCGGCCTGGGCAGCCGGATCACGTTCCTATAGCATGGCCGCTGCCCTAGGGTCAGGTGTCGGCCGGGGGCAGTAGCCAGTGATCCACAACAGTTGTAGATGAGGTGCCAAACTAAGGCAAATGTACCGCTGAGCTGGAATTACGCGATTGTATGCCGGGCTCAGCCACACGTGTTCTAACTAACACGTATAATGGGTCTGCACCGGCACTCTAGCGGAATATATGGCACAGGTGTTAGAAGACTGGCATAATTACCAGTGAAAAAGCAGCCAACCCTGAATCTAAGAAGTTATATTAACGCACGGTTATATTATCTAAGAAGACTTGATATTGCAAGTGACAAAAAATCGTTAACAAAAATACCCTTCGAGCATATACCCACCAATTGACATGCAGACAGCATGACAAGCATTTCTTCAAATATTCAAATCGGTCTACAACATCGCCAACCACCCCAGCAGTGACAAAAAGCAACACGCCGAGCATGACTTCCACCGCGTCACACAACGGCAGCAGAACAGCGCCCAACAGGCAGTCCTTCCGATCATGTGAAGGCAGCTCCCCCTCTCCAACTTCCTCCCCGGAACTGGTTCAAGTTTCACCACCTCACGGGACGACCTTTATAGCGTTGTCGACGACTAACGTCGTCGGCGACAGCCAGGGTGACGTAACAGTGACGTCAGTAACGTCACTGTGTGCAGCCAGCCACCTCTTGACGACGGTCGGCGACGGACAGGGTGACGTCACAGTGACGTCAGCCTGTTCACTGACCACTCACCCGTTGAGTGCCGACGACACCAGGTACTTGTGGTTGGTGTGCAGCAGGCCGTCGGTCAGGCAGACGATCCGAGCAGTGTGGCCCACCAGCATCATGTACGGGTTCACCTGGGAGCGTGCACACACGAGTCACACCACACACACAATGCGGGCATGTGCTCTGTCCCCTGACCATCTCACACATCAGGGATATCCACTCCATCCCCTGACCATCTCACATACCAAGGACATCTACCCCACCCCCTGACCCCGTCACACACCACGGACATCCACTCTATCCCCTGACCATCTCACACACCAGGGATATCCACTCCATCTCCTGACCATCTCACACACCAGGGACATCCACTCCATCCCCTGACCGTCTCACATACCAGGGACATTCACTCCATCCACTGACACCGTACACTCCTCTCTCAGGTGCAAGGGCGCTACATAACCAGTAGCAGTTGATGCGCCCTTAAGCCCAAATAATCAATCAATCTCCCAGGTGCAATATTTTCGATTAATTACGGTTACCGTGCACCATTGTATTCAGTCATTTTGCTGGAATTGTGCAATCCACCTATGTCTGCATTCAGTGATGCAGCAACCCATCCAGAGAACGCTGACGTGGACAGTCCAGTGACGTGACCCACCTCGAGAGCGCTGACGTGGACAGTCCAGTGACGTGACCCACCTCGAGAGCGCTGACGTGGACAGTCCAGTGACGTGACCCACCTCGAGAGCGCTGACGTGGACAGTCCAGTGACGTGACCCACCTCGAGAGCGCTGACGTGGACAGTCCAGTGACGTGACCCACCTCGAATGTTGACGTGGATAGTCCAGTGACGTGACCAATCTCGAGAGCGCTGACGTGGATAGTACAGTGACGTGACCAACCTCTGGTTGGTTGGTTATTGGTTTTGCGACACATCGACCGTTGAGTGATGTAGCGCCGCCAATCTCTCACGCCGATTGGTCGCGGGCGAAGAGTGGCGACAGGTGAGACTCGAACCCACAACCTTTCGATTGCGAGACGGCACCTACCCCTAGACTACCTGTCCCCACGTGACCCACCTCGAGGGTGCTCGGGTGCACGGTCCAGGTGATGATCTGGCCGTCGTCGCAGCCGGTGACGAGCGTCCTCTGGTCGGGCGTCAGGTAGACGCACGAGATGCGGTGGGTGGGCGGGTGCCGGCCCCACAGCACCACCGGCACGATCAGACTCGGCCCCAGACTCATCGCTGAGACCTGCTCGACCAGCACAAGCAGACCAGCTCGATACTGTGCTGCGATGCACTTGGTAAAAGCTAATGCGAGGCAGCCGCCTTCAGCACGCGTCACAGAAAAGCGGATATATGGGAGAGCAAGCAGTGCTTGCATGGCAGTCTCACGCTGAATATTTGGATAAAGTGTCATGTTATTAGTAGCAGATGAGGAACAGATAGTGGCTGATGGTCTTGATACAATGCAGCAGCCTATATGATGGATGGCAGGATTGACAAGTTAGCCAGGATTGCCCAAAGCAAGAACCAAAATGATCCAGGTCGAGCAGCTGGAGAAAATTAATAAAATACAGACAGGTATGGCTGTGGGCTTCAAAACTGCATGTGCACCTGGCGGTTTGCAAGCAGTTCTCTGGAGATGTCTAGAATGTAATTTGAACAGTGGCACAGTTGGAGGGAGGAGGGGGCAGAGGGGCACAGCATTCCATCAAAATTTGGACAGTGAGAGGTTCAAAGGTGGCTAAACGAAATCATGCCTTCACTGGGTTCAGTGAGAGTAATTTATGTGACTCCTCACGAGCCCAAATGTTTCAAGTCACCCCCCCCCCCCTCCAGGTCGAAAATTGAGCTTGTGGTAAATGGAAGCTCTTTCGTTTTGGGGGCTCTTTGACAGGTCCACTTAAACACCAAATACAAGACTGATTTAAGAATCATCACTGATATATCAAAAACATTGACTAGCCATCTGTCTTGAGTACCAAAAATGATGGCAAGTACATACCTTGCTGGAGATCTGGAGAATTCTTCAGGCTTTGGGCCACATGCCCTTCTTCATGCAGTCCAGGTAAATTGTGTTAAAACAAGGGAGATGCATTGATATGTTCTCTCCCAGTGTTCTTACACAAGGACTATGGGTGAAAACTGGAAGCAAATATTTTGGTGAGCCATTGTTTCATGATATATTACATCAGGAACTACAGTACCAAATTAATAATAGCCAATTTACAATGTTTGCCAATTTCTAACAAAATTTCATCTTTTCTAAACAACTTTGTTTTCTTGCATAGTAGGTTAGGTTAGGTTAGGTTATGTTATTTTTTCTTCAGTTTGAGCAATACTTGTTAAGTTATATTGTTCACATCCATGCCAATTTTTGTGTTGTATTTTGCCTCCTACCAGAAACCTATGCATGTGCAGAAGAAATGAGTGATTGCATCATGTTCACCACATTCATAAGCATTGCAGTGTAAAAAATAAATTCCAGAATTACTTTTTTTAAACTATATATTCACTGGTTTTATTGTGCAGGTATCATCAATGTGGGGGAGTGGTCACCCATACAGTTAGCATGTTATGTGAGGCCTTGTTTTTTCCTGATATATGAAATGATCCCAGCATTGGAAATGTTTACTCCTCCTTGGGCTTTGAAAAATGCAGGAACTATATTGATATTTGTATGTGTCAAGATAAGGCATGGTGGGGATGGTGAGTCACGTTCAAGAGACAATTTCATCCATGCCACATCTCTAGGATAGTTCAAGTTGAACCTGAATGTTGTGAGGTGCCTTTGAGAGTGCCCTCATGCTTTCAGGTGAAAAATACCATTCTGTAAAATACAGTAAAGTTATATGGAAATTCTGTATTGATTCACAATAAAAATTGCTTTAAAAAATTGTTTGTCAATCACATAAGTGAAATCACAATGCAAATCACAATGGAATCATATCATAGGTATCCATATATAAATGTCAAAGTTCATCTAGCTAATTATTGTACTACTGCTTACAATTAATCAGAAAGCTGCTGAATGAGCCCTAACCAAAGAACAATAGTGCAAATTAGCACAAACTTAGCATCTTGGTAAAGATCATCTATGTACAACTTTGCCAACTTCTGACTTCTATCACTTCCTTTTTCAGCTCTCAAATGATGCCACTTTGATGACCAGTTGGCACAGACTGGACCAGGACTGGGCTCAGACTGTAGCAGTGGTTGCTAAAACTGGTGAGTCTGCATGCTTGATGTCTGCAGTTTGGTGGTAGCTGGCTGAACATGTCCATCCCACTGCCCAGGTGTGCATGGCATAGATGGTGACCCAACAATTTTACCAGCCACACCACAGCCATTATATGACTGGCTCAAGGTCAGATGTCAGATGAACAGCAAAACAGTGTGGGTAGCACCATTAGCTGTGAATGTGCATAAAGTGTGTTGTGTACCACCAAATAAATAAACAGATGAACTACTGGTGGCAGACTTGGCACTCACATCTGGATCAGAGCTATTGCACATATGGTTCCTGCCTTCAGACTTGGATGCCCCTCCACTTAGTACCATGGGTGAGCCATGGTCATGAAGTCAGATTAAATGATTAAATTAGGTTAGTTTATTTTGTAATGCTGTATCATAGGGTAAATTTGGAGATCAAGGTAAAATTGGATTCTTCAGATTTGTGGGCAATACAATACTCTTTGACATCATTAAGATGACATGACCATTTAATTTCTGCACAAAAGATTTCAATTAAGTCAACTGCAGTTGATACAATTGATGGCATCATAGGCATGAAACAGAGGAAAGGTGCTGTGATGTTACTGGTATGTGATACTGGTATGTGATGTTACTGGAGTTAATGCTGCAAACATTTACATACTTTAATGGGATCAAACAGGCTGTGGCTTGTCCTGTTTGTGCCACAACAGTGTCAGACTGACCAGTACAGAGCTCAGACAGAGGTTTGTACAGTTTTCATCGTATAAGAAGGAAATTATGGATCTTGCAGTGGAGGAATTTCATTTTAAAAAACAAATACTGGCAGACCTTGGAACAATGTTAGCTCCGGTAGCTCAGTTGGTTAGAGTGCTGGCCTGCACTGGTCTTCCCTGTCCTGGAAACACAGGGTTTGAGTTGCTTTGCACGCTCACATTTCGCCCCCGCCAGGAGTGTCAGTTGGCAGCTGGCCTGATAAGGCTGGGGACGAGCTACCAGGTGGCCATGTTGGTGTATTGACGGCACGTTCAACTTTCGATAAAATTATGTCATTGAACAGGAATTCGTCAATCAGGTGGTGGGGCCAGGGTTCATGCAACAAGCTCTGCTTAGCAATAGAACCCAGGTTCCTAAAGCCACCCCAACAACAACTCAGACTAAATTGTTTTTTTTAAATGTGAGCAAGTAACCTCTCTGGGAACAACATGTTGTCCAGAAGATTATAAACTTACATTTTTGCCCTCAAGGGGAAACTTAATAAAAATATGAGATGCTAGAGCACAAAATAGCAAGGAACTTCCTGCATTGATCAAAGGCTATGGACACATGTTGTAACAAATATTTATCATCAGAAATGAATATGTAATTTAACCAGAAACATAAGGTTTGCAATGTCAAAGATCATTGAATCAAGTGTATGAAGTGCTGAACTTCTCTATCATGTCTATGACACACCAGGTATGTATAATCATATGGTTAGTTATCTAGTTAGTTATTTGAGTTTCAGGGCACTTTGACCAAACCATGATCATTTAGCACCTGATAATAATCATATGGGATTGACCATATTTCTAGAGTGAAGATTATGATCATGTATTTCTTTACCAACTGAAAAGTAACCATTTCCAGAGGAGATAAGTGGTCTGATCATCTTTTTCACATTGACACTGTATTAATAATAAAATTCCAAATAATCTAATTTCACCTTGATCTCCAATAATACCCCTTTTTCAAATGTTTGGGAAAGATTCAAGCCAATTTGAGAAAAAATCACAGTAGCTTAAGTTAGAGGCAACAATGTGTTGCAAGTTGGACACATTTAAAATAAAGAATACCATGGCTAATTGCTAAGATATAGCATTTATGATTTAAGTGCCATATGAATTACTATGTTTCTGTTACAATTACAACCATTAAGTCAAAATCCACATCATAGTGCACAAAATCCAACTGACTGCAATAACCTCAACAGTGTTACTCAACACACCTCAGCATAGTTCCAAGATGCTAAAATATGTTAAGTACCTGGGATGCATATCATTATTTTTGCCACTCATGAGGAAAGCAACATGTTGTCATTATCAGTTCACAATCTAGGCAGGTAGGCACTTGAACATACTTCTAATTTGCACTTATTACACATACATTAACAGCGCATTTAGCATGGCACAATGGTGTTTTTGTTTTGGTTCTTTAGTAAAATAATACACACGTTATGAGGACATTTGATGTTTACTATGCAAGCCTGACGTTACCTACCTCAATAGGTATCAGTCCAGACGTCTTACAAAATACTCAATATTTGTAATGGTATGCAATATTACAATTCACGATCAATAGTGGTACGGAAAATCCCAAAAACTGGCAAATTAAAGCGATTGAAAGCGATTTACACACATACCTACGATGATCATGAATGTTAGACGCGATCATGTTCAAGGCCCTAAGTATAATCATCACGATCATTACGGTCACGAGTCATGACGTTTACCGAGCGTCAGCTGACCTGTAACGCGATTGCATCCTTACTTGATTCCTTGAACTGCGCGACAGCGACAAAATTGGAAATATTATATCATCCACAGCTCACAACCACCAAAGATTAGAGTACACAACTACCAGACAATCAAACTTCAGGGTTCATACCTCCAACGATCACAACCTTCAAAACCATCCTCAAATGCAGCATTCACTCCTTTCGTAGCCTCGCATGATCATAATGTCCCCAAAATATCTGAATCCGCCTTAGTCCTGCAGAGATGCTGCGAAACTCACTTCTTTTTCATAGATATATTTACTAAATTCCGTCTAGAGGTGTTGGTGAGTCAGCTGTCCAGCTAAAAAGGTCACTATGGATGACGCGGTACAGTTATAAATGGCGCACCTGCATGCTTAGTGTGGTGATCCCTGGCTGTATCCTTGCGGGTAGGTGTATACATAGGTGGGTAGTTAGTTTGCGCATTTTATAATTTAGATGCACCTTGTGTTATGTACTATGCTGATATTGCGTATCACACCTACTTTTCTTCCTTAAATGTTTATGAGACGGAGAAATTGGCATCAAAATACAATGCCCCGTTCATTTTTCGTGGAGTACTACATGTTGGGGTAGTGGGTGAATACCTAACTACCTCATACCTTATAACTGTTGGACTTGGACAACTTGGAAAAAATGTTTCAGTATGATGTGAAGAACATGGGCAAGATATTACATTGTTGGATAAAAGTCATGTCTGCTTGCAACATTGTGATTGTACCTATAGACATAAAGACATAAAATATTAGTGCAAATGTGAGCCACAAGTGCCCTTCTTGGTTGCACTCTACACTGAACCAGTTGCCTACCAAATCTGTCAATCAGCCCTCCCTGTAATACTGAAAAGCAAGCCCTCTATTCTTATAATGATTGTCTATGCTGTTTTTAAAGATGTTCAATATGCTGCTACTGACAATGTTTTCTGGCACCTGGTTCCAGTGTTCTACCACCCTGTTGGTGAAGAAAGTCTGCCTTAACCTTGTTCTGCTGTGGTTAACTTTAATTTTGAATTTATGACCTCTAATTGCATCATTTCTGTTCAATTCAAACATTTCCCAAAGATATCCCCTCTCCAGACCATGTACAAATTTAAAGATCTCGATCAGATCTCTCAGCCTTCTATATCTAAGTGAAAACATTCAATTTCTTCAATCTTTCCTCATATGCCAGGTTGCTTATGCCATTAACCATTCTTGTAGCCCTCTTTTGTACTCTCTAAAAGCCAACAATCTTTTTCGTAGCTAGGAGACCAAGCTTGGATGCAGTATTCCAAATGTGGCCTGACATATGCACAGTAAAGCTTCCTGATCACTTCCTCACTTGTGTATGATACATTCTTATTTATTGCCCCAAGCATTCTCAGTGCCTTCTTCCTGGCTTCCTTGGTCTGTTCTAATGCCCCCAATTTTGTGTTTAGAATAACACCTAAATCCTTCTCCTGTTGAGTCACTGATAGCACTTGGCCACCCATCAAGTATGGAGCCTTCATATGGTGCCTACATGCATGATTTTGCACTTATCAAAATTTAATTTAATTTGCCATTCTTCGGACCACTTCACAAGTTCATCTAAGTCTTTTTGCAGTGAGATATGCTCATCTTGACCTGTTATTGCCCTAAAGACTTTCAAATCATCTGCAAACTTCAAAACTTTACTGCTTAGGCCACTTTCAATGTTATTTACAAATATAATGAACAGTAGTGGCCCCAGTACTGACCTCTGTGGGACTCCACTAAGAATATTTTGTCATGATGACTTTGTACCATTCAGCATCACTCTTTGCTGTCTATTTGAAAGCCACAACTCTATCCATTTTAAGATGCTACCTGCAATACCATGGGACTGAAGCTGTATCATTAACCATTATGGGGTACCTTGTCAAAGGCCTTACTAAAGTCAAGATATGCTACATCAACCTGATATCCATGATCAAATTGTTCTGTGGCAAAGTTCAAAGAGTCCAAGAGATTTGTGAGACCCAATTGTCCTTTTCTAAACCCATGTTGAATATCTTGAGTCAATCTGCTACCTTCCAGATAACTCACTATTCTATCCTTGATAATTGATTTGAGTACCTTTTAAGTTTTCAGTTTAAGGTATTTTCGATTTTCTTTGAATTTCTTTTTTTTTAATCCAGTGTTTATGAATGTGCTAAACATTATATAACTACTTATTTCCTCTGCAAATTCATACTTCTTCAGTTGGAAGGTAACATGTCTATTATCATGCTTCAGGTGGTAAAAAAATATGTTTTACACACATTTGCAATTGGCACAGGTTGTTTTGCTCACAACCTGAAAAGTGAGCACTTGCACAAATAGTGGTCCAATCATCTTAGTCACATTCATGAACATTGTATTGGGAATATAAATTATAAATATTCATAAAGCACCTTAAGGCACAAATTTATAGAATATCACCTAAAAGGGGTTTGGAGATGGGTAATACGTCATAAAGAGTAATGTTAAGAATACAGAAAAAGATGTGGCATGACCTTACCTAACTGAGTCTAACCTGTTCAAAAATTATAATTATGTTTTCAATTGAAAACTGCCAACCAATTTTTTCTGTGAAAGAAATTTTAAGTAAATTTTTTATCACTGATGTTTTTTTTGTAATGTGATGTTTATGAACATGATTCAGAGGAAGTGACCACTCATTTTCATTGCTCATGCTTAATTTTCAATTTAAATGGTGAAGTCATATGTCAGTACAGTGTGATTGCATCATGGGTATGGCACTGGGGCTTTGATTGGCTAAAGCCACAAGCAGTTCACTCAACATAACATGATGGTTGAAGTAGCTTATCCTAGCCCAACCTAGCCAAGCCTACCCTAACCTAATATAATATAAGGTACTTTAATATAAAGTAACATACACTAATACCAACTAATATAGTGTAATCTAAAGACAGCCATACTGTATATCATGATGTTATCTGTATGTCATAATCTGATAGGTGCTGCTTGTGCAGTTTCCATTGGCATTCTTGTGGAATAGTAGTGGTACATGATCTATGTGATAAAGAGGCAGAAACTAAGCATTTTTTCATGTGAAGAAGTGTTGAATCATGGAGTGTTGAATGTCCTTTTCATCACTTCTGAGAAGCACCAGGTGAGGACTGGATAAATTATAGCACACAAAAGCAGCAGTGCATGGATGGTGCATTATATAAATTATAGCTATGATAAACAGAGGTAAGCATAAGTGGCAAAAACCAGTGGTCGCATCTTCTGAATCATATTAATGAACATTATATTCCAAAAGAAAATTGCATTTGCAATTTCCATTGTTTCTGATGTGAGAAACACACAAATGTTTGATAGTACACACATACACACATAGTAGCATTGTAGGGGGATATGTTTGAACTGGCCCATTGTCCTTGCATGTTTTTGACTGATGCTTTATATGTCCTTATAATACAAATGTCCAATGAGGATGTTTTGTATGCTCTAATCCCAATCCTTCTACTTCAGATGAAGGCTGTCCAAGTTCCCTTTTTTATCCAGTATTTCACTTTTTGTTTCAATCTGTCCTGCCCAGCTCTTGAAAGTAACATCTTCCTTTCAGCTTCAAGAAGAGAACCAGTTCAGTGCAGCATATTCAAGATGAGTTCACCAGCAAATGCAAATGCTGTTGAGTCATCAGCAGAGCCAAGACCTACTCTTCTTCCAGAGCGCTGTGTTGACAACAGGAATAAGAATATCAGGAAAGAGAAATGGAAAGAATTACGGCTGAAAAAGAACAAGGTTTGGTTTATTTTTGCTTGTGTGTACATTATGCACATCTCCATGATGTAGTTGTGAAACAGATGTGAAGTGCATTGCTTTTACCAAATTATCTCTGAAGGGCAACCATATTATAAAAGTTGTGTCATGTTTGCCTTGCTACCGCAGCCTTCCGATACAATGAACTAGTGCGTTTTTTTGCGGACCACATTGAGTGTAAACAGTAAGTGCTCAGTGTGCATCAATGTCATGTGAATACGAGTGTGCACTTGCACTGCTGACTCGTCAGTGGCCTGAGTGTATGTCTTGAAGACGACGTTGTCGGATGTGCGCACACCAGACCGAAGACTACCACAGTGCATGCGTGCTGGCCGCGGTGCACGAGGCTGACACAGCGGCGACCGTGCTGGCAGGAGAAGCGCGAGGCGCGCAAGAAGCGGCAGGCGGTGCGGCGCGAGCTGGGCAGCGCGGCGCCGCCGACGCTGCAGCCGCACACGATCGAGACGCTGCGGCTGCCCGACGCGACCACCGTGCAGCAGGACGATCTGGAGACGCAGCAGGCTGACCGTCTGGACGAGTTCGCCGGCTACTTCGGCCGCCAGACGGAGCCGCGCGTCCTGCTCACGGCTGGGAACTTTCCATCGGCGGTCAGTGTCTGTCCTGCTCACGGCTGGGGACTTTCCGTCGGCGGTCAGTGTCTGTCCTGCTCACGGCTGGGGACTTTCCGTCGGCGGTCAGTGTCTGTCCTGCTCACGGCTGGGGACTTTCCGTCGGCGGTCAGTGTCTGTCCTGCTCACGGCTGGGGACTTTCCGTCGGCGGTCAGTGTCTGTCCTGCTCACGGCTGGGGACTTTCCGTCGGCGGTCAGTGTCTGTCCTGCTCACGGCTGGGGACTTTCCGTCGGCGGTCAGTGTCTGTCCTGCTCACGGCTGGGGACTTCCCGTCGGCGGTCAGTGTCCGTCCTGTTCATGGTTGGTGTTCAGTGTCCATCTTGTCCATGGTTGGTGGTCAGTGTCTGTCCTGTCCATGGTTAGTGGTCAGTGTCTGTCCTGTCCACGGTTCGTGGTCAGTGTCCATCCTGTCCCTGGTTGGTGGTCAGTGTCCGTCCTGTCCACAGTTGGTGGGCAGTGTCCATCCTGTCCCTGGTTGGTGGTCAGTGTCCGTCCTGTCCACGGTTGGTGGTCATTGTCCGTCCTGTCCCTGGTTGGTGGTCAGTGTCCGTCCTGTCCATGGTTGGTGGTCAGTATCCGTCCTGTCCATGGTTGGTGGGCAGTGTCCATCCTGTCCCTGGTTGGTGGTCAGTGTCCGTCCTGTCCACGGTTGGTGGTCAGTGTCCGTCCTGTCCCTGGTTGGTGGTCAGTGTCCGTCCTGTCCATGGTTGGTGGTCAGTGTCCGTCCTGTCCATGGTTGGTGGTCAGTGTCCGTCCTGTCCATGGTTGGTGGTCAGTGTCCATCCCATGGTTGGTGGTCAGTGTCCATCCTGTCCATGGTTGGTGGTCAGTGTCCGTCCTGTCCATGGTTGGTGGTCAGTGTCCGTCCTGTCCATGGTTGGTGGTCAGTGTCCGTCCTGTCCATGGTTGGTGGTCAGTGTCCGTCCTGTCCCTGGTTGGTGGTCAGTGTCCGTCCTGTCCATGGTTGGTGGTCAGTGTCCGTCCTGTCCATGGTTGGTGGTCAGTGTCCGTCCTGTCCATGGTTGGTGGTCAGTGTCCGTCCTGTCCATGGTTGGTGGTCAGTGTCCGTCCTGTCCATGGTTGGTGGTCAGTGTCCGTCCTGTCCACGGTTGGTGGTCAGTGTCCGTCCTGTCCATGGTTGGTGGTCAGTGTCCGTCCTGTCCACGGTTGGTGGTCAGTGTCCGTCCTGTCCATGGTTGGTGGTCAGTGTCCGTCCTGTCCACGGTTGGTGGTCAGTGTCCGTCCTGTCCATGGTTGGTGGTCAGTGTCCGTCCTGTCCATGGTTGGTGGTCAGTGTCCGTCCTGTCCATGGTTGGTGGTCAGTGTCCGTCCTGTCCCTGGTTGGTGGTCAGTGTCCGTCCTGTCCATGGTTGGTGGTCAGTGTCCGTCCTGTCCATGGTTGGTGGTCAGTGTCCGTCCTGTCCATGGTTGGTGGTCAGTGTCCGTCCTGTCCATGGTTGGTGGTCAGTGTCCGTCCTGTCCACGGTTGGTGGTCAGTGTCCGTCCTGTCCCTGGTTGGTGGTCAGTGTCCGTCCTGTCCATGGTTGGTGGTCAGTGTCCGTCCTGTCCACGGTTGGTGGGCAGTGTCCGTCCTTCCCTGGTTGGTGGGCAGTGTCCGTCCTGTCCACGGTTGGTGGTCAGTGTCCGTCCTGTCCACGGTTGGTGGTCAGTGTCCGTCCTGTCCATGGTTGGTGGTCAGTGTCCGTCCTGTCCATGGTTGGTGGTCAGTGTCCGTCCTGTCCACGGTTGGTGGGCAGTGTCCGTCCTGTCCACGGTTGGTGGTCAGTGTCCGTCCTGTCCATGGTTGGTGGTCAGTGTCCGTCCTGTCCATGGTTGGTGGTCAGTGTCCGTCCTGTCCATGGTTGGTGGTCAGTGTCCGTCCTGTCCATGGTTGGTGGTCAGTGTCCGTCCTGTCCACGGTTGGTGGGCAGTGTCCGTCCTGTCCATGGTTGGTGGTCAGTGTCCGTCCTGTCCATGGTTGGTGGTCAGTGTCCGTCCTGTCCATGGTTGGTGGTCAGTGTCCGTCCTGTCCATGGTTGGTGGTCAGTGTCCGTCCTGTCCACGGTTGGTGGCAGTGTCCGTCCTGTCCATGGTTGGTGGTCAGTGTCCGTCCTGTCCATGGTTGGTGGTCAGTGTCCGTCCTGTCCATGGTTGGTGGTCAGTGTCCGTCCTGTCCACGGTTGGTGGGCAGTGTCCATCCTGTCCACGGTTGGTGGTCAGTGTCCGTCCTGTCCATGGTTGGTGGTCAGTGTCCGTCCTGTCCCTGGTTGGTGGTCAGTGTCCGTCCTGTCCACGGTTGGTGGTCAGTGTCCGTCCTGTCCACGGTTGGTGGTCATTGTCCGTCCTGTCCACGGTTGGTGGGCAGTGTCCGTCCTGTCCATGGTTGGTGGTCAGTGTCCGTCCTGTCCATGGTTGGTGGTCAGTGTCCGTCCTGTCCACGGTTGGTGGGCAGTGTCCGTCCTGTCCACGGTTGGTGGGTTGGTGGCAGTGTCCGTCCTGTCCACGGTTGGTGGTCAGTGTCCGTCCTGTCCCTGGTTGGTGGTCAGTGTCCGTCCTGTCCATGGTTGGTGGTCAGTGTCCGTCCTGTCCATGGTTGGTGGTCAGTGTCCGTCCTGTCCCTGGTTGGTGGTCAGTGTCCGTCCTGTCCATGGTTGGTGGTCAGTGTCCGTCCTGTCCACGGTTGGTGGGCAGTGTCCGTCCTGTCCACGGTTGGTGGTCAGTGTCCGTCCTGTCCACGGTTGGTGGTCAGTGTCCGTCCTGTCCACGGTTGGTGGGCAGTGTCCGTCCTGTCCCTGGTTGGTGGTCAGTGTCCGTCCTGTCCACGGTTGGTGGGCAGTGTCCGTCCTGTCCATGGTTGGTGGTCAGTGTCCGTCCTGTCCACGGTTGGTGGGCAGTGTCCGTCCTGTCCACGGTCACGAGAATGTGCGTGACACGACTTACGTACGTAAATGCCCACCCTGATAGCTCCGTTGTTTATAACACCGACATGCATTGATCTCCCCTGTCCTGACAAGAGAGGATTAGATTGGCTTCACGCGCTCGCATAGCCCCCGGCTATGCGGGTCAGCTAGCAACCGACACCCTAAGGCTGTGCATGGGGCAGCGAGGCGGCAGTGCCAGTGAATTTGCGGCACGTTAAACTCGCGGGCAAAATTCTGCCATTGAGGTTTAATTTCCAGGTTGGGTGATGGGTTCAAGGCTCAGGTGACAGCCTGTGCATCATATGGAACCTGGTCCATAAAGTGGCATCACGATCCATTCAAGATTTTCAATGGAGATTGCCTCGCGATTTGCGTGAATTGGGATGCCATGCAGTTGCAATAACACTGCGCATAAATTTGCATGTTCGTGGTTGCTTGCCCCTCAACAATACTTAGTGATATTTCAGCCGAATTTCGGCGGTTCAATGGCATAGTTTGCCTATTATGGTGTTTTTATACAACATTTCGAGATTCCACGTTTTCGTTCGGCGCGTACGACCATCTGATGCTTTTTACGGGGCAGAAAAGTAGTCAGGATACTGCTACTCATGCACTCATCATTGTTCCAAATTATTTTTATAAACATAATGCACCACGATATGCAAACGTAATAGCGTCACGTTTGTAACTGAGCATGATATAGATCGTTCTCTAGTGCACAGCTGACTAGCACAGGTAACATATAAATCATACAAAAATTGTGTTCTGTTAGAGGTGTATGTTGTCCGGTTCTGAACATCCACAACATTTTTTTTTTCAATTGTGCCCTTCACCGACTAGAAGTACAAGCTGTGTGTTTCGCCGTTTGTCTCGCAGCCAAGCACGTAAATGGCTCACCATGGTTCAGCTTCGCTGTGCATTGCGCATGTGGTACATATGCTTCCTTCTTACCTCCATTATCATTTCATCTTTGTGCGCGCCCCCCCCCCTCCCCTCCACCGACTGATCCAACTAACTGGCAACCGGACCGGCAGAAAACCCGTGACTTTATGAAGGAGCTGGCGATGGTGATCCCCAACTCGGAGGTGCGCCTGCGCAACTTCAGCTCCGTCAAGCGTACGGCAGCGACGGCGGCGTCGCGCGGCTTCACCGACCTGCTGGTCTTCAACGAGGACAAGAGCAAGAAGGTGGCGGCCAACGGACTGCTGCACGTGCACCTGCCCGACGGCCCGTCGGCCCACTACCGGCTCAGCAGTGTCAAGCTCAGTGCCCAGATGAAGGTACGCTGTGACGGACGAGGTGTACTTTGGGTTGTCCGTGCGTTGTCAAGTTGGGGAGGGTGTAGTTAAATATAGCGTGCTGAGGTGAAAGACGACGTATCCTGTTAGTTAGTTATTTGAGTTTAAGGGCGCTTCGACCAAAACGTGATCATTTAGCGCCCATCGGCGTATCCTGTATTGCCTGCAATCTGATAAATTGGAAGTTCACGGTATCGCAGAAATGGTGAAGTTGAAGTTGTTTGGTATTTGGCCAACCTCCAGGAGTGCGTAACTGGCCGAGCTTCGCAGTCGTTCCCAACTCAGGTGCACACAACTTGCATCAGTGTGTGAGCGTGCGCGCATATTCGCAACACCTTCACGAAGTTATGCGTGCGTGTGAATGTAATTCCGTGAGTTTGTGTTCGTGCGGATGTGCGCGTGGTTTTCATCCCCATGCATTAAAAATTGCACTCATTTTTGTATGTTCATGCCACAGGCTGACATGATGTGCCAGTGTTCGGTGTTGTGCTGGTAGTTTGGTACTCAGTTGTCGAGAGATGTGACAGTGTTCGGCGTTGTGTTGGTGGTTTGGCACTCAGTTGTGGAGACCTGTGGCAGTGTTCGGCCTTGTGTTCGCGATTTGGCACTCATTTGTGGAGAACTATGGCGGTGTTCGGTGTTGTATTAGCAGTTTGGTACTCAGTTGCGGAGACCTATGGCAGTGTTCGGTGTTGTGTTGGCGGTTTGGCACTCAGTTGTGGAGACCTATGGCAGTGTTCGGTGTTGTATTAGCAGTTCGGTACTCAGTTGCGGAGACCTATGGCAGTTTTGGTACTCAGTTGTCGAGACATGTGGCAGTATTTGGGACTCAGTTGTCGGGACATGAGGCAGTGTTCATTGTTCTATTGGTAATTTGATACTCAGTTATTGAGACATGTGGCCGTGAGCAGTGTTGTATTGGAAGCTTGGTACTCAGTTGTAAAGACCTGTGACAGTGTTTTTTTAATCGGTTGTCAGAACCTCTGGTCATGTTTGGTACTCAGTTGTATATATACCTGTGACAGTGTTTGGTACTCAACTGTCGAACATCTGGTCGTGTTTGGTACTCAGTTGTAGGTACACCTGTGACAGTGTTATTCAGTTGCAAACCTCTGGTTGGTAATCTTGATCTACTCAGTTGTCAGAACCTCTGGTCGTGTTTGGTACTCAGTTGTATATATACCTGTGACAGTGTTTATTACTCAGTTGTCAGAACCTCTGGTCGTGTTTGGTACTCAGTTGTATATATACCTGTGACAGTGTTTATTACTCAGTTGTCAGAACCTCTGGTCGTGTTTGGTACTCAGTTGTATATATACCTGTGACAGTGTTTGGTACTTAGTTGTCAGAACCTCTGGTCGTGTTTGGTACTCAGTTGTATATATACCTGTGACAGTGTTTGGTACTCAGTTGTCAGAACCTCTGGTCGTGTTTGGTACTCAGTTGTTGGGACATGAGGCCGTGTTTCGCAGAGGCTGAAGGAGTTCACCAGCCATCGGCCCGAGGTGGTGCTCAACAACTTCACCACCATGCTGGGCCACAGGGTGGGCCGCATGCTGGCCTCCATCTTCCACTACGACCCGCAATTCAAGGGTCGTCGGGTGATGACGCTGCACAACCAGCGTGACTACATCTTCTTCCGCCACCACAGGTGCGGCTCCCGCCCGGCCAGCCAGGGTCGACTCCACATTCCACTCGCATCATCTCGATAAAATCATATCACCGTACTGTAAAAATGCAGATGAACTCGTACACGTTCCATCGGCGCAAGCGGCAGAAAGCTTCTAGTCGCTCAAGCAATCTATCAGCAGCTGGCTCGACTGCGGCGGGATTCCCGTGGCGATCCGCTATAGAATATAGTGCAACACCATGCAATCAACAGAAAGCTTGCGAGTGCTACGTTGCATCGGCGGTTCCAGCCGATCAGCTTTAAGTTAACATACAGTAGAAAATCAATTGGGCACAGTTACCTCCAAGTTTAATATGAAAACATCGGATCTAAGTAAGTTTTGGGTAAAAAGGATGTTTTTCGGATGGAATGTTTCCAGTTCTCTACAAATCGTAAGTAAAGGTAAATTTTGTTCCAAATCAGGCAATCTTGAAGATGCCAGGTGCATGACCACGTCTCCCCTCCACGGTCTCCACACCTTCCCACACCACTGCCTGCCCTATAGTCATGTGGACCAACCCACCTTAGGTGTGCTTTTGCTTTTTCACTATTTGTCCCGGTACCTTGGGTGTGTCCCTGCAATCCATACAAAGAGTATCCTCACGCCATAAGTACGTCCCTGCAAAGGCGCTGTATGCACGCGTGTGTACACCACGTGTGTGGTGTATTTGTGGCAGTACCCTACATTATGTCCGGTGCGTGTTTTTGGTGTCCGATGTACAGTGCGGTATTTGTTTTCTGTGCTTTCCGTACCGCAGCCCCGTGTACGCCGTCTCCTGCCAATGTCCGACTGCAAGCTTGGCAATGGCACGCAGTGCTCTAGTGTAAAGTAGCAAGTGTCCTACACAGGAATGGTGTTAAGTTTGCGTCGAGCAGCGGGCTGGGTGCCCAGGCCCACGGGACGTCCGTCCGTGTCCGAGGTAATGGGTAGCCGTGTCTGTAGTGTGACTGGCGTCCATTTGTGCCCCCATAGTGTCCGTCCGTGTCCGTGGTAATGGGTGGCCGTGTCTGTAGTATGGCCGGCGCCCATCTGTGCCAGTCCTGTGGGCGACGGGCGCCCACCTGTGCCAGTCCTGTGGGCGACGGGCGCCCACCTGTGCCAGTCCTGTGGGTGACGGGCGCCCACCTGTGCCAGTCCTGTGCGTGACGGGCGCCCACCTGTGCCAGTCCTGTGGGCGACGGGCGCCCACCTGTGCCAGTCCTGTGCGTGACGGGCGCCCACCTGCGCCAGTCCTGTGCGTGACCCCCCTGTGGGCGACGGGCGCCCACCTGTGCCAGTCCTGTGGGCGACGGGCGCCCACCTGTGCCAGTCCTGTGCGTGACGGGCGAGTGATGGTGTCGGCAGCCGCACCATGCTCACGTGGCGGCGTGGCGCGCGTTACAGGTACGAGTTCAAGAGCGGCCAGAAGGCGGCGCTGCGCGAGCTCGGGCCGCGCTTCACGCTCAAGCTGCGCTCGCTGCAGAAGGGCACGTTCGACTCCAAGTGCGGCGAGTACGAGTGGATCCGCAAGCGTCACGAGATGGAGGCCAGCCGCCGCAAGTTCCACCTGTGAGAGCGACACTGGCGCCGTTCGGTATGGTCCGGTCTCGTCGCCGGCCCCGTGAAATCAGTGCGGACCGTGAGTTCATCGCGTGTATTTGATCTCGCGATCGCTGTCGGGGTCGGTGTTGACGGCGAAACCCGCGGATTTGTCGGCGAATTGAACTGCGATCGCACTGCTGCCGGTTGTCGTTCGTTGCTATTTTCGTGGTGTTTGAGAACCGTGGATAATGGGGTGTGTGAGCAGCCGGTCGCCTCTAGGTCCACCACTTCAACAGCCTGGACCATAGGAAGATGACGATGGCAGTATTTTTAATATACGTTAAAAATATGTGTCTTGGCTAATTGCCATGCCGCTGTGAACCATTCCGGTTGTTTTTTGCTGCGACCAGTTGGGCTGTGACTTTTGGTGGCCACTTTTGGATACGTTGGCCGACCATGTCACTCGAGATTCACATCTTTGGTAGTCATTCGCACCCGCACGCATCGACTCGCCTTCCTGAAGCAACGGGAAGACCACCACTGTCTCGTGGACGCGAGCGCAGCGAGCTACTTCACCTTCACACGGGGCCCGGTTCTCGTCGTCTTCTTAGCCTGTTTTTGTTTTTCCTTGCACACGTGCAGGCGCGCGCGAAGCGTGTCAACACATCGGCAGGCGGTCAGGTGGCTGGCCAGGGTCGGACTGGCCGGAAACAGCCAGAACAGACGGTGCATGTGGCACACCTGCGTCACCCAGCGTCCCATCAGGGCGTACAGATGCTCGGAGAAATGCAGCTGGCCCACGGCTTGCATGAAGGTCGGCTCGGGCGTCTGCACCAGCGGCACTCCCTGCAACGGCGACACTGTCAGGCTCGGGCGTCTACACCGGGGACACTCCCAACAAAGGCAACACTCGGTCAGGCTCGGCTGCCTACACCAGCGGCACTCCCTGCAACGGCGACACTGTCAGGCTCGGGCGTCTACACCGGGGACACTCCCAACAAAGGCAACACTCGGTCAGGCTCTGGCGTCTGCACCAGCGGCACTCCCTACAACGGCGACACTGTCAGGCTCTGGCGTCTACACCGGGGACACTCCCAACAAAGCCAACACTCGGTCAGGCTCGGGTGCCTACACCAGCGGCACTCCATACAACGGCAACACTCGGTTAGCAGCGTCCACAGGTGAAGACGACAGAGTGGTGGTTCTCCGTGACCTGCGCCTATTCTCGAAATTTAGCTTGAATATTGTGTTCTGTCCCATGTTCCCTTGTACGGACACTTCAGGCCAATGAAGTGTGGTTTAATTCCCAGATCTGGAAGGGTTCCAATTCGTTTGCCCGTGCTCCTTCCATCTTCCCGTAACATTTCAAGCTGTCACAGGTCCTGTCCAGTGCATTTTCCTTGATCAGTTTTATTGTCGGCCTCGCCATTTTCGTCTAAACTCCGCTGGTGGTTGTCTATGACATGAAAAATCGTGGCATCGTTTAGTAGTCGTCGCGTACAATAGCCCTACCTGTAAGAGCTCCATCTGCTGGAAGAGGTTCATCTGTTGGGTGTAGCCCTCTTCACTTTCGTTATAGAACCGGACAAAACAGTCACTGCCGTAGGTGAATACTTCGATCCCCTGAAACAGAGTCCAAACCGCCTATCGTCTCAATCTCCGCACGTCGTCCGCGAAGATCCTCCACGACATGGCGAGTCTGGACATGGTTGCCGAAGATATATATGGCAGCGCCTGGATACGAACCCCGAACAACACTTTCTCTCAGTCAAATATCCCTCCCGTGACGTAACGGCTTGCCGGCAAGAGCACATACGAAACCCTGCTAAAATGATTGGAAGGCAATCACAGATAGTGTAGCTAGATTCGATCTAGTTTACTTCCATCGTTCGCTAGGAGTGAAAACCGTTGTCACCCGAGCATGGATGGCGAACCCCTAGACTGGAAACTCCGCGTCGGCACCTTTCATCTGCGCGTATTAGCGGCACCAACCTACCACCTAGCGGAGAGTAAGTAAAAACACGGTAACTCGGCCAGTTTTATGCTGTGAGCCTATAGGGGTCCGGAGCACGCATTTCGTATTGTCATTCTTTCTCCAATGGATTCAGCCACCCTAGGAGGATTGCATCTGCCTTTTATGATACAGAATTGATCAAGGAACCTTACCGTTCCTTCCTTATTGATTTATTACGCTCCGTCCCGAAGTTGTGATGCGAAGTAAAGGCTGCGAGGGAGCCCATTTTTCCGAAGGGGTCGCCCCACCGATGTTGATTTCTCAAAATGATCGGAGGGGACAAAGTACATGAAGACAAAATGAATAGGGGAGTGAGGAGGTCACATTCCATATGCTCTCATGTTAGAAGTTTTAATTATTGTGAGTGGGGGGAAGCAAGCCTAAAAGAGACGGTTTCACCCACAAAGATAAGAATGGGCGGTTCTGCTTTCGCCCCCATCCTCCTTGCTCTCTAGATATGCGGCTGATATTTTCCGGTGGAGTGGTTTATGCAACTGAATAGGAGAGTACAGATTTTGGCGTGCCCACCAATCCGCAAAGGATTAAGCGGAAGTTCCATGGAGGGTACAAGCCCCCTCCCCCTCACCATGCCACTGACAGATTTACGATTTTGCCAAGGAGGCGTCATTTCTCCAGCGGGGCGGCTCTTCGTCCAGAGTATTCGGACGGGGTACACTCCGGTCTCCCAGAGGGGCACCATTTCTTTTTTTCCGAGGATGTTTTTTGCCGAAAAAAATATCGGCGTGCGTTCGTACTCCCAAGGGACTGCCATTCCCAGGTCGAGGAGCGCGTTGCGCTGTAAAAAAATTCGAGGGATGGGTACACTGGACCCTCCAAGAGAGGCTTCCCTTGGGTCATAAGAGGCGTCACTTTCGCTTCCTCCCATTGGATCAGCCCTTGCAAAGTACCCTAGCTTGCAACGCCACCACCTCTCGCTGATTCGTTACCACTTGCCAATCGCTCGACTCAGGGGTGTTGTTTGATATACCTTTGAGGGGGAACCGCCATATCAATGTTTGCTTAACCCACCCCCGCAATTATTTCAACTTCTAACACGGGATCCAATAGAATGTGCCCCCCGTTCAGTTAGTTTTGGTCTGCCCATTGCCTTCACGTACTTTGCCCCGTCCAATCATTTCAAGATCAAGGTAATGATATAGAGATGAGAAATATGGATCACCAAAATATCGACACCGGTGGGCCCTGGGGCCAGTTATGCTCCTCACAGATTTCTCCACTTCGCACCACGGCTTCTTCGGAACTGAGTGTAAAAAATCAATAACGAGAGAACGGTAAGGTTCCTTGATCAATTCTGTATCATAAAAGGCTGATGCGTTCCTTCTGGGATGGCTAAATCAATTGAAAAAGCCAATACGAAATACGTACCCTGAACTCCCACAGGCGCACGACCTAAAACCGGCCGCGTTTCCGTGTTTTTACTTACCGTCCGCTAGGTGGGCGGATACGCAAACAGCTGTTGGTTTCCAATCCAGGCGTACATGATCCATGACCCGAGCCCCGCCTCCTCAAATCGTACTCACAGATAATTGACCTCCATGGACGAAAGCGTCTCGTGCCGGCTGGTAGCCGCAGGTCGTCCACACCATTTTCACAACGCGCGATACAGCACGTTCACGGCAACTGATAACACAGTCACTGCCGGGTGACTGAGACTGTGTATACCTTTTCGAAGTCTTTGACGGTTTCCTTCTGCTGACACCCTCCGATATCTCCGTGTGAAGCAGATACGTGGCATACTTCCTTCACGGAGTCTATCTGAGCTGCAACGCGAAGCTCCACGCCCAGTCTGCGTATGAAAACAGCGTAGTGGCGTCGCCCAACGCTCGCCCACGAGTCCTGCATAGCCTCCAGTAGCCACAGCACGACGATAAACAATATCCGATAGAACTGGTATACGCAAATGACGATTAGGATCAGAAGGAACAAGCTAGTCAGTAGCCTCAGCGCAGTCTGGGAGCGACCACGGCCCCTACGCCCATCTTGATATAGTCTCCGCTTCACAATCGGATCCTTGTCAGACATGTCTTTATTAGATAGCAAAGTCGCCAGATATTACTTGGGAAAATCTAAAGCGTTAAAAAAGCTAGGGATGTGGCGAAGGTCGTTTGCTAGCATGTTCACTTGAGGACTTTTTAACGGGAATTTTGTGGTATCCCCTGCCACAAATATAGCCCACAAACTCCGCTCTAAGAATCGAGCATCACTGCCGAACTTATTTTTTAGGTATAAAGTTGGATTGCCCACATAATTGGCCACGAATAGCAGGAAGAATGCCACATTTGTATTTTCGCATTTTATTATTTATTTCCTCGCGACCATCTCACACGTCATCCACCAGCTAGTAATTTAGTAAAACAAGAGTCAATAAACTATCGAAAAACGTCATGCAGAGGGTACCAATAATTATGGGTAGAAGCAGGCCAACGATTAGAAAATCGGTCACTTCAGTACGCTGACGATACTGACGCCGACCTCTAGCGGACAACATTGGACGGCGCACATGGTGTCAAGAACGCGAACGAGTCTCCGGATTATATACGCGACAACAAGAAACAAAAAACAACTTCTGGCAAACAACCAACAACCTCGCTTCCTGCGAGGGTAGGAAGCTCCCTCCCCTCCCATACGGCTACACTTCATCGGTGCAGCAGCTAATGGTCGGATCGAACAGCGGCTCAGTATTCGAGCGATGTCAGCTTAGGGCCAGAGAGAGGGTCACCTGATTGGTGGCGCAACACCAGCCGACAACGGAGCAATCATTGGTCAAGGGACAAGGCGAACGTCATCCAGGGGGTGGAGCGGTCATCAACCAAGGGGCGGGGCGAGCATCAGCCGGGGGCGGCGCGAGCGTCTGTCAGCCTTCGACCACGCCCTGCGCCATGGCCTCTGGCAGAGGCGGCTGCTCGGTGGCCTCGGGCAGCACCACCTCGCCCAGCTTCTGCGCCAGCTTCTGCACGGCCTCGTCCAGCTTGTCGGTGGTGGTGACCTCGCGGCAGCCGGTCTCGGCGCGCTCCGACTCGACCAGCACCTGGCAGACGGGCGGCTCTGCGAACAGCGTCACCGCCTTCAGGATGTCCTCGTGCATCATCGAGAGCAGGAACACCATCTGGATGCGGCGCGCCGCCTCGGAGGTCACGTCGCCGAGCACTGCGTAGATGTGGTCCTTGTCGAAGCGGCGCGTCATCATGGTGTCGATGTCGTCCAGCACCAGCAGGCGCAGGTCGGTCGTCTTGAGCGCGCCGCGACGCAGCATGTCGAACGCGCGCCCCAGCGTGCCCACCACCAGGTGGCAGCCGGCGCTCATGTCGCGCAGGTCGTCGCGGATGCTGGCGCCGCCCACCGACAGGTGGCAGGTCAGTCGCGGCCGGATGAACGTCGCCAGGCCGACCAGCTCGCGGTGGATGCGCTTGGCCGCCTCGCGCGACGAGGTGAGCACCAGCGCCTGGCACGCCTTCAGCTGCGGCGACACCTTGTCGAGCACGGCCAGCGCGATGGCGGCGTGCTTGCCGTAGTCGGCGCCGGGGCCGCGCGCCTGCACCACCAAGTCGGCGTCGGACAGCAGCGCCGGCAGCACGGCGCGCTGGTACGCCGTCGGCTCGCGCTCGCCCGACGGACTCGCCTGGATGCCGGTCATCAGGTCGGGCGCCAGGCGCAGCTCGTCGAACGAGCCGACCGACGGGCCCGACCAGGTGGGCACCAGCGGCTCGTCAGTCAGGCCGGACGGCACGGCCGGCGCGCGGCTCTCCGCAGACCGCTTGGAGCGCCGCTGCCGGCGCGAGCGGCGCCCCTTCTTGAGCGGCGGCGAGCCGCCGCGCTCGGCCGCCTCCGCGTGGCTGCTGTCCGTGTCGCCGGACGACAGCTCCTCGCCGCCGCTGCGCCGCTTCGTCTCGTCAGTCTCGTCGCCGGCCGGCGGCCGGCCCGACTTGCCCCCCTTGCCGTCTCCGCCGCGTCGGCCGGCGGGCGCGCCGACCCGCTTCGCGGCCAGCTGGCCCGACAGGAAGCCCACCTGCTTGTCCAGCTTGAGGATGCTGCGGTGCAGGTTGTGGTGCTCCTTCTCCTGCAGGTTCTGCATCACGCGCAGCTGGTCGACGCACATCTGCAGCCGCTCGAACAGCTGGTACAGCTCGCGTTCGGACATCCGGTGGTCGGCCATGGCGACCGGCGTTGGCGCTGGGTCGGTGTTACTTGCACACTAGCAGCGGGGAACCTCAACCCATGCCACGCCGCGCCCTGGCAACTGACGCGCCGGCCGGACGGCGGGCCCGGGTCGGCTGGCCGCCGCCCGGCCCGCGGCACACCGCGCCCACCGGCGCAGCATACCTGCCAGGGGAAGTACGCGTCCGCCCGACAGGCCGCCGCAGCAGTCGAGCTGTGTTCTGTCAATGGGCGTCACCACCCCTGGGATCCCTTGGGTCTGGACCCAATCTGCACCGCACCTGCGATTTTTAGTGGGGTCCAACCCCACTTGGAAAACTGGTAAACCTCGGGAAAACGCGGCATCTTTCTGTCGTTTCCAAACGTATGTACCAGGCGACATTGAAATCGGATGAATGTTGACGCGCCTATAAACCCTAATAACTAACAAATCGGATGAATGGACTTGCCAGGTGATGCCGTCACGGGCCCGCCGGGCGGGTTTCCGTCGTGGCTGTTGTTGCGATCTCAGGGGCCAACATCTGTACAGGTGAGCCCACTCGTTTGCACGCATTTATGTAAGGACAGGTCAGACAGACCTAAACCTGCTTTGATATGTTCCCTCTGAAAGGGTTCTGCAGCTCTTGCATATAGTTGTGAACTACAGAACAGCAACCTGACTTTTCGCTTCCCCAGTACTAGTGCGGGAAGACTCGTCTCCATTGTGGCTTTCATTGACAGATGCTGAATAGAATGTTCCTTCTATAGCAACAACCAATACTAGCAAAGCCCATTGTCGCGACAGGAACGCCATTCCATAAAGGCCAAATAAAGGTTTAAAAGTATGGGATTCGCATGATAACCTACGTCTTTATGATTGTGGAAAAGATTCCTTTGCTTCCAGTACGGGGAAGTGAGGGTGTCAGGCGGGAGCATAGGAACACGGGAAAAGCAGAGATTGGGCTTTTGAATAATTGAACTTAAAAATGCAGAAAGAAAGAATGTTATGGGCCCAGAACCAAGCTTGGAGAAATGAATTGTGTATGCTCAGTGTGTGGAAGATACTTGTTGGGGCAAAAAAGAATCACAGTCTTACTCCGCTATCTTGAAAATCGCTCCCGTGCACGACATACTTTAGGAAATGTCCGCTGGGGCATCTCATAGGTCCAAAGTTTATTCGTTTTTTCGATGTAAGGTGTTCTTCGCCTTCCTCCCCCCCCCCCATCAGGCTGGTACTTAACTGAAGTTAGTATCTTGTTCGACATCAATTTGCCGATGTTCGGCATAGAGTGGCCCGACATGTTGGCCTGTCGCTTCCGGGATTCAGTGCTCGCCCCGACACATGCCGACAGCGGGCCGACATCGGCATGTTTCCTGGGGCGCCTCTGCCTGAATAATTTCTGGGTGCACTCGAACACGCTGTAAGGAATCCTCTTCCTCTCAAAGGAGCGCTTCTGGTTGAATCAAAAATCGACGTGGAGGGGGCACTCGAGCCATTCCGCAGGGTCGCCCTTTTCCGGCCGGAGGGGTGCCAACTTCTATGTTGGGCACACGGCCTCAGTGCCTCATATTCCCACCCCTGATTGCAACCGAGGGAAAAGGATGAGACAGTCTACACCCGTGCATTTGTGGCAAAAGTTCATTTGAACGACACGGCCCGGCCAAAGGGTAATGTTTTTACAGCCTTTCCAATGGCCTTGGACCCACTTTGGTCGCCAATGGCCCTTTCCGTCGGTCCAGGAGCCCTCTTCGTTGGTTCAGGGACTCTCTTTTTGGTTGTGGCCCTCTCGTCAGGCCGAGAGTCCTTTCAACGGCCCGGCTTCCTCTCCATCAGTTCGGAGTCCTTCATATAGTTTTGGATCCGTTCATCGGCCAAAATTCCTTTCATGTCGGCTCGGGTCTCTGGGCTGGCCCGAGGTGTTTTCCGGTGACTATCGCCATATACGTCGGTGCAGATGATTGTTCCGTTACCTCGGAGCCCCTTTCCGTTGACTCAGGAACTTTGTTTTACTGACCGATGCTTTCTGTCCGCCCGGGGCTTTCCACCGACCCGGGACTCCTCCGTCAGCCAAGAGACCCATTCACTTTGGTCCGGCCCGAGGTCTTCAGCCTCTGCCGTGGACACTCCCCATCGACTTCGGGCCCTCTTCATCGACCTTGGTCATCTACATCAGACCAAGGCCTCATGATCAGCCCAGGGCCCCTGAGCTGGACCCACTAAGGGCCCCTCACATCGTCCCAGGGGTCCTTCACACCGACCCCTGGTCCCCATGAAGCCTCACAAACACTCTGGGGCCCATCGAATCAGGTCTCAAGAAACCCATTAGTTCCCAGTGGCCCTTTCAGCTCCCAGATCATTTTTTTTTGTTGGCGTTGAAAAATCGAAATCCGCCATGGGAAAATCGCCATTCGGGACTTTTCCCTTGAATGGGTGGTCTCTTATATTAGAAGGCACGTGACACCTGGCTCCTTGTATGTGCGCCTATCCCTAGGCCGATGAAGCCAATCCCAAGTCCAAGTCCCAAGCAGGTTTGATTGGTAAATAATCCTGGATCCGCCAATTCACAACACTCAAGCAGTAAATATTCCAGCCACAAATCACGAACAGGACACTAGTTGATTGTCTGATCGACAGATCGATTACCGCTGCGCACTGATACTCAGTTTTCGCATTTGTGTGTGTGGGCTTAGTAGTATAAAATGATATAATTAAAATGATACCAGAAAGGCAGCACAAATGACCGTTATGGTCTGGTACGCATAAAAAATCACTCCTCCCCCTACCCCCACCCCCAATGATACATCGTTTATGCTGACTACCAAGGAAAAAATAGTTCTTGTTAAATTCACGTGATATGCTTGAGTTTTTGTACAAATAGTTCTTGTTATTCACGTGAAAGTCAATGAATTATATCACATTCAAACTAAGTTCTTAATATAGATTCCGTATGCTATATGTTCTGACAGAATGTCGTAATTATATAAATATAATTATAAATATAATTATATAAAGATACTTCTGAATTTAGAAGTATCTTCCGTGACCGGAGGGAGCAATTGTTATATTGCGTCACACATTTACAAAAGCCAGACGCCTGGCGAAACATTTCAGCTAAAACAATCTGGAACCCTTGCTACCTTCCCTACGTACCACGTGTTGTTGCTCACTTGCCGAGACGAATATTCGAGTGTGTGCTGTTTCGTTTTGCTTGGTAAGTTCAAGGGCTGTTTGGAGGTTGGGTGTTAATGGAATAATTCAGGTCCTCACTTCATCGAACGGTAGATTTACGGTGTAAGGTAATATCTGATTTCTTGGAGTTTCCTTTTTCAATACAATGTTTTTGAATGAGCTTGGCATGACGCGACCACTTATTTCCTCTGCATAGGGGAAGAGGGGGTTTCTGAACACTTAAGGCATCATGCAACAAATATCTGAACTGCTGCTTTTGTATGGCTGAGCCAGTAATTGTACTGCATTTACCAAAGAAATGAACAAGCCATCCATATTCAAACAGTTCCTTTCAATGAAAAAAACCCTAACCACTTTAAAATAGATAATTATTTTGTAGTGGTGTGCCATGTTCTGAACATGAAAATGTTGTGCAGGAATACATCAGTGCGGCTCTTGTGGTACAAGCTGTTAGTAGCCACTAAAATCTGCTGTAATTGCAAAAATAAGGAAATAACTTCCTTAGGTATGGTTTCCTTCAATGGTTCCTTATGGTTTCCTTAAACCAACTGTTCTGAAGCCTAAAGTCCTGCCTGTGAACTTTGCCTCCTTTGTACACAAAGCTGGTAGAACTATGTGATCAGGGGGATGAGTAGCCTAGGGGTAAGTTGCTCATCTCACAATCAAAAGGTTGTGGGTTCGAGTCTCACCCATCGCTACTCTTTGCCCATGACCCATCAGCGTGAGATTGGCGATGCTGCATGACTCAAAGGCAGGGTGGGAAACTTGCTTTCCGGGTTTGGAGTCGGAGTGCAAACAGATTTCTCCCGGAGTACATTTTTATGCACATATTATTTTTCCTGCATGGAATCTATTTGCCAGTAACCAACGAGAAAAGCATATGTACCTAGTCAGTGTCTACGTAATAGGCATAATACACATCATTTTTGGTCACATCAAAGCATAGAAACAAAGAAGTGAGCAATGGATGGCACCACAAGACAGGGAGTTGTGATCAGCTCAGCTTTGTCTCTCATAACTCACAGGAGCAATGCGCCTTCCTTTCTCTGTTGGTCTCAGCATAATGCTAGGCAAAATGAAAAACACAAATAATTCACGGTTCACCCTCAGCTCAGAGCGCACACCTACCTACATACACATCCAATTCCCTGACGATATGGACCCACAACACTACCTCACACGCAGTCGGAATCGACAGGGGTGTGCAAAGGATCAGTCAAGGTCTTGTGTTCACAGCATGACACTGTTAAGTGTTCAAAACACGTGTTCAAAGTTGCTAATGGTTATGACGTCATTTAAAAAATACCTTGCATTGATTGGTTAAAGGACAGATTTTGTAACAGAAAATGCTAACGCAGCAAATTCCGATCGGCGGCCTCCGCTGCACTCCAGAAGTGACTCTTAAAACGGTCAGTTTTTCCCACTATAGGGTGGCTCGAAAGCAGGTTTCTGGAGACGCACCGGCCAAATTTGTAGTGGCCGGAGGCCATTATATTCAGTGTGCATGCGCGAAGTTTGGCGCGTTATCGTCGGTATTTCTGCTGTTTGTGGTTTTGTGTGGTGTGTGTTCGGTTGCTGTCTGTGTGCTTCATGGTACGAAAAGTGTATAGTTATTTGGCAACAGTAAGTAGAATTATATGTTTGGTGGATATCTTCTTCAATCCTGTATTAGTTTTTTAGTAGTATTTTTGTTCCTTCTGTATGTTTGTGTTGGAGTACATGTGGAGCCCATTCTATCCAGTATGAATCCGGAGTGCAAAAATGTTTTAAGAGATGAAATCTCTTAAAAAGTGCCTTAATTCCCACCCTGCTCAAAGGTCCATGCATTGTAAAACCAATAACCAACCATGTGATCAGACCTTCATATTTTGGTAGAAACAGGTCAATCATTTATGAATACTATCATCTTTGTTATTTATGCACTGAACATGGTGTGGGAGATGTCCAAAGGTAGGTGTTCAGGAAATGGAATATGCTCAGATACCCCCATCTTCCCCTATGCATGCTCTTCAGTAGAAAGTCAAAATTACACCCAAAAGAGGCTTTAAGTTGGATAATGTAGTGCTAAAGCAGCATTTGGAATATGTAAATATACAACATAACCAAGCCTAACATTCAATGCAATAAAACAATTTTGTATGAAGATTGTTGTACAATTTTTTTTTTTTTTGGGGGGGGTAAATTTCCAAATCTAGTGAGCTTGTTTTTGCCTTTTTTAAATGCTAAGCTTCTTTACCATAATTAAGACAATGCAACCACTCATTTTTTTTCTATGAATGATTACTATTAAGTCAAGGGTGGTAAGTGAAATTGATTGTATAGCCATGATACAGAAGAAATGTCCCACAATATCAAGGGTGTTTTATGAGTTAATCCTGAAAACATTTACACCTCAATGAGATGGCCTGAGCTGTTGCTCATCTGTATCTCTATGGTGTTGGACTGACCAGCACAATGCTCATACTTTGGCTTATAAAGCTTCAAGGCTTTGAGAAGGAAATTATGAATCTTGCAGCCATGGAATTCCTTCAAACACAAACACTGTTAGACCTCTGAACAATTTTGGCAAATAACTGGAGTTGTACTGTGTTGTCAGAAAAAAATATACACTTGTGTTTGTCCTGAAAGGAAAGCTTAATATTTATGCAAGGTGCTTCTTTGCTGACTTCTCTGTTTAAAGTTCCCATTTCATGAACTGAAATATTACATCTGAATAGATAAATGATGGGGAAAACACTTACCCTACCATAGACTGAGATATAGCATAGTAAGATATTATGCCATGATATAATTTAGCATAACCTGACATAGCCAGAACAAACAGAATTGCCCCAAGGAATATTGTGGCTGCATGACCACTGCAGTTGATGCACCCCTAAGCCCCCCAAAGGAATCTTGTGCCAGGATGCTATCTAATCTTGACAAACATTGTTATCTCTGCCATTAATGCTAACACCCTTGCAAGGAATGTCTGGCCTTGACCAAAGGTGCTGGGAGTGTGTGGTATGTTCCACACTAATAATGTGGTATGTTCCACACTAATTCCAAAATGTTTCATTTTGGAATTAGTGTGGAATTAAACCAGAAACACAAGGTTTTAGATGTTGAGTATTGAATCAAGTGCATGATGTGTTGAATTTCTCCTTTATCATATCTGTGACACAACAGGTACAGATAATTATACAAAATTGGCTTTATTTGTAAAGTGGAAATTTTCATCATCCATTCCTTTGCCAACTGAAAAGTAATTGGTAGAAAAGATGAGTGGTTGCATCATACCAATCACATGTTTTTTAAATAAATACATTTAGTCAGAATGCTTGATGGGGTGGTTTTATGAACCAAGGTTCCATTCCTAAGCAGAGCTTGTTGCATAAACCCTGGCTCCACTAACTGATTCATGAATTCCAGCTCAATAGCAGTATTTTGACAAGGAGCTTAACATGCTGCCAATGCACCAACACCAGTGTAAAATAATTCACCATGTGGCCTGGAAATGCACAGTTAATGGAGTTGTGGTATTTCATCCTCGTCTTCGGTTTTTACCATTTTGCCACATGATGTATGCACAGTCATGCACACAACTGCTAAATAATGTAAAATGCATGTGACTGAAGCGAAAGGCATTCCACTTTTTAATCCTTAAGTGGCAATCCTTTATTTTCTTCCAATCTTTCACTATTCCCAAGCAACTTCTTCCTTCATCCACACAGTTAATGGTGAAGTAACTTTAGGACACTGACCAACACAGCCTCCATGAGGGCTTGTGCCCAGCCTTACCAGGCCAGTTGCCAACTGACCCTCCCAGCTGGGGTCCAAATATGAGCAAATGAAGGGGCTCAAACCCTGTCTTGCCAGGACAGGGGAGACCAGTGCAGGCCAGTACTCTCTAAGTTAAATACTAGGGCATCAAATGGTATTTAATGACATGATATTTGTTTTTAATCACAAAAATGTAAAGTTTCTGTGATGTGCAGTAATACTAAATTTTAATTTTGCTTTTGAGGAAAAAAATATTTGAAAAAGTTCAAAGTATAATTTGTAGATAACAACAAAAGCCTAACCAAACCTAAGGAACTAAACTTAACACCTTTGTATTTTTCATGGAGGAAAAATGTGTGTAAAACGTTTATTGTGGACAAGAAGAGGAAATCAGGAAACCAGTGGTAGGAGACAGTTTAATGGTTTGGATAATACTGTTTAGTTATGTTGCCTCAGATTGCATTACTGTATTGAGTTCCACTCTTTGATCAAGAGGTTCTGCATTAAGTTTCTTTGATTAAGAAAGTTGATGAAATATGTGAAGAAGAAAAACAAATGGTAAATTTGTCCCTTATGGCATGTTAAGGCATGTTGGAATTATCTTTCCAATGAAATGTTCATGAATGTTACTAAGATGATAGGAGTGCCTATTTTCTGAGCAAGTGCTTACTTTTCAGGTTGTGAGCAAAACAACACCAAGTAGGACTTCAAGTTAGGTAACATAGCATGAGAAGAAGAGTTTACAATATATATGCAACATAGCATAACCTAATGTAATCTAGTCCAACATCCCTTAAAAGAAAAACAAAACAAAAGTAAAATTAGAAGAAAAATATTTAAGCAATTCATTTTCTTTTTTGTTTAATTAAAAAAGCATAGCCCAATGTAACCTAACTTCAGCTGCTTTTGACAACAAAAAATTGATAAATTTTTGAATTTTCTTAATAAAATTTACCTTAAAAACTTAAGGTAAAACCTAACCAATTTGTTTGCCTTATGAAGGAAAACAAGTGTAAAACCTTGTCTTGTCCTTTAACCTTAAAGCACAGTAATACCAACTCCCACCAGGCTGTCTTACCAGAGGCCAATTTCACTAACATTACAATCTGCATAGTCACCCTGAATTTGGTATGAACACATCTTTAGGTAATTTTATTTAATTGCATTTAAGCTTATTTAATATTTAAGTCACCTTCAGCTGGTTGACAGTCAGCTGACATTAACAAATACCTTGTTGATATAGGTATCAGGAGTAGTACTTGAATAATTCCAAAAGGTGTATTCACAACAAATTCGTTGTGAATACACAGCTTATGCTGTTATCGAAATTGGCCTCTGGTTGGCTCCATACATTCTTCAGTATCACATCACCCAGGGATGAGTTCTGTGGCTGATGAAGGGAGCCATATCTGCAGGTATGCCAGTTCTCCAGATTACAGAAAAATAGTTCTTGTCAGATAGACAGGGTAAGTAACAGGAACTGGAAAGTATACCTTAAGCAGGATGCAAATACTTAGTTTGTTACTACATCTGCTAATAGTTTGTTGTCACACAATATTTCTAATGTGAGTTAAGAAAAATTAAATATGAAGAAGTAAAGCCACTCATTCAGGTTTCTGCAGGAGTATGGCACCTCAATCTGGTATGACATTGAAGTACATGACTGTGGTACCTTAGTGTGCTGGTGTTATGAATGCCTTCATGGGCCTGAATTTCTCCAGGAAACATTCAACAAGCTTTTTATTATTTAAGCAAATGCAGGATATATCAGTGTAGGATTTCCTTTTTTTTTTGGTAGTGGAGTACAAAATTTTTAGCTGGAGTACGAATTTTTTAGCTGGATTCCAAAAAATAGCTATGCACTTGCTGACAATTAATTTAATTGTGACAATTTCAATTTAATTGTGACAATTTAATTGTGACAATTTAATTGTGACAATGACAATTTAGTGGGACTGAAAACCAATGTTAGCATTTTTGTATGCATAAACATCTTGGCAAACTAAGCCATGTAAAAAACTTTGCTGCACTAAAAAATGAGTTGTCCATAACCAGGTAGTATTGCTTTAATGGGATTAAAAATAAATGTTAGCATTTCATGCTGTATGTACCATACAAACATCTGCAAAGTGAATAGATATTGCCTCAGTGTAGGTGGGTGATGTATTCTCAAAGTTCACAAACAAATATTTATGATAAATAGGCATGATGTGATGTTAATACACCAATAACAATTCTCCTGGCCGAGCTCAGGATGAATCGCACTCACTCATCTTGGGCGGACCACAACACACCAGGATCATCTTCCAACAAACACTTTTCTGAAGTACTAGTCCCACAATTAATGATCCGAGTTCACCCGCGATTAATTTGAATTATTGCTAACTTCCGTTGTTGTCCAAAATCTCAAGCACCCCAAAATGCATTTCATGGCCCGGTCAACCTTTGAGCCATTCAGAGTTTCTGCGTACGATTCGCCACCGACGCATAATACACAGCTCTGCCTCAGACCCCAAAATTGGCTGTGGTTAAATTATTAGCGAAGGATGAGGTTATAAGCCAACTTCATGAGCAATGGTAGAGAAAATGGTAACAAAAGTTTAATGTCAAAAGTTTAAAAGTTTAAAAAACAAAAGTTTAACAAAAGTTATCGATGTCAACGAAGTTCACAAACGCTCACCCGACACCACGAACCGGCGCTTAACGCACACCTGGCGCAGCAAATACCACGTGCCTATTGGATATGGATAAACTATTGTTTTGGAATATATGATGGTTGAATAAAAAATTATACTAAAACAATCCGTCTAAAATAGTTTTATTCTCACCACCAAGAACCAGTTATTTTGCATGGAAAAGCTGAAAAAAATTATTGAAAACGATTCTTATGAATATTAAAAGTTCCTTTATGCACTTGTTTAGTTCATGTCTGGAATGTTTAGTTGAAGCAAGGATCGAGTTAGGAGTATCTAGAGCTGCTAGATGGGAGTACAAATTGTCCCTGTAAAACTGCTCACAGGCGGTTTTATTTTTCCTCTTAGATAGAGCCGGTCGGATTTGCTACCACAGCCCTAGAAGTACAACTGATAATGGAGTGGGGAACAGGGAATGGGTCGGAGTAAATTTCGGAACATGTATTACGGACCCTTCACTGACACAGATGAACCCAAAATGTGGTTATATTTCAAGGCGCATGTTTATTTTCGCACACATTTACAAAAAAATATGCGACAGTCATGCAAAAGTGCACAAATGACATTGGTTTCTTGGTGTAATCGCCTCGGAGAACTTGCTTGCTCCGGGGTGGATTTTAGGAAATTTGAAGTGATTTTCTTGCATTGAACGGGCTCATTGTGTCTAAAAAAATTATCCCTTTAACAAAACGACCTTCAATTGCACATTCAAAGCACTTACTGGCGAAACCAGGCTTCAAATATATACTCCGGTGACACCAAGTAGCCCCAGAGTTGCCAACTTGGGATTTCTGTTGCTTCTTGGTGAGTACTCCAGCTCAAGGCTATAGAACACCTCCAGGCTCCAGTGCAAGTTTAATTTAACATGGAGTCTGGTTGCTGATATATTACCTGAAACATCCTGGGAGTGCAAGTGTTGCAGGCAGTATGGAGGTGCTATGGACTATTGCAAAGTAAGCATGATCAAACTATGGTAAAGACATAAAGACATAAAAGATTAGTGCAACTATGAGCCACAAGGGCCCTTCTTGGTTGCACTCTGTACACTGAACCAGTTGCCCACCAAATATGTCAATCAGCCCTCCCTGTAATACTGAAAAGCAAGCCCTCTATTCTTATAATGATTGTCTATGCTGTTTTTAAAGATGTTCAATGTGCTGCTACTGACAATGTTTTCTGGCAGCTGGTTCCAGTGTTCCACTACCCTGTTGGTGAAGAAAGTTTGCCTTAACCTTGTTCTGCTGTGGTTAACTTTAATTTTGAATTTATGACCTCTAATTGCATCATTTCTGTTCAATTCAAACATTTCCCCAAGGTATCCCCTCTCCAGACCATGGACAAATTTAAAGACCAATGAGATCTCCTCTCAGCCTTCTATATCTAAGTGAAAACATATTCAATTCAATCTTTCCTCATATGCCAGGTTGCTTATGCCATTAACCATTTTTGCAGCCCTCTTTTGTACTCTCTCTCTCTCTCTAAAAGCCAACAATCTTTTTCATAGCTAGGAGACCAAGCTTGGATGCAGTATTCCAAATGTGGCCTGACGTATGCACAGTAAAGCTTCCTGATCACTTCCTCACTTCTGTATGATACATTCCTATTTATTGCCCTGAGTATTCTCAGTGCCTTCTTCCTGGCTTCCTTGGTCTGTTCTGATGCCCCCAGTTTTGTGTTTAGAATAACACCTAAATCCTGTGTGTACTTGTGTATGTCAATGTCACTCCTATGTAATTAGGTTCCCCATATTTCATTGTAAAGATTTGGACAAAAGGGAATATTTGTGAAATCAGCTATTTAGGGATTATCCCAATTATGCATGACTATTTTGTTAAAAAGGGCACAAGCAAGGGGTATTTGACACTGATTTTTCCATAGGAGTGGAATGTACATTTATATTTCCAACATCAATAATTCACATCTTTGATAAATCCTTGGAGACATGGAAAAAAGACTAGAAGTTGAGTGTCTCACATCTCACAACTGTTGCAACATCTTATCCTTCTTAATAGCTTTTGAATATCAAGAACTATGATGATATCATAGGCCAACCAGAGATCTCACCTTGTTCCAGAGTAGCAAAGGGCCTTTAATGAAGTTCAATATACACTGTCAATATGGACAATGCTGCTGGATGCCATTATGTTCACACACCACTATTGTTATAGTGAGAAATATTGACGGTCGAATTGCTTGGCACTTCTAGGGGTACAGGGTTCGATTCCCTGTGGCGCCCACCCTTCCTGCCGAGGTGAGAGGCAGGCGACGCCATATGGCCTCAGCTGCTGGGTGCGTCATAAGTCACAACCGCCAATGATTGGTTGACACTGGCGGCAGTGGCGAACGATACTAGTACGGAATACGTGAACTTGGGCTGATCACCAGCAAAATACTTGCCAACAAGTTTCTGTTATAAATTATATATGAAGACTGCATGAACTCATCATGAAACACAATTCCCATATTCCTTAAGGAACGATGCCAACTCAGTGTTTAGAGAGTGGTATATTCCACCCTATTTTACTAATAATTTATCACTGTCTTGAACTATTCATCACATATTTCCAAGTAACCTGACCTTATCTGGCATATTTGGCCGGACCTGGAAGATAGACTAAAAGATGTAGAGAAAAAGTTAGAAATAACCGAAAGTTCAAGGATGGAGCTGCATCATAGCATTTATTACATCTGTCTGGCAAACACAGTTGATAATCTGCCGACAAACATGAATGGCATTTCGTTGTTTACTTCTGTAAATTAATAGCATATTACCCTGGGTACATAGTGTGTAACTTTTAAGTTTTGGGAACTCCAGAGATGTCTCCCTAACTCCACTAACATGCTTCACCACATAAGCTTGTCAGTTGTGATGATGTAGTCCAATGCTGAAAGCCACCTATATAGCTCGTCATCCACCAGTAACGTGAATGCTGTAGATTTGAAGTCACCTGATGAAGTCAAATTCACCCAAACAGTTGTTTATTTTCCAGGAACTGTGTGGGTGTGCACTGATTCTTCATGTCACACCTAGTATCTTCTTCAGAATCTATGACACCATTCTTGGCTGAAAGTTGAACCAATTCGTTTAAATTATGCTTTGTGAAGCACACACTTAACAGGCATTGAGTTTGTTCACATCACTAATCCAAGCTTACATGAACTCATCTGTCTGTTGCAGTCAGAAGCTGGACCTCCCTTTTCAATTAAAGATTGGGGCAGCACGTGCAAAACAGGTTAGAAATCACGTTTCATGATGAGTTCATAAGGCAAGACACCATAGCATTAACATGGATGACTATGGGCTAGAATCTGGCAGTAATTCCGATGAAGAGCTCCAAGAGGCTTTCAGAACTGGGAAGCTGCAACCAGGTCTGAACATAGTTAGAGAAAAGCCCATCAAGACCTTTGCTAACAATGAGAAAGCCATGCTGGCAAAGATGGACGACGTGCGGCTAAATCTGCCATGGGTGGAGCGACTGGACAGTGAGAACAGCCCCGCACCACTGGCGCAACAGATCAAGCAAGACCATGAGCAAATCATGCGGCAGCAGGGTGACGGGTCGCCGGCGCTGGCGGAAGATGACTTCAAGAGAGAGGCTTTGTTCTACCGGCAGGCTCAGGCGGCAGTGCTGCAGAGTTTGCCTCGCCTGCATGCCCTGGGCGTGCCGACTCGCCGCCCGGACGACTACCTAGCCCAAATGGTCAAAACGGACGAGCAGATGGACAAGGTGCGCAAGTTCCTCATCCGCCAGAAGACCCAGAAGGAGCTCTCGCAGAAGGCGCGCAAGCTGCGAGAGCTGAAGAAGACCGGCAAGCGCACCCAGGTGGAGGCGCAGCAGCGCAAGCAGCGCGAGAAGCGCGAGATGCTCGACCGGGTGAAGAAGTTCCGCAAGGGCACCGAGAACAGCCTCGACTTCCTGGACGGAGCCGATGACGACAAGAGGAAGCGCGGCCAGCGACGCGTCTCCGGCGGCAAGCAGAAGTCCAAGCCGTCGCTGAAGCGGCA
Organism: Imbricaverruca yamaguchii; assembly: GCA_034440575.1. Classification (NCBI taxonomy): domain Eukaryota; kingdom Metazoa; phylum Arthropoda; class Thecostraca; family Neoverrucidae; genus Imbricaverruca; species Imbricaverruca yamaguchii. The sequence continues at coordinate 40,413 of JAOTOL010001648.1, read as the reverse complement.
GCAGAAGGACGCGCACTTCGGCTTCGGCGGCAAGAAGCGCGGCCAGAAGCGCAACACGGCCGAGAGTGCCGCCGACACCGGCTGGGTCGGCGGCAAGGCTCGCAAGGGAAAGAAGTTCGTCAGCAAGAAGGGCGGCCCCAGCAAACGGCCTGGCAAACAGACCAGACAAAGCATGAAGTCGAAGAACAAGAGGAAATAGAGGCGAACCGACAGCCGTTTGCGTTGTGATGTAACTGATGTCTTACGTAATAAACCTGCACCGATTGGTAAACTGGTGTTTATGATGGCATTCCACTTCGAACACTCCTACGTGAGCGGAATATTCCCAGTGTCTATTCATTTGTCTGGTCTTAATCCTATGTGTTGGGTCAATTGCAGACCCAGTCTGGATGAAGCTCAAAATATGGTCTTCGTTTGGCAAATAGTGCCAGAAAGCGTGCAATTGTGCGCTCCCCAATGTGCTGTCTGGTCTGTCTGGTGAAGGACGGTCTAGGTTGGGGCTGAAGCCTGTTACGTGGCTGAGATGGGATAGAATGTGACCTTGCATTACCAGTAGCTACCAGCAGCGGCCCTGAGTAGATAACCTGATGATCGCAAAATGACCACAGTAGTCGACGCGCCATAAAGTCCAAATAACTAACGAGTAGACGACCTGACTAAATGTTTGGAATGTCGTACGTCCAAACCAAATGGACATACCTATTCTTCAAGCAAGACTTGCCAGCCGAATATGTATTCGAGGCTTGCAGCTATGCTTACAGTTGGTAAATATTACCTTCGTTTCCGCTTCTCATTTGAAGCACTACATTATTGTATGTAACACGCGCGTTTGGCCACCCAGCTTCGATAAGCCTGCTTTTTAATGTAGAAAACTGCTGGAAGGTGCGTGTGTGTGTGCACAGAGGTGCAGTGCTGCACACTTGTATCAAGAAATTGTTTGTACTGCACTTATTCACCGTATAGGCTAGTTATCACTTATTCATGAGACGTGAAAAGTCCTGAATTCTGCAAATGTTTGACTTAACAGGCAGTCATAAGACTTAAAAAGGAAGGGTGGTCGGTTTTATTCGAGCTCTTGTTGTTTCCATGTCTAATGGGTCTATCCGTGTTGAACTGCAGCGGTTGCAGAGCGTTGACGACTGGAGTTTGTTCGTTATTTGGGCTTAAGGGCGATGGTCTTTAGGGCTTTTTTTAGGGCGTCGGCGGTCGTGTGACGCCCATTTCAAGACTGGAAACATTGACACAGACACAAGACCGGGAGTACTGACAAAACCGGCATCGTCGTCACGGACTCAGAGACTGACTTCGGCTCGTGCCTACAGGGTGGCCCAGCACAGTTGCCATGTACCTGATGTACACCACCGGCGAGAACGGCGAGCGGGTATACACCCTGGAGAAGGTGTGCGAGGGCCGACCCACCAAGTCGGCGCACCCGGCCCGCTTCTCGCCCGAGGACAAGTACTCGCGCGAGCGCATCACCATCAAGCGCCGCTTCGGCCTGCTGCCTATCCAGAAGGCCAAGATAGCGTGTTGACCGGCCTGCTCCTGGCCGACGGCGCGATGGAGGGTGGAGCTTGCTTCGAGCAGCCCACTGGGCGCTGACCGGCACGCTGGAGGACGGGGCCTGCTCCGTCAGCCCACTGGGCGCTGACCAGCACGCAGAAGGGCGGAGCCTGCTCAGACAGCCCACTGGGTGCTGACCGGCACGCTGGAGTGCGGGGCCTGCACCGAGCAATCCACGGCGCGCCGTCAGTGTCGATTCTCTGATCACTGATCTGACATCAGTGACGACAGCAGTGACCTCTTCACGGCTGGTATTGGCGGGTGGGCTGACCGAGTATAGTGGGCGCAACATTCTGGCCTTCGGTCCGGCTACAGTGCTGCGCGATACAATGCTGCGCGCTGGTGCTTTTTTCGTGGCGATGAGTTGTCTTGGACACATTGAATCGCCGATGCCATTTTCGTCTTCATAATAAAGGTATGCTATGCGCAATTTTCCACTTTAAGTACAGGAGACGAATAGTCTGGGGTAGGTTGTCCGTCTCACAATCGAAATATTGTGGGCTCGAGTCTCGCCTCTCGCTACTCTTCACCCGCGGCCAATCGGCGTGAAAGACTGGCGACGCCTACATAAATCAACGGTCGAAGTGTCATAAAACCGGTAACCATCACCACCACCACCACTAAGTACGCATGAGTAGACACATGTACACGATAAGACAACGTGATTCAGGCGGGGCTTGCCGTTCGATTTGGAGGTTTGCATCCCCCCCCCCCCATCAGTCTCATGGAAAGTACAAAACGTCCCTCCCCATAGAAGTCCTTGTTTTGAACCAGATCCGTCCTGTCGGCTGATTCTTCCCTTCGCCTTGTGATGGAAACAGCAATCTGAAGGTACATGTCGCATGATGGGGACGTGTAGCCTAGGGGTAAGTTGCTCGTCTCAAAATCGAAAGGTTGTGGGTTCGAGTCTCACCTGTCGCTATTGTTCGCCCGCGACCAACCTGCGTGATTGGCGACGCTACATGACTCAACGGTCGACGTGTCGCAAAGCCAATAACCAGCTAACTATCGCATGGCATTGGTTGGTTTGTTATTTTGGCTCACGGGCGCATCGACTGCGTTGGTCATACAGTGTCCATTATTGCATGATTTGCACCGTTGTGATGACTTATACTTTTGACATGCAATCTTTTCTGTTGGTGTCGCATGTTCTGTCGACGTCCGGCCCTACCATTCTCCAAGATGGATGATTCCCCGTCTGCAGGATCCACTCGGCAACTCGACTGTGGTGATGTATCGTCCGTACAAACCCCTGCGGCGGGCAAGGTCACTCCACCACGCCGCTCGACCGTGGCGGTACATCGCAATCCTCCGATGGACAGACCACTTCACCGTACCACTCGAAGGCGTAAAATAAAATATGAATGTATTTTCGGCACACCACACACTGATACGCACTTATAAGAATACTTTGCTTGAGTATCAAAGTTAAGTGTCTTGAAAATTAAACTTAACATTGCATAGCTATCTGCATACAATATTCACCTTCACCCGTGGAGAGGAACAATTAACTAACGAATAAAGCTGGAGGCACTTGTACGCACACTTACACTGAACAGAGGAATGTCGTAGCCCATGACTTGCCACTTGCTCGATTATTACCAAAACAATTGGTACTCGATTGGTACGCCGAAAAACTGCATCCAATGTCCGACACGTTGCACGTGCATGTGTTCTTCGGAACACGAGTATAGAAAAACAAACAGACCCGAGTACCATGGAAACATAGGAGCTGTAAGCACATCCAATATACCGACAGCTGGGTCGATGGACAACATGCAGACACTCCTCACGACGCCTCGAGACAGCACGGTGCGCACCCACATCCGTGGGAGTATACCAGTACGTTAAGCAACGCTATCGCATAACGGGACTTAAAGCTGTTACGCGCCGTTGCACTGAAAGTCCGCACAGAATGCGGCTGCAGGAAAATTACGGCTGATGGTCAGCCTTTACGACTGATCAGCGAGAGGTGGCCGGGTGTCTTACGCGTACACCTCTGTACACGGCTTGCGACGACAACGGACGTTAAGGATTTCTGCAGCACGGCGTGCCTCGAACAAACCCGCACTACCTGCCTGGTCTGCTACCGGCCCCCGGCCGGCAGCTCAACTGCGACACCAACTACGACAGCCATGCCGCGCCACCACAGATTGTTAAGACGACACCTTCAACTTCGACAGCCCGACACTACAGATTGTCAGACGACACCTCCAGCGGTGAGGTGGTGACTGCGACAGCCAGGCTGCGCCGCTACAGATTGTCAGGCGACACCCCCAACTGCGACAGTCCGGCCGTGCCGCTACAGGTGGTCAGACGACACCCAACTGCGACAGTCCAGCTGCGCCGCTACAGGTGGTCAGCGACACCCCAACTGCGACAGTCCGGCCGTGCCGCTACAGGTTGTCAGGCACACCTCCAACTACAACAGTCCGGCCGCGCCGCTACAGGTGTCAGGCGACACCCACTCACATCAGTGCCGTGCCGCTACAGATTGTCAGACGACACCTCCAACTGCGACAGTCCGGCCGTGCCGCTACAGGTGGTCAGACGACATCAACTGCGACAGCCAGGCTGCGCCGCTACAGATTGTCAGCCGACACCCCCAACTGCGACAGTCCGGCCGTGCCGCTACAGGTGGTCAGACACAACTGCGCACAGCTGCGCCGCTACAGATTGTCAGCCGACACCCCCAACTGCGACAGTCCGGCCGTGCCGCTACAGGTTGTCAGGCGACACCCCCAACTACAACAGTCCGGCCGTGCCGCTACAGGTGGTCAGACGACATCAACTGCGACAGCCAGGCTGCGCCGCTACAGATGATCAGCCGACACCCCCAACTGCGACAGCTCGGCCGTGCCGCTACGCACGGCGCCGGCAGCGTGGTCCCAGTCCACCAGGCGGCACCACGCCGCACCGCCGCCCGTGCGACAGCCCAGCCGGCCCCGCCGCCGGCCGGCGCGCTACTCCGCGGCCGCCAGCTGGCCGGCAACCTCGCTTTTGCTCGGGTAGCCGTGCTGCGCCATGTGCTCCGCCCAGCGGGCCGCCTCCGGGTCGCGCCCCATGGTGGCCACGCCCTGCACGTGGTCGCCCGAGAGGAAGAACGCCACGAACTGCTGCGCCTCCACGTCGCCGTCGTACAGCACGTCGTCGAATGGCGCGGAGAGGCCTGCGAGTCAGGTCAGCACATATTGCAGGCCCAGTCAGGACTTACTGTGACCCAGGCCAACACTTATTGTTGGCTAGGTCTTGCACTTATTGCGGCCCAGCCAGCACTGCTTTCGGGTGTGACACTAGAACGGGAGTGAAGCGCTACTGGGGGCGAGGTACAACGCCAAGTGTCTGGCGTTGCTGGGACGTGATACAATACCTTCGAGCATTGATGCAGATGAGACACTACTGAGAGAAGGTACTACCGCAATTCCCGAGAGGGAGGGGAGCGACACCGTAGGCATCTATCCGGTACATGCACGCACTATGATTATGGAAATAGGCATATCCATACGCTTCTACCTGTGGCGGTATGCGTCACTTGCAACACCGCACATTCAGCGACGTGGCCGACGGGTCACGCGTTAGGAGGCCAGTGCCGGGTGCGGGCGCCACGGGGCGTGCCCTCGGCGCAGTGCCCCGGCGCGTGCGGGGCGTCAGTGCCCTACAGGGCGTCACGGCCAGTGCCGCTGACGGGCCGTGCCGCTGACGGGCGCCGTGCCGCTGACGGCGTCAGTGCCGCTGACGGGGCGCCAGTGCCGCTGACGGGGCGTCAGTGCCCGACGGGCGGCACACGGGGCGCCAGTACCGCTGACTGGACGCCAGTTCCCCTGACACGGTACCAGTGCCCCTGACACTGCGCCAGTGCCACTGACGACAGCTACCAGCTGGCACTGACACTGACTGACAGCTGGCACTGACACTGAATGACAGCTGGCAGACTCACCAGTGAAGCGGACGCTCTTGCCGAACATCTGTGTCCAGAAGAAGGGCACGGTGGCGACCGAGTCGGTGCGGCCGGCGGCGGTGCGGCCGGCCAGGCGGCCCAGGTACAGCGCCGTCTGCCAGTGGCCGATTGACACGTGCCGGCCGCCGGCCAGCGGCAGCGGGAACGACGCCACGTCGCCGGCCGCCAGGATCGACCGCACTGACGAGCGCAGGTGCTGTTGGATCGCAGTCGGGAGGTCAACTGGGGTCACTGACGAGCGCAGACTACAGAAGGGGGTCAACTGGGCACACTGCAAGCGCAGATGTCGTGTAGGAGGTGAACTGGGTACGATCACTGTACACTGCACGGCGCACCGACTCGGGAATGTTAAGGTGGCAGGTCAGCATAGCCCCGCACTACCACCGTGGAAGATCAACACAGCCCGCCCGGTCATTTGACCACCTGACACCTGAACCGCGCCCGGTGTCTTCGACGCGACCAAGTGAAAACCAGCGACACCCTCTGTGCGGCCCACGAGCAATCAGAACCGAAGCAGAACGCCTCAAATATAGGGCGTTTTCTGTGGCTGGAAATTCATACCCCATACAGGACTTCACGCAACTGACGAGCTGCAACCAGAACAGAGGCAAGACATCTTCAATACGAAATGGATTCGGCTGTGCATGGAAATCCCGACCTCTTAAGGATCAAGAAGCCATACGTCACACCTGGGACATAGGCCAAGATCATGCACGCACACAAAAACATTGGATACATATACAAAGTAACCTCAACTCACTTAAATTCCCAAAACTCTCTGCATACTGTGAGAAACATTTTTCTTCTTAACTCCCGAGCCCCGCCATCTCTGCAACCGCTCCACTGCCTGAGTACCACACTTAACAACGCACAAACCTTCAATGGGCCAAATGACCAGTAGTCGGCGCCCCTTAAACCAAATAATCAATCAATCAACGCACAAACTCGTCCCACTACCCTCACCGCGCCTGCCGGACCATGGCTCTGCACCCCCTCCCGCTGTCTGACAACAGACTACACCGCCGTCCTGACCCACCTCATCCACCACCACGTGACCTCCAGCGTCCCGCTCCACCACGCCGTCGAGGAACTCCGTGCAGGGCACCGCTCCGACGCCCATCAGACAGAGCTGGGCCGGCAGGGTGGAGCCGTCGGTCAGCACCACCTGTCGGCAGCCGGCACCACCTGTAGTCCGTACCACGGCCGCCGTCACCAGAGCCACCACGCTGTAGCACCATTCCTGACAGCCACGGATCTGCCGGCGGAGTCGCGGTGGCCACGGTGCCCGGGCGGTCCGAGCTGTGCTCGCCGCACACCGCCGGCCTGCCGGTCCGCACACAACAGACTGACCGACACGCACCCGAGCCGCTGCCGCCTCCGCCACACCAACCTCGGTGAGGCGTCCGTCGCTGCCGCGACACTCGGCCACGCTCAGGCCCATCCTGAAGTGGACGCCCTTGGAGACGTGCAGCTGCTGCAGCATGGCGCCGATGCGCGGTCCCAGCGAGCGGCCGTACGGCACCTGACCCGAGCCGACCACCGTCACGCTGGCCGCCTTGTCCACGCAGAAGGCGGCCACCTCCATACCTGTGGCCGACGGTGCACACGTCGGTGTCGGCCTGTCGCGTGTACACGGCCACCGGGCGACCGGGCAGCACAACCCACTACCACACACTGCCGCCAAATGTATGTATGTGTGATATATATATATATATATATATATATATATCGATATATCGAGAGAGAGGGAGTGAGAGAGGAAGTGACAGAGACAGAGAGGGAGAGAGATAGACATAGAGATATAGATATAGAGGAAAAAGGCAGCAGATAATTCGACGCTATTTCTAGTTACACCATCGTTTCAGCTCATCTGTCTATCGTTTCTATCGTTTCAGCTCATTTGCGACATCTTGGCATATGTATATGGAGAATAGCATGCAAGAACAATAGGAAAGAATATGGAGACCATTTTCCAGCTGGATATAAATACTACACAGAAGTCACACACCATTGGATGCCGTGCCAGCCATACGGTACAGTCAGCACGTGCCACGCCACGGCGCCGGCACCTGGCACACTACCGAACACACCATCCCCACTGTCTACTGTACACTCTGATCGTGGCATGGCTCCACACGCCGGGCAGCACCAACGGTGTCGCCGCCACGGTTCATAAGAAACCTCCCCCGGCTGGTGATACGGATGACTCGAAGTTGGCCCCAGCCAACCACAATACATTTCTCAGTTGGTTACCCTCCCCCGCACTTTAATGGCTCGTCACATCCAGTAAAGCCTATGACTGCGCTATATAGCGCAGACCGATACAAATATTTGTCTCGGTCGGACACGGCAACTCAGCAGTAGGTGCTGGCGTGGATTGGGAGCGATGGGAAGCCACGGCCACACAACAGCAGATGCTGGCGTGGATTGGGAGCGATGGGAAGCCACGGCCACACAACAGCAGATGCTGGCGTGGAGTGGGAGCGCGGGGAAGCCATGCGTTGGCCACGCTCCCGCTGACGTACCGATGAAGCTGGAGCCGACGATGACAACATGGCTACCGGGCAGGCCGGCGGCCATGGCGCGGCCGTCGTCCGGACTACGCAGCACGCAGACGCCCTGTAGGTCAGCTCCCGGCACACGACGCGGGGGAAACGTCGGGTCAGAGGTCAAGGTCGAGTCGGGATGAGCAGCACACAGACGCCCTGCAGGTCAGCTCCCGGCACACTGAGCCGACGGGGTCTGCACAACGGTCCGGGTCAGAGGTCAAGGTCACCGAGTCGGGACTGAGCAGCACGCAGACGCCCTGTAGGTCAGCTCCCGGCACACTGAGCCGACGGGGTCTGCACAACGGTCCGGGTCAGAGGTCAAGGTCACAGAGTCGGGACTGAGCAGCACGCAGACGCCCTGTAGGTCAGCTCCCGGCACACTAGCACGGGGTCTGCACAACGGTCAGGGTCAGAGGTCAAGGTCACCGAGTTAGGACTGACAGCACGCAGACGCCCTGTAGGTCAGCTCCCGGCACACTGAGCCGACGGGGTCTGCACAACGGTCCGGGTCAGAGGTCAAGGTCACCGAGTCGGGACTGAGCAGCACGCAGACGCCCTGTAGGTCAGCTCCCGGCACACTGAGCCGACGGGGTCTGCACAACGGTCCGGGTCAGAGGTCAAGGTCACGAGGCCGGGACTGAGCAGAGAACAGACGCTCTGAAGGCCAGCTCCCGGCACACTGAGCCGACGAGGTCTGTACGACGGTCCTGGTCAGAGGTCAAGGTCACGGGGTCGGGACTGAGCAGCACGCAGACGCCCTGAAGGCCAGCTCCCGGCACACTGAGCCGACGGGGTCTGCACAACGGTTATGGTCAGAGGTCAAGGTCACGAGGCTGAAAGTGGTGGGAAAATGTTCAGGATTCTGACAGGATACAAGCCTTTTTAACAGGATGACACAAAACACGTACACATCTCAAACTTCACACCGGTATGCACTTACATGTCGACTACGCGTGTAATTAGCCAACTCCTTGAGCGAACATCTTGAATCGATAATTTTTAGCCATGACTGACGACCATAAACTGTACAATACGCTATGTATCTACCACCCACACATTTCGCCAGCCATTATTTGTGGTCCCGAACATCCCCCAAGCATAGCCACAGCGCCCCAGAGCGAGCGGACGCCAGGGTATGCCGGCACTTGGGCTGCGACGTGAGCCGGCAGGCCGGTGGCCGATCCTCACCTGGAGCCGGTGGCCGATCCTCACCTGGAGCCGGTGGCCGAGCCTCACCTGGAGCCGGTGGCCGAGCCTCACCTGGAGCCGGTGGCCGAGCCTCACCTGGAGCCGGTGGCCGAGCCTCACCTGGAGCCGGTGGCCGAGCCTCACCTGGAGCCGGTGGCGGCGGGGGTGGCCGATCCTACCAGGAGCTGGTGGCCGAGCCTCACCTGGAGCCGGTGGCCGACCTCACCTGGAGCCGGTGGCCGAGCCTCACCTGAGCCGGTGGCCGAGCCTCACCTGTGGCCGACCTCACCTGGAGCCGGTGGCCGAGCCTCACCTGGAGCCGGTGGCCGAGCCTCACCTGGCCAGAGCCGGTGGCCGAGCCTCACCTGAGCCGGTGGCCGATCCTGAGCCGGTCCCCCCCCAGGAGCTGGTGGCCGAGCCTCACCCGGAGCCGGTGGCCGAGCCTCACCTGGAGCCGGTGGCCGAGCCTCACCTGGAGCCGGTGGCCGAGCCTCACCTGGAGCCGGTGGCCGAGCCTCACCCGGAGCCGGTGGCCGAGCCTCACCTGGAGCCGGTGGCCGATCCTTACCAGGAGCTGGTGGCCGAGCCTCACCTGGAGCCGGTGGCCGAGCCTCACCTGGAGCCGGTGGCCGAGCCTCACCTGGAGCCGGTGGCCGAGCCTCACCTGGAGCCGGTGGCCGAGCCTTACCTGGAGCCGGTGGCCGAGCCTCACCTGGAGCCGGTGGCCGAGCCTCACCTGGAGCCGGTGGCCGAGCCTCACCCGGAGCCGGTGGCCGAGCCTCACCCGGAGCCGGTGGCCGAGCCTTACCTGGAGCCGGTGGCCGAGCCTCACCTGGAGCCGGTGGCCACCACCAGGCTGGTGTAGGTCATCTCGTCACCATTGGCGAACTGGACGGTGTGCTCGAGCGGCCGTACCGAGACGACCTCGTGCTCCACCAGCACCTCGATGTCGGCCGCCTGGTCAACGGACAACGCCTGGTCAAGGCGGACGGCGTGGCAGACGGCCGTGTCACACGGCACAATCCACGTCGTGTCACACGACACAATCGCGTCCTGCGCACGGCTGGATTTGTTTCGTAGTCCTAGATGCGGAAATAAAAATATTGAGCGGTGGAAACAAAATCTTATCGCTAACTAAACACGGAAAATAATATTTTTCTTGAACTTAGTGACCTTCGAATCTTAGCTTGGATTTTCTTGTGAAACTTGACCACTTCATCACAGACCAGTCCACTGTCAAACATCACTATTCGGCCAACAAATGGAGAAAAAAATAAGAGGATAACCTTTGGAGAGGATAATGTTCAAGTTGCCTACAAATCCAAGAACAGCTTGTTTTTCCACCCCGCTCCGAAGTTGCAGGCGCCGTTTCCGCAACAGGGTTCCAGTGACCGGTATGGAACACACATCCGAAATTGGAGTGCCCATGCTGAATTGCCAAAACCGGTTTGAAATATTTCTGAAATTCGCATACTTCTTCGAAAGTTGAACAAAACAAGGTGCACCCCTTCACAATCTGCCAAGAGACCACAGTTGCGGTCGGTACACAAGTTTCCTGTCGCGGTATGGATCCTGATCTGGACAATCGACCCTGGGTCTACAGTAGGGATAACCATAGTCCACCCTCGCCCTCGTTCGCCCAGCGCCTCTAAAATCACACCAAAACGAGCTAGATATCCCAGAGCCTGTAGTATACAATTATGACTTCTAAATGCCGGAAATTGTCAGCCTCTACTTCAATAAACACAACATAAATTTCAAGCCTCCAAGCTTCAAAATTCGAAGTCTGTAAACAATCCTGACGCAGTCTGAGACCAAGTGTAACGAACAGCAGCGCCTGTGGAGCTTTTACACGCACGTACGAAAGTCTGGCCAGAGCCGCCGGCTGAGCGTAGTCGTTGCGAACAGCCGGAAGCTACAACAGGACTGAGGAGGACACATCCTGTTCTGCCGGTGCCCGGGCGCTATACCGTCCGGTCGGCCCGTCGGCGTGGGCTGCCGGCGCCGCAGCTCACCCACCTGATAGAACTCGGCGGAGCGCAGCTGTATCTTGTCGATGGGCGTGTCGGGAGCCTTGCTCAGCTTGGGCCGGTCGTAGGGCAGGTGGGCCTCGCTGGTGGCCAACACCACCCGACCGCCGAAGCCGCTCTGGCGCAGGGCCTCCACACAGCTGGCACCCGCGCCGCCTGGGTGGGGTACACTGTCAGCTGGCGCCCGCCCCGACTGGGTGGGGTACACTGTCAGCTGACGCCCGCCCCGACTGGGTGGGGTACACTGTCAGCTGGCGCCCGCCCCGCCTGGGTGGGGTACACTGTCAGCTGGCGCCCGCCCCGCCTGGGTGGGGTACACGTGGCGCCGCCCCGCTGGGTGGGGTACACTGTCAGCTGGCGCCCGCCCAGCCTGGGTGGGGTACACTGTCAGCTGGCGCCCGCCCCGCCTGGGTGGGGTACACTGTCAGCTGGCGCCCGCCCAGCCTGGGTGGGGTACACTGTCAGCTGGCGCCCGCCCCGTCTGGGTGGGGTACACTGTCAGCTGGCGTCCGCCCAGCCTCGGTGGGGTACACTGTCAGCTGGCACCCCGCCCCGCCTGGGTGGGGTACACTGTCAGCTGTCGCCTATGGCCATCCATAGTATTCCAGCTAGCTCTCACTACCGACCACTTTCAACAAACCCGGTTATCAGCAATGACAAGCTGGCAATGATAATAGCTGACATACAATGCGAATAGCAAGCTAAAAACGGATTCTGATTCCCATCGCGCCAATACTTCCGGATTTCCTTGGCCAATTAGTTTGCTAGTTATTGGGGCTTTAGGGCGCTTGAATTGCGAATGAAGAATTGATCATTAGCGCCCATCCTTGGCCAATGAGCACGGAAATCTGCATTGTCGCAATGCACAACGCTTGTTGGCACGGCAGCCGCGCCGGGCGATCCTCACCTCCGCCGAGCACCAGCACCACGTCCTGGGAGTCTTTGTTGCGCTTTCCCCAGCTGTTTGGTGACTGCATTGTCCAGCAGGTCCTGCCTCTTGGCCCTGACCCTGACACCGCCCTTGTCCTCCACGTGCACCTGGTAGCAGGGGATGCCGTCCAGCCCGGGGAAGTCCTCGATGTCGCCTGCAACCACCCAGTTAGACGGGCAGTCAGTCTGCCGGCTGGTAAATACGATGTCGCAGTCAGACTAAAAATACACCGGATGACTCAATCATTCTGGCATGAAAACCAGCCCGACCACACTCGGATAACCAACACAGATGCAGGCTGCAGTCTAGCAAACTTGGCAAGGCCAATATCACGAACACTGCTCTGCATAATTCTGTCTGGTTATCAGGAATATTTAAAAACAGCCAGGGAGAAAAACCCTACGAGTTCTACCTGAGGCCATAGCCGAGCTGCCGAGACTGCTGAGCATGGTCGGATCAGCACAAGTGCCCCAGAATTGCTTTACTTGGATGGAAAAGGACACCCAGAATGAAATAATTTTCCTTCCACCTCCACTTTGTATGGATAATTTCCAACTCCTTGTGGCCCATAATGACTCGTGTGCAATTATTCCCAGCCACGATCAATTCCCTTATCGCGTTAAGTATCGCGTTTCCCAGTATAGGATGGACCACATAAAGCCACGAAGATGGATACGCTATTTAGTGTGGCATTCGCTATTCATTTAGCGTGGGCAAAAAAAAATGGTTCAGTCTGGCAATGTACTTTGTCTGAGAGAACCATGCCGCCCATAATTTGTGTACCAAGGAGCACATAAAACTAGTTCATGCTGATGGGCTTTCTCAGGCGGGCCAATACGCAGAGCATTGATTAGTAGGCTCACTAAATGTGAGCTGGAACACCACTCCCTTCTTGGATCCCGCATTATGTCTTGAAACACGTGGCGCACACAGTCCTGAGGCGATGACGACGAAGGACCCACGTCCGTCCGACTGCCGCCACGTCCGTAGGCCGGGCGGTCACCAACAGGTGGCACTAGTGCACACGCAGCTTAACTACCTCGACAGGATGAACCTACATCCGACCTGTCTGCACGTTGAAGCAGGCGCCGTGCCAGGGGCAGCGGACTCGCCCGTTGGCCAGCACGCCCTTCTGCAGCGGCGCGCCGTAGTGGGAGCACTTGGTGCCCAGCGCCGAGATGCGGCCGGCGTGCTTGACGAGCAGCACGCGGCCGTGGCCGGACAGCTCGCACACCTTCATCCTGCCGAGCCGGCGGCGCAGCACGTCACACCAGCTCCGGAAAACCCGGTCACGTGCACCAAACGGCTGAGCTACGGTCAAACAACCCAGCTACAGTCAAAACAGCCCAACTGCAGACAAAACAGCCCAACTAGAGCCAAAACAGCCCAGCTACAGTCAAAATAGTCCAGCTGCATTCACAACAGCCCTGCTGCTGTCACAACTGCCCAACTAGAGCCAAAACAGCCTAACTGCAGCCAAAACAGCCCAGCTACAGTCAAGATAGCCCAACTACAGTCAAAATAGCCCAACTGCATCCACAACAGCCCAGCTGCAGTCACAACTGCCCAACTACAACTAAAACAGCCCAACTACAGTCAAAACAGCCAAAATAGCCCAGCTGCAGTCATGAACAGTCTGGCAAAGAGCCCAGCCCAGCAGACAGCCTGGTCAGACAGCCAAACAGTCCAGTCACAAACCTGAAAGGCTTATTGTGAGAACAAACAAACAAAAAATAGACACGGCCCAAAATAGTTCGGTCGCCGGTCCAGCATCCCGATCCCGACCCCCAAGAAGCTCGTCAATAGTCCCAAGAGCCGAGCACCGCTCACCCCTCAGTCAGAAAACCACTTGGTAACAGCCCAGACCAACGTAAACAGTCCGGAGCAACCCCGACTGTCCGCCGAAACTTCAGCCAGTCGTCAGGAATAATTACTCCGAGATTATATCAAAGTACGGTCCAAAACAAGGCCAATGTCTAAACAGAACAGTGCAAGCCCAAACACCAGTTGAGCTTCACAACGTAGCATACGCCCAGATCGGCGCCATATCCGAAGCAAGTCTAACAACAGGACAAATAACCACTCTCCATCGCCGCTCCCCTCAATCCCTCCTCCCCACCCAGCCAGCAGCCCAATAGCCCCGCTCTCCCTCTCCATACAAACAACAGCTCAATATCACTGCTCTCCCTCTCAACCCAAGCAGCAACCCAATAGCACCACTCTCCCTCCGCCAAAGCAACAGCTTAATAGCACCACTCTTTATTTCCGCCCCAGCAGCAGCTTAATAGCATTGCTTTCCCTCTCCACCCAAGCAGCGGCACTGCTGTCCCTCTAAACCCAAACAGCGGCCTAATAGCAATTATCTCCTTTTCCACCCAAGCAATAGCTTAATAGTACAGATTTATCTCTACACCCAAGCAGCAGCCCAACAGTACCACTTTCTCTCTTCACCACCATAGCACCCCAATAGTGCCGCTCTCCCTCTTCACCCAAGAAGCTTCATAGCACTGCTCTCCCCCTCCAGGAACAAGAAAGGGGGACCAGTTTGTTGTTTGTTTATTGGGTGGTTCACGACACACTTTATGCACATTCACGGCTAATGGCGCCGCCCACAGTTTCGCCGGTGGGCCGCGGGATTGGGAAATGTCCCGAGCGGCGCTAGCGTCGAACCCGGGATCTTTGGTACCCAGAGCCCAACACCCTAACCACTCGGCCATCCCCGCCCCAAAGGAGGGACCAGAACGGGCGGCAGCTTCAGAAGCTCGTAGTAATCTAGCTGTTAGCTGACGGATTTTGTCACTTGGCGTTGACAGAAAAACCAACGAATGAAAAATGGTATCGCCACAAAATTACGCAGTATTGCCCACATACCACCCAGGGAATCTCCAAATCGCAATTCGTCGCCATTCTAGTGTCAGGAATTCTCTCCTACCCCCGAAGGCCACGCGCGTCTCGACCTTGGCTTCTCTTAGCATCATTGCGAGCATTAAATCAGCGGGATCGACCCCACGCCATCTCGTGTCACCTCGCGGACCATCTCCAAACAAACAGCCAACAGTGCCAGACCGCAGGGGAGATGGCTTAGTAGCTGCTGAACACTCACTCGTCATCCTTCAGATCGTCCGCTTGGCAGACGACACCTTCCACATACTCAGAGTCGGTACCTGTGGCAAGGGGTGCTGCATCATCACACTGATGACAGGAGAGCCATCACGTGGTGGTACAGTTGTCAGGTGGCAGCACAGCTGTCAGGTGGCAGTACAGCTGCCAGGTGGCAGTGCAGTTGTCAGTTAGTTATTTGGGCTTTAAGGCGCGTCGACAACTATGGGCAGTACAGTTGTCAGGTGGCAGTACAGTTGTCAGGTGGCAGTACAGTTGTCAGGTGGCAGTACAGTTGTCAGGTGGCAGTACAGTTGTCAGGTGGCGGCACAGTTATCAGCGTAGCAGTCAGGTTGCAGTGCAGCTGTCAGCAGTTTTCAGGTGGCAGTTCAGTTGTCAGGTGCCAGCATAGCCATCAGGTGGCAGTACAGTTGTCAAGTGGCAGTACAGTTGTCCAGTGGCAGTACAGTTGTCAAGTGGCAGTACAATTGTCGGGTAGCAGTACGGTTGTCAGGTGACAGTACAATTGCCAGGTAGCAGCACAGTTGTCAGGTGATACGATTTCAGGTGGCAGTACAGTGTCAGTGGCAGTACAGTTGTCAGGTGGCAGTACAGTTGTCAAGTGGCAGTAGAGTTGTCAGGTGGCAGTACAGTTGTCAAGTGGCAGTAGAGTTGTTGGGTGACAGTACGGTTGTCAGGTGGCAGTGCAGTTGTCAGCGTGCAGTTGTCAGGTGGCAGTGCAGTTGTCAGATGATAGTTGAATACTGCAAAGCTGAACAGTTGCACTGATAGCTGAATTGAAAAGCAATTTTTAATTGACAACAGGTGATAGTTAAACTGAGAAGCACCAAAGCTTCAGCTCCCAGCTATTTCTGGCCCACCCGTACCCAGACAATATTCTCAATTCATTTTGAGTTAGGTGTCCGATGCAAGAATAAATGACAATGATGAGGGGAAAAGGTAAAACACATCGAATACAAATACGAAAATCCTGCGATGGGAAAGGTTGGTTGGTTATTGGTTTTGCGACACACCGACCGTTGAGTCATGTAGCGTCGCCAATCTCTCACGCCGATTGGCCGCGGGGGAAGAGTAGCGGCAGGCGAGACACGAACGCACAATCTTTCGATTGTGAGATGGCAACCTACCCCTAGACTACTCATCCCCGATGGGAAAGGTTGATGAACGACTAAAGACAGCTACACAGTTACCAGGTGACGCGGGTTACCAGGTGACACCAGTGACGCAAACTCGTGATCAATACAGAATCACATAGAATCAGATTCGATAAATACGGATCAATACAGAATAATGAAATATGCTCGGTTGGGCCAAAATTGCATCCTGTGTCATGGCAAATTTGCATGCACCACTTTAATTCAATTAGCTGTCGTTGTGCTCCGCCAACCACCAGCGATGATTTCTGTGACATTTAAATCAGATCTACCAAGAAAAGAAGGCAGTAGTACTTATTCCATTGAGAGTAGGCGAAAGTACATGAATTTTTCGTTGTATTTAACCAATTTGTAAAAGCTACCACCAAATATTTACTTGAAATATTATGGATCGGATGCAAGATGTTTTTGGAGTTTATCGTTCTTCATTAACATGGGATCGTGCAGACGTGCAACTAAGTGGATCTGGGCCCAAGCTCCCCTCCACCTCACTTAGCAACACAAAATACACTAAATGGAGCGATAAATTTTGTGGTTTTAAAACAAGCAAAACCCGATTTTTTTGCACGCTTCGACCGCCAAAAACGTTTTTCCTGATCTTTGTTTTCAACCCCAACCCCCACCCCACACCTTAGGAAAATTTTGGTGTGCTACCTGGTTTATGTATAAATAATTTTCAACATCTGAATCGCTTTTCCACGTGAAACAACACGAAATTGGTATGCTGTAACGTAAAAAGTACTTCTTTTCAATTCATCGTCCTCTGCACACTTTTTTGGGTAGTCTTCATCAGCTGTCAACATTATACGGTTATGGGTCAGAGGGCTGTGTTGCATACAGCAGTCTTCGGCACCTGAACAGCTCTCATTTAATATGTATCTAGTGTGGAACTGTGAGGGCTGTTACCAGATGTGTTTTCTATTGATATTTATAATACTTTGATCAATGTTAAGATGCATTGGGGCTTGGCCACGCTCCGAGCAGCTTGGCATATGGATGCAAAAAAATATCGGAAGCAATGTAAGACAATGCTGTTTTAGGTGCCAATTTTTGCCCAACTGTAAAAATTTGAAAACCTTGTGCCATATCAACGTGTTTAGATGTGTTTGCACAACTCACCAGCTTTGTGCCGACACACTCGTGATGCCACGGACCCCATGCTGATCTGAAAACACAAAACACTTCTCAAAGCACCCACAGATTGAGTCCAGTTTGCACACCAGGTCCTTCAACCACTTAAAAAATGGATACCATCAGTGGCAAATTCGCATATCTCAACCAAATTACTCATTTTCGACACATTCTGTCAACATTAGCTCCATAATTAAAAAGTCAAGACATGCCCTGAGATTCATGAGCCACCAAGGGTACGTTCCCAGAACAGCATTCTCCCAGGAATGGTTGGCTGGTACTTCTCATCTTTCACTCCTATTGGTCAGAGCCAGTCACCTTGGTGGAAAATCTTGGCCTCTTGACCTCCGAGTTCCCTCCCCTGATTTCCCTAAGTTTGTGACATTATCTCCACCTACCCCAAAGGAAATGGAATCCAGCCCACCAGAGGAATTCCCCAGCTGTGTTAAAATTCCTTCACCTATGCTTGCTTCTGCCAGGTAATGGACAAGTTTCAAGTAATGGGTATTTTGTTGCAAAAAACGTATGCAATATCTAGTATACAAAACTGAAGTATTTTGGTCATAGTACGTACATTTCCTACCTAATTAAATGATTTCAGTTCAGAGTTGTCTTATATTTTTTTAAAAACCTACTCGTGCTGATGATATCAGATATGTCGTGCATTGAAGCAGCCAAGCCAGAGACGCACATGGAGAACAAAGTCATTGCTTGTGGCACTAAGCTAAACGATTTTCAAGAAAATATGAAGCTCGAAAACGTAGATAGTCTATTATGGCGATAATGCAACAGCTAACCTTTGTCTTTCAAATCCAGGGCAGTGTGGTGTCGTGTGAACAAACAGTAAAAGCCTGTGCAATGTCTTTGAGTAAAATGTGTGAAGCAGTGGGAAGGGCCATGGCATAAATTATATGTGCCCTAGCTGGACACCATAACTTCTGCTCCAGTGAAAGAAAAGCTGTTTATGCATACAAATGTCTTTTATATTTGTACTCCATAGTTGGATAACTGACATTCCATGGTAATGGTTCACTACAATCTGCACACTAAACGTTGCAATATATTACGTGTTGTACATTACAACCTGCAGTATGCATGCTTAAATGCATGTTGTAATACACAAATGCATCATCAACATCCTAAACACGCGAAAACGTGTGATAGCGCACTCGATGTGCATCCGCAACCCGGCGATCGTTCACATCTTCACAGCGGAAGCGGTGCTCAGAGTTTCATCCTTTCGAACGCTTGGTGGTCGTACTAACGAACAGCCGCGTTTTGCTACCTCGTTCTCCAACTCTTTGAAAACCATATCTGCTTAAATGGTTGCACTGTTACCCAGACAGTACAGATATCCTGAACTGCACACGATACACATGTCACCGACCCGCCCCGGTTTGCCATCCAATACGAAGTTGAGAGTCCGTCAGGGGTAGCAGAAATGATATATTTTACATTATTGCACTTTTTGTACTCTGACCATGACATGCTCTGCGCGACCGCGTGAGCCGGTTTTTAAACTTGGATCTCGAAGCAATCAATAATGCTTTCACAAGACGAAAAATTTGCCATAAATGGATGAGGCAGATTATCACGGATCGGTTGATGTTCTGGCCAAGCAACCAATTCGCTTAAACAGCTCCCTAGCATAGGCACGACACGAGCTAGCAGCCTCCATAGGCAACCAGTACTCACACCGAACAGGTCGGCGAGCAAATCTAATCTTTTGCGCACCAGTACCATAAACCATACATTTTTTGTTGTCATACCTCTGATTATGTAACGAATCCTATTTTCAAATAGATCAACGATATAGAAGTGCTGTGGAGGCATAACGATATACCGAGTTGGGTGCCTTTTGACCAGAGCCCGAACAACCTGCCGGAACATATAATTTAGAAAATGATCATCCACCTATGTCTCAAAAGTTTCTTCTGGCTCACTATCTGACGGGAGGTAATGCTGTGGTCGGCGTCGACTCTTGCAACATGGGTTTCTCAGAGTTCTTCACGTGTTGTCTCTTCTTCACAGGTTGTCTCCCAGTCTGTTTGCATTCCTTCATAACTTAGATCATGGGTAGAATTAGGTACTGGTGCTGCAGCACAGTTGTCGGGTTGTCCACCTCTATCTGGGTTGACCTGTTTACAATACTTTCCATTCACATTGTGTTTCAATACATATTTGCCATGTATTATTAAGCTAAAACAGTCACTATTAATCCAAACTCTGCAGCATCCTATGTGCAAAATTGAATGACAGGCAGTCAACCTTAGCTACCCATGACATACATCATGTCACAGGCATGTTGACCAATCACAAAGTGAGGCATTCTGAAATGATATTATAATTATTAAAGTGCTCTAAGGGCTTTTAATAAATAATGGATGCCACCATAGTCTTTAGAATTAAATATCACCAGTGAAACTATTACTGCAGGAATATTGTTCTCCATAAACAAAACAAAATAATAAATTGTACAAGAAGTACATACAAAGTCAAAGCATACAAAATGAATTGGAATATAAACAGTATAGAAACATCCTAGTTCATATTTTGAGAGATGCAAAAAAACTGTACTATCAAACAGCATTATGTTGCAATCAGCAGGATGGACAAAAACATGGAAAATCCTAAATGAACTGATCAATAAGAAAAAAAACAGATTAAAACTTCCTGATGTGTCAATAGATGAAGATGGCAATGAATATGACAGGAATTGTGTACCTAATGCATTTAATGCTTTCTTTGTCTCTGTTGGGGAGAGATTGGAACAAAAAATAGATTTGATAGAAAAAGATCCAACTGAATATATAGCTGAACCTAGCTATGCAAGGCTTTCTTATCATATAAGTACTAGTGAAATTCAAGTAGAATCAATTATTAAGAACATGAAATCTGTTGGAGGTGGCATAGATGGAATCAGCACAAAAATATTAATGCTTACCTACAAAAGTATATTGAAGAAGATTACCCACCTATTTAATCTTTGTCTGCATGGTGGAATATTTCCTGATGATTCTAAGAAAGCAGTTGTTGTACCTATTTTCAAGGCAGGAGAACATCACAAATTCACAAATTATAAATCTATATCTTTACTCCACATCTTTTCCAAAATTTTGGAAAAAATATTACATGCCTATCTTTCAGCATATTTGGAACAAAATAATGTACTAAGCCCTTTCCAATTTGGCTTCAGAAAAAAACATAGTACATACATGCCCATTATGCATTTATATAATGAAATAACTAAGTCCATAGAAAATAAAGAAATTGTGTGTGGTTTATATCTTGACTTGAAAAAGGCTTTTGACACAGTTAGCACAGAGATATTAGTCCAGAAATTACAATGCACTGGACTTCAAGGACACTTTAGAATACTAAAATCATACCTTAGAAACAGATATCAGCAAACTAAAGTACATGAGATTCTATCTGAACCAGAATTAATTTCTATGGGTGTTCCTCAGGGTTCCATTCTGGGGCCATTATTATTCATCGTATATAGATGACTTGCCAAGAATTCCCAATGAAGTAAATATGTACCTTTTTGCTGATGACAGCAATTATTGTTAAGGAAAAAAGTATAGATGAATTACAGAATAAAATTAATTGCATTGTTCCGGAGATAACACAATGGTTGCAAGCAAATAGGATGTCATTGAATGTAGAGAAGACAAATTACCAAATATATTCTATCTCCCATTAATGACAAATATAATGATCAATTCTGTTAAAGTGAAAAGAAAACAACAAATCAAGTATCTTGGCATGGTGTTGGATGAAAAATGAACTTGGTATGGGCACATTGATTATATTACACCTATCATTAGTAGAAACTTTGGTATTATGGGGAGGGCAAAATACTTCATAACCAGTTGTGAACTGAAGTATTTATACAACTCTTTAATCCTTCCCTACTTAAATTACTGCACTGTGATTTGGGGTAATAATTATCACACTAGAATAAACCAAATCATTAAATCCCAGAAACGCGCCTTGAGAATTATTGATTGCAGATGGTATACATACCCTACAAAATAATTATTTATCAAGTACAATATATTGAAGTTCACGGACATGGTGCAAAAACAAAACATATTAATTCTGCACAAATTTGTCCATGACGAATTGCCACATGGTATGACTGACTTTTTTTTCTATATACAACACCTTCTAGTACAAGAATCATTCAACATTTCTCTATACCATTTACCTATTGACAATATAGGCTATATGCTATTACTCACTGTGCTCCAAAATCATAGAACAATGTAATATGAAAAAAATTTCCAGTATTCAGCAATTACCAAGGAGAAAAGATGTGCTAAAGAAATGCATTAGATGTCACTTTATCAAATGAAAACTGAAGTCAGACTAGCTCATACAATTCACAAAGGTAGCTTTAAAGGTTGCACCCTGCTAGATTTGGTATCAGTGTTGATATATGAAAATGTACAAATGTATGTGATTGATTGGACTTTTTTGTGTTTCTTTTTGTGTGAAAGGATATTGGTAGGCTGATGCACACCTATGTTATTCTGCATGAGACATCTCCATATGAATCTGTTTTCAATATTTCTGTACTCCCCTAACATTTTCATCTTGTGACCCTGGGAACTCTGTGGGCATTACTAGCTTGCTACCAGTCTGAAGATTTCCCAGGGTCACATTTCCTTTCTACTAATTGGTGGTGGTCTATCTGCAAAATGAAAGGAAAAGAACAGATGGGATGCAAATTGTATTTATATAATCACATCATTTTGCACTGTTCTCTGTATCCTGGGGCACCCTTGTGTTGGCTGCCCTGGTACATGGGCAGCTCACCAAGGCATGCCACACATTGAAAGATCCAATGAAGGTGCCAAAGGAGATAGGCTGCTGCTGCATCTGATATGGGATGGCAATTAAAAAAACTTGAGATAAAAATGGTTTGTCCCAACTTGTCCATTACTAATATTTTTTTAGTTATTAGTATTACCATACTTTCTGATCCTACAAGTTTATGTTTCAGCCATCAACTTAAAATAATTTAACTTTCATGAATGATCAAATATGTGGCTCTTTTCTTGATCTGAACCAGTGAATTGCTTGGAGGCTCACATGATTGACATATGGCAAACTTAATTTTTGCTGGAACTGGTTACTTTAAGTCAATGGCAGTGGACATGATTGATGACATTATAAGCATATGGAGGAAATGTGCTATGATATTACTGGTATGTGATGAGTTAATGCTACAAGCATTTGCATATCTTAATGGGATCATCCAGGCTGTGGCTCATCCATTTGTACCTCAATGGTGTCAGACTGACCAGCACACCATTCAGTCTGCAGCTTATAAAGCTTTGATGTGATGCTTCAAGAAGGAATTATGAATTTTGTGCAGTGGAATTCCTTAAAAACAAATACTGGCAGACCTTGGAACAATTTGAGGAAATACATTGCTGGGAATGACACCATGTTGTCAGAGAAATTCTAAAAAATGACTCATCAAAAGAAAGCTTTATAATTATGTGAGATACAAAAATGCAAGCAGTACCTGGCAAAGCTAAACCTACATGTATGCATGGTACATCTTCCATGTGGCCACATCTGGTTTGTCTACTGACATTTGCATTCTCTGATTATGATCAAGAGTTCAAAATGGCATATGAATAGGTAAGTCATAGACAAATCATAAAATAACCTAACCTAACCCAACCCAGACTAAGATAACATAGCATAATATATAACATATATTATGGCATAACATAATCTAACCAAACACAACCTAACTCAAAAGACAGAATTGTTACAAACTTTTTGGCCTCAATGTCATCAAATCTTTGCAACATTGTTAGTGCTGCCATTAACATCAACAGCATCACAAGGAACTTCTGCCCTTAACTGAAGGTTATGGATGCATCTGGTTGCAAATATTCCTTGTCAGGAACAAATATGAAATTAAGCCAGAAAAATCAGGTTTTTGATGTCAGAGTACTGAATCAAGTGCATGAAGTGTTGAATTTAATCTTTATCACATCTGTGACACACCAGGTATGGATAATTATGTGCAATGGACTATATTTGTAGAATTAAGATTATGATTGTGAACCTATTTCTTTGCTAAATGAAAACTAATCATTTGCAGGGAAAATGAGTGGTCACATAGTCTTCTTCATGTTCAAATACATGATATTAAAACAATTTAAAAAAACAAATTTTTACCTTGATCGCCATCAATACGGAACACTTTAAGACACCTAATTGAATATATAGGCAATAACTCACTTCACTTCCAGCGCAGCTCCACGGCCCTATCTCTCAGCACGGCTGTTAAAGCCAGCGTAATCAAAGCAGTTTGGTGGCCCATAAATGTCGCACATGCGGAGTATTCATAAACATTTTACGGAGCATTGACCTCCATAATGAGTTATATATCAAGGTCAATGAAACGTATGTCAGCTTCAATTTAAGCCAGGTTCGCTTAATGACTTATAATTCAAGGCATGACTTATTTGCTTACTTACCCTAGATGGTACTCGAACGCAACAGGTTACTGAGCCTTCCATCAGCGAACACTCCTCTACCCTACCTGCATTTCGACACAGTCGTTTAAAATAACTAGAACAATTTACAGCCGACCCGACTGGCCGATGACCGATTCTTTGTGAAAGAAAAATATTAAGCGGCTTTGCTAAAATTATTTCTTCATGCTAGCTGTAACCGTGGCAAGAAATTCCGGGTGGGGTGGGATGTGTGCTCATGGTTTGCTGCTCTGCTAATAATAACCTGTCATTCTCCCTATTCAACCTGAAAGTGTGTTGAAAATAAGGACTTCTTTATATTTCTGGCTTCTTGATAGACTACAACCCGTGGTTGTAAATTGCGTGGTGCTAAGTCCACCGACCGCCGAGCGATGAAGATCACAGAAGCTTCGTCGGTGCAACCGATCACGACCAAATTTGACCCTGCATGCATTGAGTTTGGGTCACGAAATGTATACTTCAGGGAGTTCACTTCAGCCGTAACCTACAATTCAAATTATGAGCTTCAGTGGCTTCGAAGATCTTTATGGGGGCAGAACCTCCCCTCCTGGGATGCGTTATGCGAGAAGTCCCCAGGCTCGCGTGCCGAGCCTGCATATTGCCGGCACTCCACAGAGGTCGGAATACGGCGTGTCTCGTACACCTTCACCACTCGGCTTTGTGAATTACCACCGCGACGGAAGACGCTGAAAAGACTGCCCCCCCTGTGATGAAGCCGGCGAGTGAAGACTACAATAGCCACGATACAATGTGCTTGTGCCTTAGTCCTGTACTTCCTCACACTGAAAGAAACATGCTGTGGCAACGCGACGTTTTAGGGCAGAATCGGAGCGGCCCTTCAGACACCGCTTCCTGCATCGGTCCGCGTGCATATATTAACCACTTCTTGCATCCGTCCCTGTTGTGCATATACTAACCACTTCCTGCACGCGCCTCTGTATCAGTGCATATACATTATCCGCATGAGTGTCTGTATTCTTTTGAGGAGCCTTGGTTTCTCCCCATAATGCCAACTTTTAACGTGAGACTATGAGGTGACCCCATTAGTCATCCACCTCCATGTATTGAGTCCCCACGAATAATTATTCAGGAATCAACGCCCTTGCTTATTCGCCCCATCATCTGTCATCGAGCAGTTATTGTCGGCCCCACAACCATGCCTAGATGCAGCATCATGGCCCTTGGGACATTATTGACAATAAGTAGATGCCCACAATGTACCGGTGGTGAGCCCCATACGCCCGCTACCATAACGCTAACCGTAACCTCCACAAATACCCGCCCAGTGATTTACCGTGGTGCTTGAGACTTGTCCGCCCCTCGGACCAGGGCTCTGCGCTCTAAAACCAGCACGGCGCCATTCACGTCCATAGTTCGTCCGTTCACTTCACTGGGCGCAACAGCGGTGGTGAGGCATACCATACAGACCGGAGATGGTGTGACTGGTCTTATTGAAGTAATATACACATACGTTTTCACACGAGGAAGGAACAACAAACAACATTGCCGACGGGCAGGAACGTCCTCGCGGCCGAAGACATATGCTCGTGCCACGGCGCACCGGACACGTTAGCGCACGGCACGGAGCGACCGGCGGTCCGGACGGCCAGCCGCCCTCCCACCGAACACGCCCCGCACGAGCGCGCGCAGACGCGACCGCCGCCGCGCCTCCGACCAACTCTCGCGCCACTGTATTCAACAATGAAAAGAACGAGCTGCCCGGCCCACCGCCACGGCCCGGCCGCAGGACAGACTATGTACAGATGCAATTATGGACAGCGCGGTACAGTGCCGCGTGCGCAACGATCGGAGTCCGCTCGTTGAGGGCCGGGCACGCCGGTCTCGCGCCGCGGTCGCCGGCCCACGGCCATTCGCGCGGCCGCCGGGACTCTACACTACTTGCCGCGCGTTGTGGGCGGTACGCGGTACGCGGCGCGCGGTGCGAGCCACGAGACCCAGCAAGCTCGCCCACCAGATGAAATAAATACGCGACGCCGTCGTCGCCCGTCGCCAGCGCAGCCTATGTACACACAACTCGCCACACCGCACGCACTCAACGTCCAACACGAAGCTCTGAACGGAACGCGGCCGTCTTCGGCGCACCGCACAGCCGGCCGCTGGGCGGCGCCACGTCCGCGCTGACCGCGCCGCGCCGGCCGCTGGGCGGCGCCACGTCCGCGCTGACCGTGCCGCGCCGGCCGCTGGGCGGCGCCACGTCCGCGCTGACCGTGCCGCGCCGGCCGCTGGGCGGCGCCACTATTGCTGGCCTTTTGTACGCGAGGCTGGCCGGCCGCTATTTGACCGGTGCGGCCGGCGGCGGCGCCTGTGTGGCGGCCGCCGCGTTGGACGACACCCAGCTCTTGAACACGTCCCTGGGGAGCAGTGTCGCCGGTTAGTGTGATGTCAGGTCAGGGGGCGCACGGTGCGCCGGGCGTTCCACGGCCAGCTGACAACGGGTCCGTAAGTTTGGGCCATCAGGTGGTCCACTAATGGGCCTAAGTCTGTCCTGACATGGATAACCAACAGATTCTTGCTCCACATGTCAGGTTCAAATGGTGCAAATGGTGGCATTAGGAGCGTTGCACATCTCTGGGGCAGACCACACCCTGCCATCAGTGTAGCTTTTGAAAGCTAAGCGGTAATTATCCTTGCACGCCATTTTATGAGTTGTTAAAAACCTGTCACACAAAGGGCGTGGGGCCAGGGCTTCCATCTTTAATTTCATACATTTTGAGGGTGCAGGCCACCTGATGTTCCTTGCGTGACATTATAGCCTGGCTCAAGCAGTACGCTGGCACATTGAGGATGGCCGGCCATCGATTGCTCGCCGCGATGGCCGCCGCCCGGCCGATTCGCGCCGGGCCGTACCTGCAGTGGTTGACGACACACTCGTTGCTGCAGTACTCGTCCTCCCACTCGGGACTGCTGATGGGCGGGTTGGCGCAGCCGGCGCGGATGCACGTGACGCCGCGGTCAGCGCCGGCCGCCGGGGTCGGCGAGCCGGCACAGTTGCCTGGACTGGCCGCCGACGGCGCGGACGGCGCCACCGGCGATCGCTGCGGCGCCGTCGACGGCTGTACTGCCGCCTGCTGCTGCTGCAGCTGCAGATCCTGCTGCTGTTGTAGTTGCTGTTGCTGCTGCTGCTGCTGCTGCTGCTGTTGTTGCTGCTGCTGTTGCTGTTGTTGCTGCTGAAGCTCTTGTTGCTGTTGCAGATGCTGGAGTCCCTGCTGCTGCTGTTGTTGTTGCAGTTCGTGTTGTTGCTGCTGCTGTCGCAAAAGTTCCTGTTGTTCTTGTTGCTGTTGCTGTTGATGCTGTTGTTGTTGCATTAGCATCATTTGCTGATGCTGCTGTTGCGCCATCTGCTGCTGCTGTTGTTGCTGTTGCTGTGGCGTGAGCTGCTGCAGCTGGCCCACGGCGGGCGGCTGGGCGCCGGCGCCGGAGCCGGAGCCGGCGCCGGCGCCGACGGGCGGCGAGCCGAGCGGCCTCGGCGAGAGGGCAGCCGCCAGGCCGGGAGGCGACTGGGTGGCCAACTGCTGCGACTGCGGACTGCCCAGCTGGTGGTCGGCGGCGGCCACCTGTCGCGACACGGCCACACCCGGTCACCCACCGCACACGCAGTCCGGCCGGCTGCCGGGGACCGCCACACCACACCACACCACACCACACCACAGCTCTCCAAACGCAAACACTGTCTCTCGACACTCCCACTTAAATATCCCGACACCAATCCTTTACAGTTAGTTCACCACTCCAGACCGGGAAACAACACACTCCGGTCAGTCAACACCACACTACTCAGACCAGTCAACGCGATACCCCGGCCAGTCAACACGACACTCCGACCAGTCAACAGACACTGATCAGTCAGCACGACACTCGTGACAGGCAACACGACACTCCAGTCAGTCAACATAGCACTCCCACCAGTCAACATTAAACTAGCCTACCCAACCTGCCATTATGTCCCGAGTACCCGGGGATGAGGCGGCGGATGTTGTCGGAAGGAAAGAGTGCAACTATTTGAGGCTCGTCTGTTGAAACGTTTTCATCTCGTCGGACACATCAGCGTCAACGCGAAACAAAATTGATGGGCCGTCAGCGGGCCGGGAATACCGCGGACACCGAGCACCTGAGCGCGAGAACAGATAACTGAAGCCATCGTAACACCGCGGACGCCGAGCACCTGAGCGAGGGAACAGAGAACTGAAGCCATCGTAACACCGCGGACGCCGAGCACCTGAGCGCGGGAACAGAGAACTGAAGCCATCGTAATACCGCGGACGCCGAGCACCTGAGCGCGGGAACAGAGAACTGAAGCCATCGTAATACCGCGGACGCCGAGCAACTGAGCGCGGGAACAGAGAACTGAGGCCATCGTAAGTCGAGCAGAATGAAGAACAATGAAAAAAGAACATGCCAGGAAGCGAACGAGAACCAGGGAGGGCAACAACACAGGAACAAAGATAAAAGACAGGGCGGTAATGGGAGCAAATTGAACAGCATGGAGCCGACAGAAAATGAACCCGCCCGGGAATAAAAGAGAGCAATGAAAACGAAGTGAGCGTAAAAGCAGAGACAGGAATGAATCCGAACTGAATAGAACGCAAGAATGAAGATTGTGCCGCATTAAGACCGGGATCGGCACATCAATCGAGAGCACGCCGCCGGGCGAGCGCACAACGGCTCATCTAGTGCAGACAGCTGGAATCCATTCAGGTTGTTAGCATAAAAACGGAAATGAAAGCACAGCACGGGCGCCCGAGCACACAGCACGTGGTGAGCGGACACGGACACCGGACCGGACACCTGCGTCAGCGGACATTCTGCACTGGCCGCACGCGTGCACACACCCACACACACAACACACAACGACACCCACACCGCCAGTGCCATCCGCGCGCAATGGCCACCCGGCAAGACACACCAATAAGATGTGCAACGGACATGCCGAGTACACGGCCTGGTACAAGGGGTGGGTCCAGGGGGTGGCGGTAGGGGTACGGGCAAAGGGGTCGGGTCGATCGTCGCCCCTCCCCCAAGGGCCCGAAAGGAGCCCCCATGAGATGTGACGCTCCTCGAAGATGCTCGAGAACACCTTTCAATTTACTTTCCAGCAGCCAAAAAGGTGCACCTCTGATGAGAAAAGATGGGGAAGTTCGAGTGCACCTTCACCCAACTGAACGAAATTTTCGGCCGAAGGTGCACCAGCATATTCGTCGAATTCATTCCTCTCAGCTTCTCGCCCAACGCATTATCAGCCCAACGCCTCACGGCTCAGTCGGCTCCTCAAAACTGCGGCCCGCTAACGAAATCCTACATCCGTCTAAATCAGTCAGTGTATGACACGTGAATATAACTAGGAACAAACCGCTACAAACATCAGCACCAGACGGTTGGATTGGATGATTATGGCTTCACTGCGCACTCAGCAGCTGAGGCCATGTGGCGTCGCCTGCCTCTCACCCTGGCAGGAAGGGCGGCCATCGCGGGGGATCGAACCCCGTACCTCTGACCTGCCAGACGCTCAGCCTAACCACTGAGCTACCGACGCCCAAGCACCAGACGTCCACTTCGGTAAAACAGCAGGCGCTGGCCAGCGACCTCACCTGCTGGTGCATGTAGAGCGGCTGCGAGACGGGCGGCAGGAGCGGGGCCGGCTGCGGGGCGCCGTAGCCGCAGGCCATGCCGGACGCGGCGCCAGCCGGGTACATGGCCGGTGCCGACATCGGCCCGCCCAGCATCTCCTGTCGTCACACTGGAGCGTCACGCACTGCTAACGCCACCGTCACAGGTGGGAGAGGGGGTAGCTCAGTTGGTAGAGCGTCGGACTCTTTACCACAAGATTGTGGGTTCTCACAACCGACGGCATTTACCGAGTCCACTCACGACCAATCGGCGTAGGAGGTTGGCGACGCTATATAACCTAGCGGTTGAATGCGTCGTAAACGAGCCCAAGGTTCTTCTATTGTCACGGGAGTACACTGACTGTACACTGGAGCACTGAGCAGCCCGTAGTGACCACTGGCAACTCCGACACTGACCGACCTCCTATGACCATCGGCCTCTGTGATCCTCGACCCCGACCCTTTTGCGACCGACACAAACTGACTTCTGGCGACCCCCGACACTGACTGAATCATGTCCTTCGACTACTGTGCTCACCGGTACCGACTCGATATTGACTGACCCCTGATGACCCTGGACTACAATGACCCTCAACCCGGACCCTTTGACGACCATTGACACCAACTGACCCCCGGCGATCTCGACACCGACTGAGACTCGCGGCGACCTTGGACAGGGCCGAGCCCCGGCGAGCCGGCCGGCCACTGACCTGGGGCGGGTGGGAGTCGCTCATGAGCGAGGTGAGCAGCGGCGACGTCTTGGTGCCGGCCGCCGTGTAGGGTGTCGAGTAGCCGGCGGCCGGGTACTGCGGCGGCGGCGCCTCGGAGTAGCCGTAGCCGCCGTACAGGCCGGCCGGCGGCGCGGCTCCTCCGCCCGCCTCCTCAGCCGTACTCTGGCGACGGACGGCTGGTCAGCGGCGCGCCGGACACGGCAGCGACCGCCCGGGGATGTGGGGCGCCACCAGCCGGAGGACACGGCTACGACACCAACCGGGGAACACGGGTACGGGGCGCCGGGGACAGATACTGGGCGGGCCCACCAGCCGGGGACACGGATACTGGGCGGAAGGTAGGGCGCCACCAGCCGGGGGACACGGATACGGGGCGGGCGCCACCAGCCGGGGAACACGGGTACGGGGCGGGCGCCACCAGCCGGGGGACACGGATACTGGGCGCCACCAGCCGGGGGACACGGATACTGGGCGGGCGCCACCAGCCGGGGGACACGGATACTGGGCGCACACCAGCCGGGGCGGGGGACACGGATACTGGGCGGGCGCCACCAGCCGGGGACACGGATACTGGGCGGGCGCCACCAGCCGGGGGACACGGATACTGGGCGCCACCAGCCGGGGGACACGGATACTGGGCGCCACCAGCCGGGGGACACGGATACTGGGCGGGCGCCACCAGCCGGGGGACACGGATACTGGGCGCCACCAGCCGGGGGACACGGATACTGGGCGGGCGCCACCAGCCGAACGGATACTGGGCGCCACCAGCCGGGGACACGGATACTGGGCGCCACCAGCCGGGGACACGGATACTGGGCGCCACCAGCCGGGGGACACGGATACACTGGGCGCCACCAGCCGGGGACACGGATACTGGGCGGGCGCCACCAGCCGGGGACACGGATACTGGGCGCCACCAGCCGGGGGACACGGATACTGGGCGCACCAGCCGGGGACGGGCGGGCGCCACCAGCCGGGGACACGGATACTGGGCGGGCGCCACCAGCCGGGGGACACGGATACTGGGCGGGCGCCACCAGCCGGGGGACACGGATACTGGGCGCCACCAGCCGGGGGACATGGATACTGGGCGGGCGCCACCAGCCGGGGGACACAGATACTGGGCGCCACCAGCAGGGGGACACGGATACTGGGCGGGCGCCACCAACCAGGGGACACGGATACTGGGCGCCACCAGCCGGGTGACACGGATACTAGGCGCCACCAGCCGGGGGACACGGATACTGGGCGCCACCAGCCGGGGACACGGATACTGGGCGCCACCAGCCGGGGACACGGATACTGGGCGGGCGCACCAGCCGGGACACGGATACTAGGCGCCACCAGCCGGGGACACGGATACTGGACGGGCGCCACCAACCGGGGCACGGATACCGGGCGCCACCAGCCGGGTACACGGATACTAGGCGCCACCAGCCGGGGGACACGGATACTGGGCGCCACCAGCCGGGGGACACGGATACTGGGCGCCACCAGCCGGGGGACACGGATACTGGGCGGGCGCCACCAGCCGGGTGACACGGATACTAGGCGCCACCAGCCGGGGGACACGGATACTGGGCGCCACCAGCCGGGGGACACGGATACTGGGCGCCACCAGCCGGGGGACACGGATACTGGGCGCCACCAGCCGGGGGACACGGATACTGGGCGCCACCAGCCGGGGACACGGATACTGAGCGCCACCAGCCGGGGACACGGATACGAGGCGCCACCAGCCGGGGGACACGGATACTGGGCGGGCGTCACCAGCCGGGTGACACGGATACTAGGCGCCACCAGCCGGGGGACACGGATACGAGGCGCCACCAGTCGGTGAATGCGGTGCGCCACCAGCCAGAGGACACGGGACACCATTAGCCAGTTAATTAGTTATTGGGGCTTTAGGGCGCATCGACTGCATTGGCCATGTAGCGCCCAGACACCACCAGCCAGATTACCAACCATCAGTAGGAGCGGGAATGGTGCCGGCAATAGGCTCCCGGATGCGCAGAAAATACCGACAGTATCGGCGCGATCCAAGACGTGAAGACATGCCTGAGGCACCGATGAAGGTGTTGGTGAGCAAATACGCTCAGTCGTCACTGGACACAACGGCAGTGCGCCTACTGACGAGTGCATCACGATGCCCTGCTCTGTAGTCCAAATTCGTGGGCCTCCCATTGGTTTAGATCCCCTGTGACATAGTCGCTCCAGAATTCCAAGGTGCTAACTCGAGTAGTCGGTGAAGGTTCCCCGCTTCACTGTGCGCTCGGATACCGCCCAGGAACATCGGAGTTCCCGAGCTCTCGGACAACGAATGGGGCTAATGCTGGAGAGTGCAAGCAACGCGGTCTTCTCATGGCAGCAACATAACCGCCGCCGGCGAAGTTGTCTCCAGACGGTCGCGCCTGCCGCGGCCAGGGAAGACGGCCAAGTGGCCACAGCCTACCTCCAGCAGCAGGTCGTCCAGCACCTGCAGCAGATCGCCGTCCATCTCGGCTGCTGAGGTCATCACCTCGTGACGGCGCCAGGTCAGCGCACAGGACCGCGCCGAGGGGCGCCGTGAGATCTGGTCCGACACGCACACGTGTCTCCGCCACCCGCTGGCACGACCGACCGACGCGTCTGCACCACCACTGGTCCGACCGACCGTCGCGTCTACACCACCACTGGTCCGACCGACCGTCGCGTCTACATCACCACTGGCCTGATCAACCGACGCGTCTCTGCCAGCCCAACCAATCGCCGCGTCTCTGCCATCCACTGCAGTCGGGAGACGGTCGGCGCGAGCTGGCCGATGCCGAAGCGCACTCAGGAGCCCACACACACAGCTGCCGGGCTGAGTGCCGGGCGCGGACGCCGTGGCGACGCGCGGCTGGCGGGCCGACCCACGGCCGCCGTCTCCGCGCCGCCGGTCGGGAATGGGGCCGCGGCACGCCGGCCGGCCGTCCGCCGCGGCTGCCATTGGCCGGCCGGCCGGACCGGTGGGTAGCCAGCAGCCGCCACTGACGCGCCGCCCGGGAAGGCCGGCCCGTCCGCCGCCCTTTGTGGCCGTCCGCCGACCTCCGGCCCAAGGTCGCCGCGGTGCCCATCACTGGAGCGCCGCCGCGGACCCATGGGGGTAACACCGGGCCGCCGCGGAGACACGGAGATACCCCGCACTGACGCCAAGACACGAAGGTAACATGGACTGACGCCTTGACACGAATGTCAAGGTCGGGGCGCCGTCGAGTGGGGTATAAAGTTTGACGGATGGGATCAGATAGCCCAAAATATGCGAGGCATGACAAGCGAATGGTGGACCCGCTGAGCATGTCATATTTCATCCAACATCTACCGGTGGCTCTACCGCTGATGGCTCGCTCGATTTTACCGCTGCTTAGACCGGTTTCCTCAGCTGTAGTAATACTTGTCATGAACTGACTCGTAACATTTTGGACAACACCCAGTATATGGAACGGTTCTGAAACCCTCACAGTAAGTGTAAAAATAACTTTAAAAGAACTGATGTTACAACTATTGGCACCAGGTGTTAGTCTCGGCCACAGCCACACCTATTGGCACCAGGTGTTAGTCTCGGCCACGGCCACACCTATTGGCACCAGGTGTTAGTCTCGGCCACATGCACATACGCCCGAGTCACATACTGGCTGATAAATCACGTGACGAGATGTAACCTACCCAGACGGTGCTTCGTCAAATACTTCACGTGTGCCATTTCTCTAGCGGCGAGATTGCATCAGGTGTTTCAGTGCAGCCTCCAAAGGAACGGGTCAGCGAATCGAAG
Source organism: Imbricaverruca yamaguchii (assembly GCA_034440575.1). NCBI lineage: Eukaryota > Metazoa > Arthropoda > Thecostraca > Neoverrucidae > Imbricaverruca > Imbricaverruca yamaguchii. The sequence continues at coordinate 6,114 of JAOTOL010001648.1, read as the reverse complement.
CCGTCGGAGAGTGACGGAATGAGCATATGTTGTCTTTGGCTGCACTTGGTTTGTGATCGCCTTTGCCTCAGCCCGGTAACTCGTCTGACGGTAGATGCGCCGCCAGATGTGGGGGCGCCACCGCCGGCAGAGTGTGCGCTCAATCATCACGAGCTACCAAGACGACCGACCCGGGAACGTGGGGCACCAATGATGTGTCCGAGGCAGTCTGAACCATCACGAGTTACCAAGACGACCGACCCGGGCACGTGGGGCACCAATGACGTGTCCGAGGCAGTCTGAACCATCACGAGTTACCAAGACGACCGACCCGGGCACGTGGGGCACCAATGATGTGTCGGAGGCAGTCTGAACTATCACGAGTTACCGAGAGGACAAACCCGGGCACGTAGGACACCAATGATGTGTCGGTGGCAGCAGAGGAGGGATTACCCGATCGACCGGTTTATCGTTTCCAGCAGCCCGACTCTTTATGGTCTATATGGACGTCATATGGGCCATATTCTATATAGGCGCAAAATTAACCATATTTTGAATGGGTGCCATATGGGCTATATTCTATATGGACGCCATATGGACAGATATTATATATGGTCGCCAGCAAAGACTGGCCATCAGAAACCAAACCAGTCGCAAACAAACAGCAAAATAAACGCATCACAGAACTAACGACCATCCGGATGATCCGAGGACCATCGTGGGGGCGGAGGCACCACACAACCAACGCAAATGAACTTCTTGTGAGCCCACAACATGATGAAGTTCTTCACATGGAACCCGGGACGTTATTTTCATATCAGCTGTCATCAGGTTTTGTATAACCAGGCGATGTACTCAGCAATAAATTAACCAGGATTTTAATGTGAGCTCATGTTCCCAAACACATCAAGTACTACTACAACATTCCATTACTGCTGGCGTTGTCAGAAATACAAAGTGTTGTTCAGCTTACCTTGGAGATCAGACCAGCACGATAGGCAGCCAGGGCTTTCAGGTACTCTTTCTTGGCGTTTTCAGTTTTCTTTTTATACACCTGGAAATAACCATTACGTGAATACCGTAATATCACCACAATAGGGATATCAGTTGGTCAGCCAAACCAACGACTACACCAGCGGATCCGCAAGAGTAATGCAAAATCAAAGGATACTAACAATACTAGTTACAGTACTCATGCTACATCTAATAATAATAATACCAATTTAGGATTAATTGATTATTTGGGCTGCAGTTCGCGCCGACTGAGAGGTCATTAAGCGCCCAAATTGTCACAATAGTACCAATAATAAATATGAATTCCATGCATACAGCAGTGATAGCACAAATACACCCAACTGACATTAACGGCACAGGTGCACCAATCCAGAGCCTAAATGCACACATCTCACACGTCGGACACACTCCGGATCGGTGTATATACCCATGGTGTATATGCGTATATATTATGCATATATATGCACATTAAAAATTGCCTTTTGACATCACCCTCCCCATCACCTCCACCCTACAAAAAATCAATTTCATGACAATGTGACCTGATGTATAATGTCATCATGTATTGACAGGATAGATCAGGAACACAAGCGTCTTTTTCTAATCATTTCCAGCGACTTAAGTCAGGCTCCACACATTAACATAATACGACCTCTGGTTACCTCATTATTAGGCAAAATGCACATCTAAGACATGCTCCAGACTGCCCATGACCAGAGCTTTCAGACGGTGCTCTGCATTTCATCCATAGGATACGTAGATCGGAAGTTAGATGGGAGGCTTTGCTTTCCAAGAGCATCCGGCAAAGCGGAGGTGGATCTTCCGGCCGCCTCGGCGAGAGTTAACACGAATTATAAAGTGGTCGCTCACAATAATACCTCGTCTCCCTATATTGCTGTTCGCAATGCCGGTAATTAATGCATTGCTACTCTTCACAACAAAGATATGCAGGAGAATCTCTTATCTACCACAATTTCAAATGAGGGTACATTGCATAAATAGCTCATTGCATTAGCATATAATATAAGGGCAATGTGACCTTTTCCGCTAAAAACATTGTTCATCGGGGTGTCACTGTATATGCCATGGCAGGGCCATGGACGTACCCAATAATTGATTTGGCTCTTTCAATCATCGACCCCCTTAATCAGGCTAAGGCTTGGCCATCGGACCTATGCTACATACAATTGGCTTCGGGGCAGTTTTGACCATCAAAAAGATCGTCTCCAAATCAACCTGGTAAAGTGACGCACATCTCCGCTGATATGATGTGAGGATGAAAAGTACACTTGTGTTTTGGTGCCATATATTCATAGCTGTACTTAGAAGGAAGCCAATGAAAACAAGGATTATGATATTTACAAGTGTATTGAATTAGCCGATAGAGGAAATACCATGGTGCTACCCAACACCAGCATCTGGCGTTGCGGCGAGTTTATTTTCACGAATTTGGCGCGCCTATGACATTACTAAACGACCAGGAGGGTCAGGTTTGGTATGCTATCGGACAGCTTTCTCTTTACTAGTGATAAGTAAAGAGAACGCATGCTTCCTTGGCTCATCCGTTTTGATATATCGTTTTCGGCCTTTCCTAAATTTGTAATCTTAATACATTTTATAATTCATTACTTTTCTAATCCGACCATCAATAACGAGATCGCCGCTTCATCTGCATACCCGACGTTGCTAGTATCAACCGTTGTAGACTTTTCTTATTTTCTAAGGCAACATGTGATGGAAGAGGTGGTGATAGGGCAGACTGTCAGTCAATATACTTTAATATCGAAGCCGTGAAGTGAAGTGATGAAATTTTTAGTGCATGGCTATGCGTCAGTCATCCCAGCATTCAGATCAGTTGTGTCAGCATTGAGATCAGTACCGCTGCAAACAAAATTGACAGGCTTTTACGGAGCATGTCATGCGTTGAGCGAGAAAGAAAAAAGCAGTTCAAATTCGATTGTTCAGTGCAGGACCGATGGCGAATCTCGGCACCTGAAATGTTGGACTGAAACTCAAGTCTCAGACTCTTTAGGGTGCTTGCATGAATTGGGCTGTAATAATGGACAGCAAGCAATAGTTGCATGTCATATTGCACACTTTGATCAATATTAATTGGATAAGCGTGATAATCACACCAAAGTTACCAACTAGATACCCGCGTCATTTGTGCTTGCGCCTGGTCTGAAACCGTGCGTTTATCGTCCTGTGATGTGACACCACTTAAAAGTTCTCCTTCGGCTACGTGACTCAGCGCTTTAGTTCAAATGGATATATTCAGAGCTCTCGACTACTGAGAATTGAGACAGAACTGACAGGTTTTCGATGGGTAAGACATCACACAAACATCGGGCACATACTTTTGCCCGAGAAGACATGCTGTTATATATTTTTGGTTGAAAGAACCAGTCTACTGGCCTAATGAGAGTAAATTATTTCGTACCCTGGTTCGGATGGAGTGAGTGGGCGAGCGAAGCGGGTGAACGAATTCAGTTTTAGAAACGAGACCAATTGAAAAGGGATTATCCTCTGTTGATAAGGGATTAAAATATTTATCTTGATTCACGGAACTGATTATGAGCTACACGTTGAAAGAATTTCCGTGAAATTGATGTATTTATTAAGCTATGTTAACTTGCACCGAAGTTTCCAATTTCCAAGGTACAAGAAAGAATATTCCTAATACTGAGGCATTTCATTTGATGAGTTGCATCCAAGGAGATATATACCTCCAACTTTGCACGCTGATATATCCCACGACTTCCCCCGCGCGGCGGACAGTCTACTGAAAATAACGTTCAATCGAACAAAGTAAGCCGGGCAAACGACTTCCGGCTGGATGATTGCCACAAACCAGACAGAAAAGCCCATCACGGTCCCACCAAACACATGAGCACGTGCAATTGACCTGCTTGGGCACCACCGGGTTTTCGCAAATTTACTAATCATAGCCAAGTTATTTTCTGGAAGAATTTTGCTGCAAACCAAGCATGTGCCACCCTGCTAAGGTCCCCCTCTAATTAATCTGCTGTGGCACTTCCGTTTTCATTCAACCAGCAAAAACAAGGGAGGAAAAATGAGTTCTGGATGGATGATTGCCATACAGCAAATATGAACCCAGCCGCCGGCCCTCGACCTGCTGAAAAGAATCGGCGCCTCCGCCTACCTATCGGCAAGGCTGGCCGAAGAACGGCGCCTCTCCAACTTCCAGGCATAGAGAACGAGCAATCGGAGAGGCAACTTGCGGCGCTCACTCACGACCGGCTGTTCCATGCTTTAATAGTACTTTTAATGAATCAAATCTAAACACGAACAAACTTCAGTCCACGAAAACATGTTTGAAAAATACAACCGTACCTCTTATACCGCTGATCAATACGGACAGAAAAACGATCTTTTACAGAACAAGGAAAACAGTCACGGTTGCTTTCACTTCCATTTCTCAACCACTTATCTTGTTATCTGACAGCAGCAGACAGTTTTATTGGACTTTACACAACAGGCACGGATTAAAAGAAAGCGCGTTCCAGCGGCACTTTTCCCGGCTCTGTCCACATAATTCACGGTAAACTTCCCTACTCCTTCCACTCGATGACGAATGCCGCAATACGCAGAGCCCAAATGGAATCAGCCGATCGCTTTGAGGAATCTTGGCACGAGGTGGGACGGGTGCCGCAGATCAGATGGGTGCCACGTCTGGCTCATAGCTTCCACAGCACGCGAGCGAGCCGCAGATAAGATTTGCGCCACGTCTGAACAATATCTGTCACAGCACGCGCGGGGAGGGACGAGCACCGCGGATCCTATGGGTGCTACGCCTGGCTCACAGTTGGCACAGCACGCGTGTCGGCAACGCGACGAACATCGATACCGCGCTCTGGTGCTCTGCCTCGCAGACGTCGTTTTTAGATGGCATACCACATGCAAATATCGGACACATGCTTAATTATATTGAATTAAAAACTTTCTGTAATTCGGCTTCATTACAGCAGTGGTGGTGGCTGGTGCTTTACAGCTGTGGTGGTGGCAGTGGCTGGTGCTTTACAGCTGCGGTGGTGGTCGTGGCTGGTGCTTTACAGCTGTGGTGGTGGCAGCGGCTGGTGCTTTACAGCTGCGGTGGTGGCAGTGGCTGGTGCTTTACAGCTGTGGTGGTGGCAGTGGCTGGTGCTTTACAGCTGTGGTGGTGGCAGTGGCTGGTGCTTTACAGCTGTGGTGGTGGCAGTGGCTGGTGCTTTACAGCTGTGGTGGTGGTAGTGGTTGGTGATATACAGCTGCGGTGGTCGCAGTGGTTGATGCTTTACAGTTGCTACAATTTTGTGCCCATACCGTTAGGGCTACTTTTTCTTTTAATTTCCTTCGCGAGGATGATTATTGCTGTGTTTCAAGTCGTATGCTGGATTCAAGATCGGATAAACCGCAACACAACGGTCCGAGCATGACACAATGGAAGTGGAGATCGAGAGACTGTGTGATTCGACTTGTAATTCGAACAAGGTGACATGGCTGGAATTATATCCGCACAAGGCACCTGATGTCTGAATATATGGAGGACATACCACGACATGGAAAAGGAGAAAATTATATCAGATGTTCTAGCACGCCCAGACGCTGTTTCTACCATAATTATGTCAGATATTCTACTATGCTCGGATGCCGGAATATGGGGAAGACGAAGGTGTCATCGCTTTGTGCAGTCGCTACAATTCCATCCTACTAGCACATGCACTTCATGAGTACAGAAGCTGCCAGGTTTGGTCGGGCACTTTGCCTACGAACCTTGCCGCTACACAAGCTTTGCGAGGGGTGATGTACGCGACACAGTTTCACAACCGATAGCAGTGCTTGAGCCGCTCAAAGTAGATTCCCGCCAACAGCGTCGGAATTTGTCGTCCGCCACACATTACAATACGTCACAACCGTATAGATTCTGTATCCAAATCTGTAGCTTTCCTTATGCTGGCTTTCAGAGGATTCGAAGCAGTGCATCGACTTTTTGTGTGTCAAGCAGTGCAATGACCTTTTTGTGTGTCCTACGTCATATATTTTAGTAACTACTTCTTTCGAGTTTCGGATGCATGGACTGCATGCCAATTTAGCGTCCACAACTGTCAGAGGTGGGTAGGT